>NNCF01125867.1:427119-457905 GCA_002313205.1 Laupala kohalensis | reverse complement strand
ACGTAAATGGGAGTAAACGTTTGCAAAATAAACGCAACGGGAAATACGTGGACTAACTGCGTTAACTAAGATTAGGAATGCGTAACACAATTTGCTATATTGGGAATTAAGATTGTCAATGTGACAATTCCATTTGAGGTTGTCTTGAATATGGAGACCTAAGAATTTTGTATTTGTAACAGTTTTTAATTGTGTTCCGTTTAAAGAAAGAGAAACCTGGGGTAAAGATTTTGTGATACTATTGTGAAATGACATAGACACTGTTTTGTCAGTGTTTACAATGAGACGATTTGCATGGAACCAAGTCGAAATGTTAGACAAAACGTTTTGAGCATTGACGTATTTACATAGTAAATTAGTGTCTTCAGCAAAAAGAACCATTTTGCAATCTGATGTGGATGATATGTCGTTCACATACAATAAAAAGAGTATAGGGCCTAGAATTGATCCTTACTCCGCAAGTACGTGATACTCCGCAAGTAAGTGGCTTTGTTTCTGAAAGACAACGCTCAAGTATTTTATTTTTAGTATAGGATATTTCTACCTGTTGATATCTATCTTTTAAATAAGAAGTTAGCCATTGATGTGGAAGTCCACGAATGCCTAAAGAATGCAATTTGGAAAGGAGAATTTCGTGATCGATGACATCGAATGCTTTGGATAAGTCAAGAAAAACACCCTGAGGATTTTCTCCACGGTCTAGAGATGTGGTAACATCGTTTAAGAAGGAAAATATGGCGCTTGTAATGGAAAAGGATTTCCTAAAACCATGTTGATCGTCAGAAACAATTTTTTGATAAAAAATCTAGAAGACGCTTATAGAACAATTTTTCTAGAATTTTTGAGAAAGTGGGTAGTAGAGATATTGGTCGATAGTTTCCAATATTAAGTTTGTTTCTTTTCTTGTGTAAAGGTTTCACTTTAGCTCTCTTAAATATGTTGGGAAACACCCCTTCCGATAAAGAACTATTAAAAATAATTGTGAGTGGAATTAATATAGCGTGGGACGAAAATTTAACAATAAACTCGGGTATATCATGTATGCCTGTTGAAAATTTGTTTTTTAATGAACTGATGATTCTCATGACGTCACTGGTGTTAGTTTCGGAAGTGAACATAGAATTAGGTACATGGGTGGATATAATTGGACATTGATTTGGATATATTGAGTTCGTTATATTACCTACTTCTGAGAAGTAAGAATTAAACAAATTTGGGATGTCTTGAGTATTTGATGCGATTTTGCCATCGTCTGGAAGAGAAACATTTGCTTCGCGATTTTCAGAAGTTGATGTGTAATTTTTAACAATATTCCACATGGCTTTCATCCGGTTGTTCGATTTTAGTATATGCCTATCGTTTTCCATTACTTTATAACGTAAATGCAATTGCTATAACATAGATAAAATAAATTAGTAACTATAAAAAATAAAACAAAAAATGAGTACAATCATGTAAACATCACTACACATCACTACACTTCACTATTACTATTCACTCTGAGTATTTTCTATACCCCTAGACTCCAATCACGTCACTACACTTCACTGCACTTCACATATGATCCTATTTCAACAAAGCAAGAAGACGGTTGCGGAAACATTTTACTCTCTTTGTTAAGTTCGAAAGTGTTGCTGCAGGTAAGTTGTTCCTACAATGGTTCTATTCACAAAGGCGTATTTACCAATATCCTTTTTCTGTTTCCTACGTTTTATTTTACGCTTGTGCTCACCGCGACTAATGTACTTCGGTTTGTATAGTCTAGTGTTCACTGATTTCCACGCAGACTCTCTCATGTAGGCTTTAAAGAGAGCACAAAGACGCGCCAACTTTCTTCGATTGGAAAGTGTGCCGTACTCTAAATTAATATTACATGTGTTGTCCCTAATAAATTTTGCAGCCTTTCTTTGTATCCAATCTAACTCATTGATCAGACCCTCCCTATGCAGATACCAGCAAGCGGCTCCGTCCAGTATAGGTGGAACTAATGAAGTTCTGCCAAGCTTTTAGATTTCGAGTTCCCTTTTCTGAGTACGCGTCTTACGAAGTTCACCGCTCTCCAAGCTTCAGGTTTTATTTTTGATCTTGAAAAACATAAAGATTTACTTTTTAGATGGTTTATTTTCATTTACTTCGTCTTGGCCCATTTCCACAATTCGTTTAGATCGCTCTGTAACATATTTCCGTATTTCTTTAATATTCCGATATATAATACAGTCATCAGCAAATAAACGCACTATCGAATTAATGTGCTCCGATATAGCGTTAATGTATGCAAGGAATAGATGTGGACCCAAAACGTTTCCCTGAGTTACTCCCGATGTCACAGCTATTTCTTTAGAGGAGCACCCCTCTATTCTAACTTGTTGTGACCGATCCCGGAGAAATTCATATATCCATTTGAGATCACGCGGATCAATTTCTGACTTCGCGATTTTTGCAAGAAGACGGTCATGTTGCACTAAATCGAACGCTTTTGATAAATCAATAACTATTGCATCAGTTCTCCCCACCTCGTCAAGTAACTCAGCAAATTCCTGACAAACGGAAATAAGTTGGCTCTCACATGAGTACCCGGATCTAAAACCGTGTTGGGCAGGATGTAGAAATTTTTTTCCCCAAGTATTCTTCAAATAATCTGCAATAACATGTTCCAACTGTTTACATACTATGGAGGTTAAGCTAATTGGTCGATATACTAACTAATGAGCGATCACATCCTTTGTGAATTTGTACCACGATAGCAGTGGTAACGAAGAATTATTTAATGTAATATCAAAAAACCTGGCTAGGTACGGAATCATGGCCTCCCCACCGAATTTAACTAAATCCTCAGGAATTTTGTCGTAACCGAATGATTTTTTATTCTTAATCTTAGAAATTCGCTGTCGAAGCATCATAGTATTTTGAAGAAAAGTATTTCTTTGGAAATGATTTGTCAAATTGAGATTGTCGTTAATAGAGGAAATGCCAAAAACCGACGAGTAATATGAATTAAAAACATTGGCCTTATCCTGATATTCCGTGTAGATTACACCGTTGTTTTTAATAGCGGGTGTACTTTCTTTATTCCCTTACCATTCAGGTATCAGGAGAGTTGTCCTTATTTTGGACACTTTTGTGTAGAAAATACTCTTGAGTATTTTTCTTTTCTATTAATAACTGTTTAAAGAGAAATTTGTATTTATTTTGGTCGTCAGACCCTTTCTTTCGATTTTTATACGCTTTTCTTACTTTGGCTTTCAAACGTCTAACTTGACTATTATAGTATTCAGAATCAGGATTGTTTTTTTAATTTTTTAGGGGAATAAATTTTTCAATGCACTTAAATATTGTATTCTTAAAGTTTAACCTAAACTTTAGAGATAGTTTACTCGAAGGGAGAATTTGCATAACCTTCATATATGTCTATTAATCAATTTTGATCATAAAATTATGCTCTACATAGTTTCGATTTGGTACAGTTTTTTCGGTTAACAGAATAGTTCTTTAATTGATACTTGAGGTGGGGGGGTGGCTTAGGGGGATGAAGTCCACCCTCAAGTGTCAATTTGAGAACACCCTTCCGGGTCCTTCATTTTTTTCTTGTCGTTGAAGAATTAAATGTTTTTGTACCTTAAAAAGTTGAATAAAAGTTTTGCATCTTTAATCACAATAAAAGTTTTGCATATATAACTTTCTCCTGTCACACAAAAATTTTAAAATAATATCGAAATTGTGGCGTGACTGTAGCGAACTGCGCATGACCTAATTGGTTTAGATGACCTAAACTTACAATTTGCTTTAGAATTTTCAATTTTTTCTGGGGTATGGGATGTTTTCTGGAATGTACTATGCCCAATATCATCTAGTTACGACCCCACCCCTAAAACATTAGTCTGTATCCGCCGCTGCATGTAAGATTACTCCCATGTAATTACTCACCAAAATGAGGAGAGAAATCAAATTGACTTCAATAAGTGAAATATTCGGCAATTAAACGTTTCATTGATTCAAGAGTTTGATAGTTTACACCTGGTACCATAGTCCACCATAGTCTTTCATACACATGGCATCAGATAGGAAACAACTTCAGAAATAACAGTGACTTCAAGAATGATGCATAATTTATCACTATACTGGTATTTCGTTATATTATGATGAACAAATTTTACACATAAAAATTCATAATTGATGATTCTACAAACAGAATCAGGACATAGTGACACTATAGATAACGATTAATAGAGGGAAATTTTTACAAGTGAAACATAAATTCTTTCTTCTCGCATTATCTCAATTGTGTCGCAGATAAACATTTGCTCGAAATAAAATTCATGTGAAACATTCAAATATTATTGTCCGTAAATGTCGTTAAAAACGATTCTTCATTGGATGTCATAAAAAATAGGCATGTATACGAAATGGATATCGCGTTTATCTAATTACACAGATTAAAATACAAAACTGTATTGATCTATATTCCTTCCATCCTAGAGTATAGGGAAGTATAGGGAGTATAATTGATTCCTCATACTATGTACTTAAAGCATAATCAATATTTTAAGCTTTTAATGTATAAATATCTTATGCAAAGCCTCTTCACAGTAAGTGACATCCTAAAATAAGCTCTGACAACAGAACGACTTTTCAAATTATTGAACAGATATTGATAATTTATTGGAAGAGCGGAGCGCGGGCAACGAGTTTACTGCCCCCAACTCCCTCCACCCAAAACCTGTTGTGGCGGTGCCCGAAAGACGTGATAAGAGATAAACCAGGCAGTCACTGTCGCGGAGTCCTTATGTTTCTTATTAATAAATACATTGTGAAGAAGTTCTCGAAAACAGTTATGTTGCAACGAATATGTCGCGAGAGTCCCTCTGTTCCTCTGAAATGAGTCATTGCAACAATCGTGTCTTTATTTGTATTTTCACGATGTACCGTTGCAACGAATTGCAAGGACTGTGTTTTTCCTTCGTGTAAGATTGACATGCATTGCTCCGACACCCTCCACTTTCCTGATCGCATTTTCTTGATTCACCTATAAACACAGAAAATACGGATTGGAAAAAAAGACTGGGGGTGATGAAACATTTCTGAGTTCTGATTCGCATTAATCACGTCAAAATTCATTAGGTTACTAGGGTGTTTTGAAACAGACCAATTGTTTATTCAGTTTATTTATTTTTTGCTGTAATCTGAAATCCAAGACCCTCCGGCATGGGAAATGTATTATTAATAATATATACGCACCCCACACAATGTGTTACATCTACCGATTATTTTTATAAGGGTGATCTGCCAGTATAATCTTATAAATGAAATACACCCGCGTACATTACTTTGTAAGAAATTAAGGTAAATTTGGTACACAATATGTAGTTTTCATTTATACGTAAATACAAACACAGTCCTCTGAAATGAATGTATTTTTCACAAGTACATATATTTTCACAAGTACAGATGGTCGCATTGAAATGTACTTGCTGCGTTGCCTTCGATACCACGTACCGGCCGTTGGCAACCCTATGTGTAGACCGAGCCTAACTTGGAGTGCTGTTTCCACCCTAAATTGTACTCCTCTTGGTTGTTGCATTTTATTTACTGCCGCACTTTGAGAGAATAACTTGTTATTCGTCATATATTGTAAGTCAGATAAAAGAATAACGTTGTATTCGTCATTTATTAACGTAAAATAAAAGCATAACTTGTTATTCGTTGTTCGTAAAATAAATGAATATTTTTTATTCATAATTTTTATTGTGTTGCATAATAAATGATTTTTCAATTTACCATATTGAATAAGAATATTGCCAAACCTGGACACAATACGTGCGACATTAGTGTGAGACTTGCATCGTCAATAATGGGTAAAACTTTGAACTTCGGTTTTAATTTGTTGTTGTCAAACTTTTGAAATACTGCTAGAGTATTTCAAATCCTCAAAGAGAATTAATTCTGATTATCGGGATCGGAGAAAAGCTAAGTCTTCTTTAATGAGTACTAGCGAGGATAGTGAAGGTACAGCAAATCAAAGTCCATACAAGAGATAAAATAGAAGTATAACTGCTACGCAAGGTAGCGCAGAGTACATGGATGGTGACTGAATGCCACGACGCAACTTCAGAACAGCTTTTATAAGCCTCGTGTGAATAAGGGTGGCTACATTTCCTCTGTAAAAGGAAGGGGTATGACAGATAACACACATCTCTGGCTGGCAGCTGTTACTCTGAAGCCATCCCCGTTTACACAGTTTGACATATTTATATATTTGGGTTTTTTTGAAAAACATCGAGAAGGTTTCTCTTATAGCTACCATGTGATGATAATCAGTGATATTTCTACTCGGAGGCAGATTGCATCTGGGTGGGAACAGATACAGGTCAGTCAAGTTAACCTATTGTGACAGTTCGAGAAGAGCTTCCACAAAGCCTCAGATTCTCCCTCTTCTGTCCTAAACTACATAAATGTTTTCTAAAATTGAGACACATCGTGGAGTCTGATACAGAGGGTTCTTCTCGCAGGAGCCTCAGGGTTTATTACTGAAGATAGCAGATACATGACATGTTTTCTAAGGGCCATCTACTTGAGGAAGGAAAAGCAACAGTGACACTGCCGGTCCACGTTACACTTTGAACACCTATACCACTTTCTCAACACCCGTAAAAATGCGTTACCCTCCTTTTTGTCTTGTGTTCTTACTTTGTCTTGGTGTCATTTTATCTCCTCCGGCAGACATTTCCGGACAAGTGTACTTTTATGATTTTTTGTTCGTATTAATGTGATGTTCGTGTCATCCCTTTAATTTTTACGAGGAGCTCTGCGTGATCCTGTATATTACATCTATAACATCTCTTCTTCTTCCCATACAGTGTCTTTTGTGTGTTGTCTCTGTATTTTAGTGACAGAAAAAATGGGAGAAAATCACAATAAGTGATTTACAAATTCATCGAAAAACATAGTATATCAAACAAAAACTTGTAAAAAAGTCTTGCAATATGAGTATATTATTATCATTAATTTTCACTTAATCCTCTCGTATTTCTTTCTTTTTGTACCGTTCCATAGCGACTTTATTCATAATTCATGTAATAATTTATTTATTCATAAGTCATCACTAATTTTTTTATTATCTCTTTCATAACTTTTCTGCTTTCACTGATATTATTTTACTTTGCTTCATTTTTCCTAATAATTTCTTCCCCATCATTGCTTGGCTATTTTTCGTAGTCGACTAACCCTTCTAGACATAGTTACACTTGATTGTGTTTGTACTTCCCTCCTGACAAAAGTACCCTTACGTCCTCTTTCCGCATCTTGTACGTACCAGTTGGTCTTTTAAATGTTCATAACTTCGTTCGATTTTTACTTTCTAATTATACAAGTATTGTTTACGAATGTAGTGTAATGATAGAAAATCTTTTACTGAGATTCCTTCAGATCTCGACGAATTGGCTCAAAGAGAATGAATGCTTAAATTTTCGCAATGATGTCCAGTGTAATACATGTGAGTGAACGATAACTTACAAACTCCCTCGATAACTAACAAACAAATTGATGATAATTAACGAAATAATTCTGAGTAGAAGACATGAATTCAGGTATGCTGATTTAATTTGCTATGTAGATGATATTTGCGTAACTTGATAAGGTTTTGAGTATAATGTGTTTTAAACAGATTAATCTAACAATTATATCATCCAATTTAGGTAATTCCAGTGTGTTAATCTTTCTTTCCCATTACTGATTTATCGTGAATTATATTCAAGATAGGCTTAATGAGTGTTTATTACTATGATATTGTTTACAAAATATATTATTACTACGATGTAAGTATAATTGGAAAGTTGAGAGGGGCGTATTTCAGATTTTTTTTTCTTTTATTTTTTACATCCCTCTTATTTCTCGCGCACGTATGAATAAGTATTCTAGTTCAAAGTATTAATATGTTCTTTCAATTCTTTCAATTGATGCAGTCGCTTGTTTTCTTTTCCAAATTCCTGTTTTTTGTATTTGTAGCGTATCTTTCTAGCGTGTGACCACAGTCTCTGCTCAACCTCTACCACAGTGCGATGCGGCACCTACTCTTCTTCGTTTCCTCTCTGGTTTCTCGTACATTAATTTCGATCGTGTGCTCTTACCTCATCTTCTTGCATATCACTAAAACTGCTTTAAACATTACCATAATATGTAATTTTTTCAGCCACAGGCAACATTACCACTTAATTCCACATCGCCGTTTTTGTGAAATGTATATGATTAATTTTCGAGTAAATTGACCATTGATACTACCGCGAAAAGAATAAAACCATTTTCTTTAGACTCGTTGGATGTAAGATTGGCACATGAGAAAACTCGTCAATGACTGAACATGCGCAAATTTATCACCGACTTTCTTAATGTCGCTGATAAATTTTTCAAAGTTGCTTAAAACTGTTATATTTAATTTGTACCCAGCTCTTTCAAAGGGAAATTTATAGATTAAGGAGCATGACGGAAGATTATTATGTCGATATTGTGATCGTGAGAGTAAAATAATTTTTACAAATACAAGAATAAATACACTTAATTGATAAATAAATTAACATTTTTTGCAAGTAGTACTTTGCATATTTAATAATAATCCATTAAATTTCATATATTGTCACTTATGACAGCGTAACCACAAAAATCTGCTACTATGATGTAAACTAGAACGTTCCTAGAGTTAATAGGGAGTTTTTATTTTTTTTCTGTCCGGTTATTTCACAAAATTTTACAAAGTTTTATAAATAGAATATCAGCAAATAGAATATTTTCCAATCCCAAATTGTTTGAAATTTCTTGTTGATATCACTGCCAGCCTCCCTTGGCGACACTTATGCTCATATCCAGGGAATTCACGTTGAAAAGATTCAGGCATAAACTACAGAACGGATTGATGTAAAACTTTTACAGTCAAATTCTCTAGGGTTCGAGTTTTTTTGTGAGTTCCGTCCCTAAATTTTGTTTCAAAATATAAGTATATTCTAAGAATTCAAACTACCATAAATGGGAGTGACTATATCATTAAATATAGAGATACAGTCCTCAATTCTTGGGAAAACAAGCGATATGCACACCATGTTACTCGAGTATTAAAGAAAACAATATAACAGTTTGAATAATAGGAAATGTACTCAATTACGATTCTATAAAACACTTTTTTTTCAATCCAATTATTTATTTTACAACAGAGTATTTTCATTTGGAACATCATGTCATAATTTCTTTCCTTTAATAAAAGAAAACATAAATTTTATATTACCATATTAATATATTATGTTAAGTGACTTATTGCATTCATAGCTTCACATGTTTCGTGGAAATAAGGTTACATAAAAATATAACGTCATTCAAAAACGAGTTATATCGAGTTATTTGATTCAATCGTTTGAAATTTGAATTGGAAGAATTGTTAGCAAATTGGAAGAATTAGAAGAAAATTTGAAGAATTGTTTGGAAAACGAGGAAATTATTACGAAAAATAAAAAAATCCATTAATTTCGAATGAATTCTGACAAATTTCACCATAATTAATTTTAATAGTATTTTCTGAACAATTTAAAGATTTAATTTTAAAATCAGCGTGCTTTCCTTAATTTGACTTAAGATGGTCGACTGTATTGATCACTGAAGACCAAACGAAGTTTAATTCCATCATATTTGATATTATTACAAATCGAAACTAGATTCTATAAAACTTTGGACAGACTTTCTCACAGAGATACTGTTTGAATCATGTCGAGGAAAGTCGTTGATGGCGATTTATAAATGAATGACTCAGCGTTTTGTTGAATACAAAAATTGCACAAATTTGTGGAGACTGAGTCTGCAAAAGTTTGTCAATTCAAACGTTTCTCTAGAACCTCCAATAATTGAATTCTTCTCCCAAATGGCAAATGAAAGGTAAGCGTACAAGAAACCCACCAACGTCTCGTCAAATTCTCGACGGTATATTTTAAAGTGAGCATGATTACCAGTCGCTGGGATGCACGTCCCATCGTCGCAAATGCACTTTGTACCGTCGTCTTGGCGGCGTGGGTCCCGTCCCACGGGATGCGAAAGCGAATCAGCCGTGGAGCGACGTCCCGGAGAACCCGGGGCGTCCCCGAGGGAACACCCGGGTGCCCGCTGCCGCACCCGCCGCTGGCGAAGGAAGGCTACTGCAGCAGCGAGGGAAGAGGCCCCCGTCCGCCCGGCTGCAGAAGCGGAGGGGTCACGCAGGACGTCGCAGGTCATGGCGGAGCCAAAGAGGAAGGAAACGAAAAAGAAGAAGAAAGAGGAAAAGAGGGAGAGAAAGAAAGCGTGTGAAGTGGGACTGGGGCGAGGTTCCCGGGCTCGAGCCTCAGCGTCGGCGCTAAGTACGTGATCGGAAAGCGCGAGTGTCTTCCACTGCCGCCAGCGCAGCGCTGTCGCTTGGAGACCAACGACCGCACCGCCACCTCCTCAGAAAAGACGAAAAGGAATTCGGAGGACTGGAGAACGACAGCAAAGGGATATGGTGGTGATGAGAAGATTTAAGAAGGACTCAGAAACGTGTAGAACAATGTCTCAGCAGTGTCGCATATTAGTAAAGTAGAGCAACAACCAGAAAAGAGATGGAAGTGGGTACGCGTGTGTGAACACCGTTCTTCCTGTTTTCTTCATAAGCGAAAGAAGGAAAAATTTAACAAGTGATTTAGAAACAAGAAGAAATAATCGAGAGAAAAGAAATGTTAAGAGAACGCACAATTGGTGACTTGGAGCTGTGTTCTTCATCAGATATTGATATGAGAAGATTTTAATTATAATTATTAAATAGGAATGAAAAATTACTTGAAGAGATGAAACAGCTCTCGGGTTGTTAGAGAAGAGATAATCAAAGGGATAAATAAGTGGAGGGACATGGCTGTGTAGTGAGCAATGAAAAGCAATATGGACACAAGAGGATATTTATTTTGTTCTCAATTAATTATTTTACAGTGACAGGAGAGAATAAGAGAGCTAAGGACTGTTAAATGCTCGACGGAAGAGTCGAAACTTGGCGAATGATAGGTTGGTGTGCGTGGTATGGACGAATGAGGATAGAAGCAAAGAATGCTGCACGCTAGTGTGTGTTCCAGGTGGCAGAGAAGGGGGGACAGAGCGTGGGTGGAGCGCGAATATTTTTCTTCCGGAGTAAATAACCTGCGACAGGGTGTCCCTGGTGTCGTGGCCCGTATTGTCGCCGCCCTGTAGATTACGGCATTAATTTATCTTGGGCGCGACATGCTGCAAATAGAAAACGTGGCCAAGAAGTGCGGAGGTAGGAAGAAAAGAGAAGAACGAAGGGTTGTGTCGGATATGTGAAAGACGATGGGTATGAAGATGAACGAGGTGAGGGAAGATATATGGAACTCAAGGACATGGATGAAGTATGTTAGAAGAATGTGAGAGGGCTTAAGAGATAAAAAGTTCATCAAACTATATGAGGAAGACATTTTGGTAGTTATTTTACAAGAGTATTACCGTTAATATTATCTTACAGTGAGTCTTATCAAGAGTCTTATCTTACAAGAGGAGCTAACAGTTTTCACTCATATTAAGAAAGTATGTTTCATAAAAATTACAGAAAGAAAACCAAATCTATGATATATGATTGTTACGTGATGAACTTTTGTGTGATATTTTGTTTTGACAATATTCTTCGGTTTCATTTCAGCAACTAAACAACTATACTAATGGATTATTATTATTTATTATTATTATTATTTCGCAATAATAAAATAATTTCAACAAACAAAATCACATTGAACAATCGAGGTGAAATAATCAAGTTACCACAGAATATTATATTACAAGAATATTTTCTCGTATACATTGATTCCAATAATGTTCTAATACTATGTAACGCATTTTGCAATCAAGTTAGTAGACATTCAGTTAGTATCGTTGTGCATGATTTTGCAAAATAAGGTTAATTACCTATAATAATGAATAACATATATTGTAATACTATGAATATATTTTCAGACTGTAAAAACGAAATTTTTGAAGTAAATATTTGAACCATTGCGATTCGAAATGCATTCATTGGAAAATGTTTATTCATGCATAAATCTGGACAGAACAATACGAGGATACAGAATCAGCGAATATACATCTAAAATATAAAATTTTCTAAAATATTTATAAAGAAATACTGATTTTGTGAATGGACATCAGAAAGGTAATGGCTTTTTGCAATTTTGCCGTACTTTTACTTCATTTATGTATTATATAAATTTTGAAAAATATATGTCAACTATTCTGTTATTTAGATTATATAATAGTCATAGAAAATTAACTCAACATTTGATTAATCATTCATCATTATTTTCTGAAAATGAGATTAGGAAGGAAAACTAGAAAAAGAAACTCCACTAAAAAAGACAGGACACTTATTTGTTAAGTAGTGCGCAAACAGTAGAACGGATACACAGTGTTATTGAAATTGAAATTCAGAGTTGCAATATTTATTAAAATTTATACAGTCCGTAAGCTAGAACATTAACATTGTTAGTAAGAAATTATGTTAATACTCTTATTATTGATAATAATGATAATGATTATTAATAAGTCAACCCATTTTAAAATCATTTTTAAGCTCAATCCAAGGAAAGCACAGTGAAAGAAATCACCCGCTTGTCTTCCGTATGACTCCATATATCCATGTATCAACACGTGTTGTGCCCTCAGTCAGGTATCTTGGTCGCGCACAAAGCAGCGGAGTTCCTGGCTGCAAGGAGAGGTTAAAAAATCGCTCCGCTTTGATTCTAGTGAAAATGTGCCCTTGGCGGAAAAATCGCTCCGTTCTGCTAAAAAAATCGCGAGTTAAAGGTCATAGAGCCACGTACGTAATTCTAGAAAAAGAAGGTGTCTGTATAATATATAATTTAAAACAAATTTATTTCGAATGCAGTAGCGTAATTTTGTTGAGACCTACTTCAGGTCTAAAATAACACAACAGTTATTCATCTATCACTATCCGTTAGCTGTTTACTACAGAACAAAATAAAAACAAACTTTTATATAGAAGAAAGAAAGAAATACACTTTTCTTCAATGCACTATACCAATACAAGCAAAACACTCATGGCACGAATCTCCATCACCCACTTCAGTAATCTTTTATAACAATAGTATCACTAAATGGTTAATAATACTCTTATAATTCCAGTTTTTCAGCCCATGAATTATGAATTTTTTATTGTATAAAAGAATACAATTCAAAGACCAATCATACATGGTGAAACATTTCAAATGTCATACACGCCCTTATTGTTCCTCTTGAATGATTTACAAGGAGATGAATATGTTTTTGAGGAAACTTCTTTAACGTGACTGAATGGTAAGGTGCAGGGTATTATGACCCACATACGCTTAGGAAGTTTTTCCTGCCTTCATTGCGGGAACTTTTGGGAATTAATTTTAGTGAAGTGCTACCTATTTATGCCAAAGAATAACATATCTGACAATTCTTTCGCAATCGTTTTTCGGTATGGGAATATTGATTTTCCTAAACATTATCTCTATTATATCAACCTGGTGGTGATGTGATTCACCTTCTTTTATTTACGAGAAAACTGATGTCTCTGTTTCCAGATTGTATGGTTCAGAAAGTAAACTCTTGAAAATCAGTTTTCTTTCGAAAATCAGTGTTACTAATAAAATACAAACTATACAAGTACTAATTACAAGTGCGCACGTCAATTGGTCTCTAACTTCTCATAATATAATGTTATCTCGACGAGAAAGAAACTTCTCCAGAATGTTGTTAATTCTGCTCATATGGGCTATGTCAGTGTTTTGAAAGAAACCATTCTAAAAGTCTGATCTACGCTAAAACCAACATCACCAGTCGATTCCGCTATAAAAACGCATTAAGAAACGGTATGGTTATTGAAAAAGTACTTTAACTTACTTGAGCCCCAAAATATTATATCATTTGAAGCTAGATGATTTGAGAATGATAAAGGAATGATGAAAAAAAAATTTCCGTTTACCTACACGTGTAAAAGAAATGTGATAACTATGACCAGAAAAAAATGGTGATAAACTGGGAATCAAACCCAAGATCTTCTGCAAACTCAACCAGGCTTGAAAAAGATGCTTATAGTCTCATTTATCTCGATTGAATACGAATACTTCAATTAAGAGAAAACTCGGTGAAGTAAATCGTAATGTCACACGACCTGGATCACCATCAATGTATGTGGTCGAAGTGCAAAATCGATTTCATCATGTCTCCTCCATCGCCTCCTCCTTTACTACTAATCGTGTTGGCCACCCGCGCTGTCGTTTCTAATCTCGATAAATGAAGGTGGGGCACCCTTCGAGGACGCAAGCCTTCTTATCTCAGCGCTCACCCTCTGGAACGTTCTGGCAACCACGCCCTACTCCTTCCACGTGACAGACGCGCAACGACTACCTCATCTCACCACCATTTTCTTTCACGCACAGAAAATTACCAACAAAATAACAGCACAGCGATACGAAGGATAAAACAAAATTCAAATGATTTCAGTCCATGGAGAAAATGGGGAGAGGTATTTTAGTATACATGTTCACCAACATTCAACTCAACCATGGTTAAGGATTTATTACTCATATATATATTAGATTCAAAACCATTTTTTTCGGTGACATTGGGATAAGGACGTCGCATATGCTTTGTAAGTTGACAATCAATCCAAATTGCTGATAATATACCCCTTAGCATCCCTAGAGTGGGGGTGGTAATGAGGGAGAGGTAAACATAATTAAAAAACCGACCTATATTAGTGTTGAATAAATCATTTTTGGGACCGCTGAAGTGAAGTGACACTCTCAGGGGGAGATAAGTAAAGAGATCAACCCCTAGAAGGAATAAACACCCTTTGTGATGGGTGTGAGGAGTGAAATGTACAAGTAGTCGAATGTGACCGATATTATTGCTGAGTTACGAACGAGTGTTCGGGGCCGCTGAAATTAGTAGTAACATTCTCGAAGACGTCAAAGCTCACAATCAACCCGTATAAATCCCTAGGGAAGGGGTTGCTATGAATAAACATCGAACAAAACGTACCAGTGACGAGTCCATAATTTTCTGCGTCGCTGAGTTGATAGTGTAAGTCTGAACTAAGCCTTCATGGAACAAACACGCTACAAGTACCCCACGGGTAGGGGGTAGTGGTGAAAATGAGTTTATGGATAAATATAATTTAAAATTAATATTGAAATATAAAAAAATAAAAATGCATCGGATACATTGTTTTAGGGTTTACACGATGTTTCAAATACCAATGCCACTATTTTCAATATGAGATGACATGGGAGCACTGTATTCTTAGAGCTGTGGGGTGGAAAGGGAGAGACGTAAAAGTAACATAAACAGACCGATACATATGACATTACATACCCTTGACACTGAATGAGGTGCCCGACATCCTTAGAGGTGGGTGTTGGGAAGAGCGTAACGCCAATAATTATCAAAAATATCCGCTAAGAAAGGATTTTACAAAAATTCACTCCTAATGGGGAAATGATGTTTTCTAAAAACGTTATTTTAATTACATCTGTGAAAATAAGGTATTGAGGGTACTTATCAATACTAATATAACCTCCAACATTAATGGATACATTCTTAGTGGATACCAATGGGAATATGAGAAAAATACTCGGAATCATTACAGAATTTACACGAGCAAAGCTGCGTATACTCAGCTAGTGATATATAAATTTTAAAGTTTACTTACGCAAAGACTTTACGTCTATATTCCTGGACAAAACTTCATGAAATTGAGACTGTAGGAACTGCAATAATTATAGTTGCTGAAGTAAAATATGCATGAGTATCCACATCTATTCCCACAGTAAATGTGTGATGGGCTCAAACAATAAATTCTAATAATCCAAAAGCAAGTATTGTATAAATTACTCCTAAAGTACCAAAAGTTTCCTTTTTTTCCTCTTTCCTGACTAATAATATGAGAAACTATTCCAAACTCTGGAAGAATTAAAATATAAACTTCGGGAACTAACAAATCAAAATAAATGTTGATAAAGAATTGGATCTCCTCCACCCGGATCAAAAAATGAAGTATTTAAATTTCGATCAGTTAATAATATAGTAATTGCACCTGCAAGAACAGGGAGGGAAAGTAATAATAAAAGAGCTTTAAATCCTACAGCTCAAACAAATAATGGAGTTTGATGAAAATATATTCCTGGGGCACGTATATTAATTATTGTTGTAATAAAATTTACAGCACCTAAAATTGAAGGAATTCCGACTAAATGTAAAGAAAAAATTGCTAAATCAACGGATGCTCCAGCATGAACAATATTACTAGGCAAAGGAGGTTAAACAGTTCAACCAGTTCCTACCCGGTTTCTACTATTCTTCTTGATAAAAGTAAAATTAATGATCGAGGTAATGATCAAAATCTTAAATTATTTATTCGAGGAAATGCTATATCAGGTGCTCCAATTATTAATGGAACTAATCAATTTCCGAGTTGTAATGAATTTCGATGAGGCCGAAGATGAGTGGACATGACATGTGCTGTACATGGAGTTTCAAGAAAGAATATTTGTTCCAAAATCACAACTTTCATGGGAGGAATGTCAAGAGTATTCAGTTTGTGAATGATATAGTGAACATTTCATTTATACGTGCAGCATACTCGAAAGTTCCAAAACCAAAACATTTAACAGACATTTACTGAAAGATTATCCAACTAGTGTAATAGCTTTATCCATGAGAGATAGAAATCTTGTATATACAATACAAGACCAAAATCTTTAGTGCCCGTGGCATGTCCCAGGTCTCTTTCCCTGAACCCTGTAAGTGCTACACGATACTATCTTGTGGTTATCACTTCCTGTAGGACGAAAACCTTTGGATTCTCTTGTGACCCAGTGATGGTCATTGTTGACAAATTTGTCGAAGAGGTAACTAAGATTTCTATCTAGGCTGTCACCTGCAAGTGTCTCAACTCTGTTCTCACTGTGTAAGCTTTGACAAGCAAGCAGGAAGAGATAACATTCTCAATGTAGGAAGCAGCCAATTTGTTCGCAACCACATTTTACCTAGCCGTCAAATCCCATTGGACTGCAATATATACTTATCCCATTGCACTTCGATATATCTTGTGAGCGAGAAGACAAATAGAGTAACCATCGCACTGACTCGCACCAACTCGGAAATTGGTGGACGAAGTCAGCGTCGACAAAGTCTCTATTCAACTGATTTCAGTTCGGTACTACTCTATGTGGCATCCCCGTACATATGTCATAACCGAAATCATATGGAAACGGTGTTCGCGGCAGGTTTCCTTGGGGTACTCCCGTTTCCCCTGCCTATTGTTCCTCCACAACATTCACTCATAATCATTCACCCCCATTTCACCGCTTCAGGGGAGGTGCGGCAGGAAGCCATCCGGCACCCTAGTATTCCCCAGCCAAAACCAAACGAAGCATCATATATCCATCCCCATTCGCCGACCCCACATGGATTGGGAAAAGGATGGGTGAAAGAAGAAGAAGAAGTTATACGAAATTCAATACTTTCACACTTGCAAAGCACTAGATACTCAGCCCTAGATTTCCATTGATCCGCGTTAGATAAGAAAAATTTACTTTCATATAATGATTTTTTTTTAAATTTACGTTTAATCGGGTGTTTTCCTTATTTTATTTACTTTCCAAAGAAAATAAACTTGAAAAACGATTTTGGGTGTCTGACGTTATGAACAGTTCTTTTCTTAATCCTCGGAAGCTGACAAGCTTCTCTACAGAAAACCATCTTAAATGTCATTAAGATGACCCCATTTTTCCTTCAGACGTCATTTACACGTTTGTCATAAACTTTTTTATCTAGGAAAAGTACCTATGTGTACTTGCTTCATTTCTGCAAAAAATTAATTTACTTCATTCCAATTTAATTGCAAGTTTCCGTCTATTCTTTTATCAATACGCTTTTCAAAAGGTACATGACAACTGTATTTTTTTTTTTTGAAAATATTTTAGTTAAGTTAATATATTATCATTTTTCATTTACCACACACCCTATTATAACAAATAAAATCTTACCAGAAATGTATAATATTTATAGCCACAGTAAAAATGACAGAATTGTTGAGTGAAAAACAAGCAGTTTTATTCAAAATTTTTTAGGAACATAATTTTCTTTGAACTATTGTATTTTGGAAGTTTGGAGAATGTTTCTTTACTCATTGCACAATTAGCGTCTTTTAATCAATTTGTTAATTGTTTTTCAAGTTTTCTCAATAGAATTTCGATCCTAAGATGTACATACTTTGATTATTTACCATCCAAGTACCTGAAATTAAACCTTTATTCTACCATTTATATCTGTCTTCGGTAAAATAGATCTATTACTGATTATACCAATAGAAACTACAAGCAATCACTAACATGAACTTTAGACAGTACTGGCTTAAAGAAATTTCATCCAGTGTAAGATCTTTTCGCCGATATTCGCTGAACGTTTTAGCACAATCAATTTTAATTCAATAATTTTATTTCTCAAAGCCATCGTGATAAACATTAACGAGTATCAATCGATTCATTCCATATTGTCCGGAAAGCGATATCTCGTCACCAGCTTTTAGTTACCCACCTCCATCGCCTTCTGTCGTCATGGACGTTCGGTTTCGCCTGTCGCTCAGAATGAAAATCGCCTGCTTAGCCCTCCCTCGGTGGTCGATGGCACGGAATCCGTGTGAGACAGCGCGTAATCGCACGACGCACAGGGATCGACAAATAGGGCAAC
This sequence comes from Laupala kohalensis, assembly GCA_002313205.1. Taxonomy (NCBI): domain Eukaryota; kingdom Metazoa; phylum Arthropoda; class Insecta; order Orthoptera; family Trigonidiidae; genus Laupala; species Laupala kohalensis. The sequence goes on along the minus strand of NNCF01125867.1, from coordinate 439,128 downwards.
TGAAGGAAGAAAGTGTTAAGGGAGTGGATTTCATACGAGGTCGAACGCAGTTCAAGGAGATATTCCACTCCAAAAAAGGAATAAGCATAGAGTTTTTACTAATTCACGGAATGAATCATTTATTGTTGTCACAAGTTTGTTCATTTTAATATCTAGATGACATAAAAGTGATAAAATTTATTTCATAAATAGTGAATTTCAATTATTTTTGTGAAATCTCTTGAATAAGACTATACATTTTTGTTGTGTTTTTTTAGAGGTTTAACAATTCTTTTCTCAAAAAGTGTTCATGCATGTTTTAATGAGCAATAGATTTAAAGTATGTCATTCATCAATGCATGCAGTTGAACAAATGTAGTTTTTATTTTCCTCGTGACATTCAAAGTATTGAAACCTTGTGTTCCTGATTTTTGGCACATTTTGATAATAATTTGAGTCCCGTTAAGTGGCTGTTAAGAGAGTGTCTAACCTCAGAATGCATTGTCACTAAAAGCTTCACGTTGATACGTCTCGAAACGGAGAAGTTATGGTGAGATGGAGTAAGTGGCCCGCTAAATTTGTCTCGTAGTGTGTAATTTTTAACTAAACATTTTTTACCATTAATATAAAGAATACATTTAAAACGCAAAAAAGTCATCACAAAACACAGGAATAGCGCTAAACAGTTGAATGTATACAACGAAAACAACGAAAACGTAATGTGGGTTAAAATAACTAACAGCCACAGACGTGATTTCTAATGTTAAGCATCCGTATATTATGGGTATCTAATTTGGTACAAAAAAGTTTGACGATAATGATTTCTGCTATTTTTTATGTTATTCTGTTTCCATTTCATAAGAACGTATTTAGTATTGAAGATTGTGAAATTTTAACAGATGCGTTACGTAAAATATACATTGTTTACGTTTTGCGTGATCTGTTGAAGTAATAAAAAAGTCAAAGGTTATTAATTAAAGAAAAATAATTGAATTTTTATTTGTGTAAAATTTCTCTAAAATGCTCCGTTTTTTGGAAATAAGTCGTAAATAGAAGTGACGATGTACGGTAGCCATGACTTGAGTTCGTAACTTATGTTTCTTATTAATTTAACACATTCGGTCCAATTAAATGTTTGTTAAACTTAAATATTGCAACTTTTGTATCAGATATGAGCAAGAAATGGTTATACAACATTGTATATTTCTTTCAGAATGCTTCTAAAGTTTAGAATTTTCGAATATTATGTTTCATTCTTTCAATTGTGTATTTTCCACTTAAACGTACCCGTTAATTTACATTAATATCTAATACAAGTTATTGAGCATAAGTTTATTGAAAGTATAAAGAATAATAAAGAAATATTGTACGACTTTATATCAGGCAATATAGTTTCAATTTGTAAAATTTATGCTCAGAACCATTGCGTTTTAAAACTGTGTTTAACCACAGCCTTTTCATGTCATCTTAACGGCCGCCGTGGTCTAAGAGAAAGGTGTGAGCTTGGATATCAGAGGTTCGTCGGTTCGTGTTCGGTGGGAGTAATTGAATCTTATATTCAGTTTAGTCTACATACAGTTATACGATAAAATATGTTTCGCACATTTTGAAAATTGTTCCTGCCTTTCTTATAAAGTATGGGGCACATTGTGATATTGACATAAAAAATATTCGTTTCTTACGATATGTTCATACATTTTCACCTAATTTTCTAAGTATTCTAGTCAATATTTAGATATTCCTTTAATATCTCAGTACCTCGAAAGTTGTACAAAGAAAGTAAATTTATTGAAGGATGTTAACCTCGAAAAGAAAGTTGTACATGCAATACACAAATTTCTTAATACTTAATTCATCAAATTGTTCTGTTAATGAAAAATATAGCATATAATTTGCACGTAGAGGATTGAATGTATTCTAAACAGATTTTTTGAGTGTTTGGGAGTAAAACTCCCCAGCGAGCAAGGCGAGTCTAATCTTTTATAAGCCCCTAAGTGTAACTGATACATTGAGAGAATTGTACTTTTATTTCGAACGTTTATAGGTTTTATTATTATTTAATTACCTATCAGCAGGGAAGAAATGTAACACATGACTAGAAATTTTACAATAATATTTTTTGAAAGGACATTATTTTCCAGCTTTAAGAAATTAAGGTGCGCACGATAAATACAAGAAAGTGCAAAGCGTGTTTCATAAATTTATGATAATTAAATCAATGTTACCTAGTGCAGTGGCAATACACAAGTTGTAAGCATAATTTATTTTATTAATATAAACATTTGTAACGTTGGTATGCATTTGCCAAGAATTTAGAGAAATATAATTTAGAATGGTGCCAAAAGGGACCATACCATTCGGGAATCGTTCTATATAATTCCCTGCCCAAGAATATAAAAGATATTATGAAATTGAATATCTTCAAATCCGCGGTTAAAAACTACCTCCTGCACCAGTGCTTCTACACTGTAAAAGAATTTATTGATTTTAACAAAAGTTAAATTCGTCTTGTGCTTTATCACGCCATTGCTGTAGTACTTTTTAAACAACTTATAACAATTTCAAAAACTATTTTCTTGCATGATTGTGTTGTCTTATGGCTCATATTAATTTAGTTTTATGTGTACTCAACATTGGCACGTTTGTGTACATAAATTCTGTAGCCCCATCCTGGCCCGGGTTTTTCTCCGGTTTTCCTTCGGGTAGAGGCGGATTTATCATACAGGTTCTCTAGGCTTTGTCTAGGGGCGGGTCTATTGTAACAATAAATCGTGAATTTAGTGTTATTTCAATTTTTAAGCACTATACTCAGAATAATCTATAGTTCGATAATAACTTACATGTAATTTTTTGCTTAAAATTACAAACATATTGACATTCTATTAGTATTATAACTCGCAGCTAACTTTTTATCTTATCTAGGAATTTTTGCTGAATTTTTTGAATCCGCCTCTGCCTTAGGGCCCTTGATCGGAATTGATGGGATGGTCCCTTGCTTGCTTCCGGAGAGTAAATTAGTTTTTTTTTTCCTCCACGTGGTCATACGCAGTTTGTACTGTTTTTTGACAATAAATAAATTTATTTAAAAATTTATTTATTTATAAAAAAAAAAGAATGTTTGCGACAAACAGATATGCGGAATACATATTTATAGTGGAAAATAATTCATGATTGTAAATACATACAATAAATCAGTCATTTTGCTGAAAATTTTTATTGCTGCAAAATACAGTGTCGTAAAAACGTATTTTCTACTTTTAGATGAAGTGTAACCGGATGCACTAAACCAAGCAATCAGGTTTTTTTTTCTCTAGATGACTAAGCGCGGGCGCAACCCGTTGTATGGGAGTCTGGGTGTAAAACCTCCAGCGAGCAAAGCGAGTCCCATATAATATAAAGCCTTCCGTGTTACTCATTTATAGTTCAGAATTATATGATACTTTTACTAGTTACACGAAATTTGTTATGCTCGTTATTGTAGAATTGCAATGAATGACAAAACTAAAAAAATGGAAAATTTTCATTTTAAAATACATTTTTCGAGGAATTAATATTACGCCAAATAAGCGATCAGGTGTGCCATGTAGCTAAGTCAAAGCCATATCGATTACGTGAATACAGTAGTACAGCGGCGAACTTCAGGACAACCGTGTTGAGTTTTATCGTGAGCAGAGCTTGTTATTTAAGTTTTTATGGACGTGTTGAAGTATTGTGAGCTTTATTTTACAATCAATTGATAATAAATACCATATTTTTTAAATTGTTTTGTGTCTAAGTAAATAAAGTAAGTAAATGTACCTGAAAGTAAAATTACAAATATGGATCTTTGTGAATATATTTGAAAAGGTATCTGATGAGTATCAATGATAAGTTGTCAAATGTAATTGTCGTGTTGTTTGGTTCGTTAAAAGAGCTTTTATTCATTAATGTGTCGTATGAATTTTTTTGTAATTGATTAGCTCAGGTATGTATTTTATTTACATTGCAAAGACGTATATTATTTACAATGCCAAAATGGGTTTTTGAATACGTGATGAACTTCGGAATTTTTCATTTTCCTACATATGTTTGATGTTTCCTACTTCCTTTGATTTTTTTGTAGTATTGAGATGAGATTGAAATTCGTTTCACGATCTTTAAAGTGCAAAAACGAAGATTATTTAGTTGTTTTCTATCGATAAAACATGGTCAAGTCACAATTCGTGCATGTATTTGGCCGTGAGAATGTGTCATTTCAAATGTTAGTATTACATTTAGGTAAAAAACAATAACCTTTACAGTGCAAGGGAAGATTATTATATTTTTTTATTTTACAGCAATATTTCATGTTATAATTAAACGTACGAGTTTATATTGATTTTTCTAACAGCGTTCGCTATTTTTGAATTTCTTACAATATTACCAACAATAGACTATATTTGTTTTGTTTCAAAGATAACCCTGTTTACTAAGAAGGAGTATGCTTACATATTCTACTAAGAATATTAATAATACAGAGTTTTCAGGAAGTGTGGAATGTTATGACTACGAAAGTTTTACACGAAAATCATTATCTGTGTGCACAATTAAGGTGTGTACGATTAATGCAAAGAAGTGAAAAAGGTGTTTTATTTATTGGTAATTATAAAACTCATCCTGCGTGTGGGAAAACACGAAATCTAGATATAAGTTATTTAATAAAAATAGAATTGGTAACGTTGATATTAGTATACTAACAACTTAGAGAAAAATATTTTAGAATGTTTTGCGAGAGAAATCTGAGGAATAATAATAATCCAGTTTTATCAGTGAATGAACTTGGAGAAATAATCTCTAAGACCCACGACTGGAAATGTTCTAACATAACACTATTAGAAATATAAAGATCAAGATAATTATAATTTCTATAAACGAGTGAGTTTGAGAGTTCAAAAAAATAAAGGAAACATCATAGAGCGAATAAATGAATCACAAAAAGCGGAAGAAAATACTATACAACAAGACTTAAAAAACAAATAAAGATATTTTAAAATGTAAAATTTGTGTACTAAAACTGATAATAATGATTAATTCTAATTACAAATTCAACACAATATGTATAACTAATTGTTAGTTTATAAAGTAAAATGTCTATATTCAAATTCAACACGATGAGAAAGAGAATACAATTTTAGCTGCGCCAATTTTATTTTACTTTTTTACTTTTTTTTTCTTGTCCAATGTCGACATCATTGGAGCCCGAAAAACGTGTACAGGTAGGGAAAATGCAGTTACGCACTAGGGAGAGCCAACATGACTCTCCCCGTGTGTGGAACTCTTCGAATGATTCAACCCTACCCACTAAAAACCCTCCTGATCCACAACACACCAAAACATATCTCACAACATACATCAAAACAAAAATTGAGAGGGGGGGCAAAAAATGATGGGAGCACATAACATGAGGGGGGACAAAGAATAAGGGGTAAGACAAAAATGAGAGGAATGAGGAAAATGAAAGATACCCTAGCCTTAATAGGGTCGGGATCGAAAAGAACAAGAGGTGACCAAGGGAGCTCAGAAAAGAAAAAAANAAGTGGAAGCAATGCCAGACTCAGCTCGGGGCCCCGTGTTCGCCAAACACGTACTTACTAGATGTTAGTCCCCTGGGGCGAGGTAGGAAAATGAAAGATACCCTAGCCCTAATGGTGTTGGGATCGATAAGAACATGAGGTGACCAAGGGAGGTCAGAAAAGAAAAAGAAAAGGAGCCTCGCACAAGTGGAAGTAATGCCAGACTCAGCTCGGGGCCCCGTGTTTGCCAAACCCGTACTTACTAGATGTAAGTCCCCTGGGGGTTTACTTTTTTCCTGTTTTTACATAGTACACAGGGCGTAAATACATTTTACATAAAACATGAACATTAAACGAGTGAGAAGGATTATGGGAGTTGGTGAGAGAAGTGAAAGATGGAGGAGTGAAAGTGAAAGAAGCGTTAGATTGGAAATGAGTGAGGAAGAAAAGGGGGTAAGAAGTGCGAAGAGGAGGGAAGTATATTGTAAAGTGACTAAAGTGAATAATATTGCAACCTCATGGACAGATGTCGCTAATATGAAGGGAATGAAGGAAGAGATTTAATTTGAGTTGGTAACTTGTTCCATGCTCTGATAGACTGTACTGTAAATGATTTACTGAGGGGGGTTGTGTTATGTTTTGGGATCGTCAGAAGGAACGAGTCTCACGCGCGTTTTAATTTCAAAAACTGGAAACGTTCAGCTAATTCTTTTTAAATGGTCGCCATTGAGGATCTTGTGCAGGAGTAACATATAACGAGCGTCGGTTCACAGGTGTGAGGATACCTGATTTTTCATATAATTCTGAAACATGATCGTACTTTCTTAAGTCGAAAATAAAACGAATGCATTTTGTGCTATTCCTAATTTGCGTTCTAATTTTCCCGTTATATCTGTGAGCAAGAAGTCACAGTAGATAAAGTGAGGGAAGACTAGGGATTTGATAAGGGTTTCTCGTATAGGAATTGGTAAAATATCACGTAAACGTTTCATTGAATGAATCGAAGAGTACGTGTTCCGACATATTTTATCAATTTGGTTTTGCCAGCTAAGTGAGCTGTCAATATAGATGCCTAAACTTTTTACACTATTATACCATGTTATTAGAGTTAGATCCACTATGATATCAGGTAATTGTGCGTTTGTAATTTTGTTGATAGATAGCTTTGAACCAAAGAGAATACATTGTGATTTAGAGGGATTTAAGAGAAGACCTAACGATGTAGTCCACTTGTGTAACGATTCCAGATCGGTATTTATGCGTTCAGTGACTGATCTTATGTTAGCTGGTGTGTCACTTACATTTGTAAATCATCAGCATACATTTGAAATCTGTACCTAAGAGGCTTGTCAACATCGTTCACAAACAACAGAAAAGCTAGAGGGCCGAGTACGCTTCCTTTTGCTACACCTCTTTTTGTCTGGAGGGCTACCGGTTTGTTATTATTAGTTACGACTATTTGTTTACGATTTGTTAAATATTCCGAGAACCAATTTACAGTCGGCATTGCAAATCCCAGTGATCTTAATTTTGCAAGAATTATATCATGATCGACCGAATCGAAGGTTTTGCTAAAATTGAAGGCAAGAACTAAAACAGCAAGGAATACATACTTTCATTTCGAAATTATTCATAAAAGTAAACACATACAATAAATCATGCATTTTTCTGTATATGTCTATTTGCAATCTTGCAATCAATTATATGTTGCAGCAAAAAATCTATTTTCTGCTTCTAGATTAAGTGTCACGGGGTGGACTACGCGAACGGATGGCCCACGCGTCGAATCATTTTATCTATCAATGAGACTTATTGTTCTAGATGGCTGTGCATGGGCGCAGCCCCCAATTGGGGGGTTCGGGAGACTTTAGACCCCTAATGAGCGCACGCGAGTTCTATATATAATGCCCGTTACCGAGCTCAAATGGTATATACATTTACTTCTTATTCTTTCCAGGAAGTTCTCAATGTGGAGGCATTGAAGAACCTCAGTAAGGATTATATGTTTATCTATTTTTTTCTTTATTATTACATTTTATTAATAACGTCTTCGATGGGGTGGAAATTGGTACGCAAAATTGATCGAATATGGGAGTCAGAAAAAGTGTACAGGTGTGCGATCCTTGAACCTTTGGCACTTTCTACGCAAAACCTAAATTGTAAATGTCACAAGATACTGAAGAACAGCTCCTCGCCGTATTTATGTGAGTCGTGTATGTCTTCGCTCACGCTCCACAAATTTATTACTTCAACCTTTACCAGAGGTACGTGTCTAGCTACATATTCAACAAAACTTTGGGACGACATTGTTGAGTATTTGTTCTTTTTTCAATATTTACTCTTTCTGTATTTGACTTTATTTCTTTTGCTACTGTATTGTTATTGAGGTATTTTTTGTTTTATTTCTGTGGATGGTGTTACCTTTTATTTTATCGAATCACTTCACGATCCAATCAACGATTCACGAATTTTTCTTAATATTCCCTCTGGTACCATCATTTCTAGCATGTTGTGCAACAGGTAAGTAACCGGAAGATTTACGTATATAATATAATGGTACGAGGGAGTCCTAAATATAGAAACGATTTACATCAAATTACTCACGCATTAAATAAAAGTGACAACAAATTATATTAAAATGTTCATGACTCATAAAAAGTGTAAATGTTTTCTTGAACAATTTCCCTGTGTTAAAATACATTTTCAGGACTTGCATCCTGAAATAACCCACTAGCTCAACTAGAAGCTAAAAAATATCTGAAATGCATGTGTAATGGCAATAGCAGATATTATTCCAGAAACGGATCTCGCGTCATATGTCAGGGGTTACTGAGCTGACACTATTCTATTCCTTTCGCCCTCTCGTCCTCTCCGCTATTCCCCTCCTTGCTCATCACGGACCCCGCCGCACGGCTCGTGGATGGGAAAGCCGTGTCTGAAGCGCCATGTGGAGTGGCGCCCGAACTCTAAGCTGGTAATAAAACAAGCGCAGTCAAACCCCAACCTGCGGGCCGGATATGGCAGCTCCCGTAGTCACAGTAAGAAACACTTTCACGATCAATCTACTATATTGTTCTTAAAATAAAAAAGAAATCATTGGGTATAAATAAACATTTGTAGGGAAAAAATAATGTCTGCTCTTCAATACTCCAAAGTTGAAGCATCACTAAGGGAAGTGTAGTAGAACCCTTAGTGTTCATGTTGTATAAATGACATATTTATTACAAGATAAAACAATATTATGCTAGACTGATTGGTTTCGGGATAAAGTAGATTAATTGTAAATTCAAAATAAACTTTTGTAAAAGTGTACAAACTTGCAATTCCAGCATTTGTACCATTAAAACCGAGAACATGAGTACCAGAAAGAAAACTTTCCCGTAAAAGTTTGCAAAATTGAAAACTTGAAACATGGACCCATTCATTTGAAAATAAAATAATTGATAAGGAAATGCTATTTTAATACGAATGGACGTAGTAATGGGAAATTATTTTAATCAAATGATAATAAATTTATTGTCAAAAAAAAAAAACAGTACAAACTGCGTATGACCACGTGGAGGAAAAAAAACTAATTTACTCTCCGGAAGCAAGCAAGGGACCATCCCATCAATTCCGATCAAGGGTCCTAAGGCAGAGGCGGATTCAAATTATAAGAAGTTTTCTCTGAACCGAATCACTTTTAGAATAAAATGGACCACGATATTGTTTCAATTCGTAGAAGTTGTGTTAGGCAGCCGTACTGTGCATTATTTTCGGTGAAGTTACGTGACTGAGTATTTATGTTGATCACTCCTCAGATTAATGTGTCTTCTTCGTTCTGTATGTTCTATGTTGTAATTTAAAATAAATTGTGATATAATAATTATTTATAATATCATTCTTTATAGTAATAATCATTATAATAATTATCATTATTTATAATAAATAATGTTATTTAAAATAAGGAAAATCAGTGTTTAATGAATGATAAAATATATTCCAATTTGGAGACGTGTCCGAATTTCAACGAAAGGCCTTAGCTATTTCGAAAGTGAATATTAAAATCACAAAACTCAAAAGTTTTTACCTCATCCCTTCACGACTGCGGATACAAAGACAGAAATAAACTTGTTCTGACTAGTCAAACAAATCACCATCTATCACAAACTTCGTTGATGCCATTAACATCTTCCCGCGGGTCCGCATTTCAGAATTATAAGAATGCAATCACCATGAATTCGTATTTGATGTTTTGCCTAGCTACTTAGCTAATGGTCAAGAAATACACCTTGATATTAATTTCTATGTGGATTGGCAACTTAGGTGTTTCTAAAGCAGTAGAACAACATTGTTTTATTGTGTATTTCCTTTCTCTTTCCTGACCTTCCTTGGTCACCTCCTGTTGTTTTCGATCCCGACGCTAGGGTATCTTTCATTTTCCTCTTTCTTCCTTTTAATGATATATGTAATGTTTTGAGATATGTTGATTTTTGAGTTGCAATTCAGGAGGGTTTTATGGTTGATTCATTCGGCGAGGCCCACAAGCAGGGGGAGTCATGTTGACTCTCCCTAGTGCGTAACTGCATTTTCCCTACTGTACAAGTTTTTAGGGCTCTAATGACCTCGATGTTGACGAGCCGTAAAGCCCCACAAAAAAAAAATCTTCCTGGGCAAATATAAGTATACTCCTTGACCGTTCTCCCAGATCTGGAGTATAATATAAAGAAGTCCGTTTAAATGCCGCTCTGGGAAACATTGTAGCAACAATTATGTCTACATTTTCTCCATACGCTATAACATAATACCATTTAAGTCTTTTATGAAAGATATCTTTATTTTATGAAATATATCTTGCTTTAATCATTTTTATTGTTTATTTTAAATATATTCCCACTACATATTTTTCTCCTGATTGGTTAAAAAGACAGATTTTCAATCATCATGAAACAAAAGGTGAAATAAGTACGAAGGAACTCTCATGAAGATGTTTGATAACCTAATGAATGTGGGTTACTCTGTGATATTTTATTTTATTTTATTCGTAGCACAGTTCGGACAAAATACATTGTTATCCGAATTCCCTCGTGAGTACATGTCAAGGACAAAAGAAGGTAAAAGAAAGATACGTAAAATTATATTTTTAAAAGAATTATTTTGAAATCATTCGTAATTTCATGTAATGTTTTGAAAACATCTTTCAAATGGTACTACCTTTCTTTCAATTTAACTAAATAATTCTTAAATTAAGTTATAATTTTGAAATAGAACAGTTTTTATTTGTTTATAATACAATTTTTACTCGTGTTATATCATTGTGCTCTTCTTTCTCTTTCAGATTCATCAAAGTGCCCTCGTTTACCCTTTCTACCCCTTGACCTCCACACACAATTCATTCCTTCAACTTCCCTTCGCTGCCCGCTCCTTTGATAGATGGCATCTCGCTCCTTGAGCACCGTTACGACTCGCCACCTTCTTCTCCTCCCTTCGCACGGTAATTTGCTGTCTTAACAAGAAACTTACTCAATACTTTTGAATCCTCAACTGCTAAACTTAAATTTGATCGTGAAAGACGTGAAAAGTTCTCAGGAGTGGGGGATGTGAACGGGAGCAGTCGTGGCTCTATAGAAAAAGAGAGGGGAGGGATTTCTCTCCCTCTCTATTATCTCTCTTGTGTATATTCTCTTACTCTTCTTTCGTGGTTAAAAATTTTGTGAAGGCAGAAAGAAGGATGGTTCTATAAGGCACAATTTATAATTACTTTTTAGAATTACACTTGAAGACACACTGAAATATATTATTTTTGTATTCAGTATTTAAGATCATCCACGCATGAGATTTGTTTATACTTCAAGAAGATACCTTGTTTTCAATTGTTTAGTCTTTTGAAAACTATTTTTCTTGGCTGAGACTTTTCTATGTCACTGTGAACGTAGAGGACCTCTATGAAAAGTCTTAGTTCTAGAAGTCTGAAACATTTTGATTTTACCTAGTGATATGTGATCCGATTATTAAAGAAAATGATGTAATAGAACTCAAAGGTTGTTAACTCGTTTAATATTACCTCCAGATAAACACTCATCACGATACATATCTTTTAGTGTTGTGTATTAGACATTAAATAGTGTTACCATGAAAGCCTTTCGATCAGCCACCCTGTGGCCTACATTATAAATGAATGTTTTCATTGAGGATGTTTTTATCATGTGGCAGCTGTCTAGTGGATATCATATTATAGTTCATTGAAAATTGGTAAGTTCATTTTTCAATGTGTTAATTGTTTCAGACATTTGGATTTTGAAAATCATTTCTGATTTCACCTCATAGTTCGTCGAAGAAGTAAGTAAGCGAGAAAGGTATTCATATAAATAAATAAATAAATTTATTGTCAAAAAACAGTACAAACTGCGTATGACCACGTGGAGGGAAAAAAAAACTAATTTACTCTCCGGAAGCAAGCAAGGGACCATCCCATCAATTCCGATCAAGGGCCCTAAGGCAGAGGCGGATTCAAAAAATT
>NNCF01125867.1:402814-422865 GCA_002313205.1 Laupala kohalensis | reverse complement strand
ACGTTGACCCACTGGAATTTAGATGTACCTGAAGAAAAGAAGAATTCTACGAAGTAATGAATGAAGTACGTGCCGAATATAGAACAACGACAAAGGTGCCTGCACGCGCTTCGGTGACGCCCATGGCGGTTTGTTCCCTGAGGCGCAGTCTCTGCGTTCCTAGAAGTCAAAGGGGTGACCCAAACTGAGTGTTTGCAAGGTGTGGTGGCGAAGGCGTGGTTATTTGCTAATCACGTGACTTCTTCTACTATATATTAGAAGTGAAGATTCTAGTCGATTCTTTACGAGGGAATGTAGAGATCCGTCAGCACTGACATGTGTCTGAGCTAAGTCTAGGTCGCGGAGACCAGATGTTCGTTAGGCTGCTGCGGTAGTCTTAATGAACTCATTACTAGGTGCGAGGGTCGTAACTAGTATCAGTTAGTTGTTGGGGAAAACAACTTATATTTTCGAAGGATCAGATAACCTGAGGGTTTTTACAATTTAGTTGTCTTCAATTATATTTAACCAAGTGTAAACAATGCTCTCTGACAGCATTATTTGCGTAATAACAGATTATTAGATGTATTAATGATTTTGGGAGTTTGTCTGTGTTGTAAACTGGGCTGGTGGCAGCGACAAAAACTACCATAGAGATTTTGGTATTTATGTGGATCCCGCTTCTACCAAAGAAAAAATAACATCGCATCAGGGCTTGAGGTGTGATGTTACAGTCTTGATAAAGTGAAAGAAAGAAGATAACATCACTGTGCACAATATTAATTTCTGTGAATGACACACGTGTCTGTTGGTGCGGCGAGCGGTGCAATGTGTTGGCAACTTTCTGCAGCAATACCCCCGACTAGAGTGAGGGGTGTCTTGGTAGCCGGCTCGAGTTCGCCCGCCTATTACTCAGCGTTCCAGTAGGTTGTATATTTCTATGGTTTCACCCTCCCCCATTACTTCGTGTCGCAACATTTTTGTCCTTCTGGAAAGTGACAAAATATCAATTAAATGAAAGGAAATACCTCAAAATATTATGGTGTAACATTTTAAGTAGAAAATTTTCCAAATACTAATTAAATAAAAAGGAAATGTGTCACATATTTTGTTGTAATAACAATTTAAAAACTAAATCGGAAGAAAAATAATACATAACTATCGAGCCTGAAGCTTTTAAACACTGCCAATATTGATGTTTTTTGCGAAGTTGATAAACACGCGATCATTTAATTCTTGTTTAAGCCTTTGAAATTCTTAGAAATGACCAAAATAAGAATTAGAACATTATCCATTAGTTACTGATGCCTCAATACTTTTTGTTTATATTATAGTAAAACAAATTTTGATTCACTTTGCGACACTAAAATTGTAAGAATATTCATTTTATAAAAATTGCTGATAGTCGGCAAAATTTTGTACATCTGGAATTATAAAAAATAATTTGAGTAATAAAACAACTGATTTACTACTACGATAACATGTAATTTTTGTTTTTGACTAGTTATGTAGCTTTAGCTAGTCAACAATGACTGTTCATTCAACAAAGGATTTGGGATCGCTTGAGTACCTTGGACAGTGTGTTCTCAACATTAGCTCTCAACAAAGTTCGTTTATTTTTTCGAATAGATATTTATATCGTGTATATATTGATATATACTGCAAAGGTTTGAACTCTTCCCTCCTCATCAGATAGGGTCATTCCATGAGTAATCGGCAAAAATCTTCATGTATGAGAATTAGATATTTTTTATTGAAATTGAAAAATAATTGTGTATAAAAATGAGAAACAGAATTCATGAAAAATTGTGACAATTATTACGAAATCGTATAATTCCTACGGTAACATTATCCTTGAAGCTTGTGGTAACATGTATGTAGTAACATTACCTCCGGACGGTCATTAAACCCAAAAGAATGCCGGAAAACCCACGATCTCGGTGAGCGGAGGAAAGAGAAGGGGAATGGTGTCTAAGTACAGATTCCCGCAAACAGGTACAGAAACCCAGGTTTTATTCGGGCGGATTGTGGATTTTGACGTCTTCGAGAACGTCACTACTAGTTTCAGTGGCCCCGAAAACCACGATCCCAACACTCATATCGTTCACTTTCGATTATGTTTACATTTCACTCCTTCTTACCCCCTACACAATGGGTGTTTATTTCTTATAGGGGGTGATCCGTGTACTTATCAGGCAATGAGGGTGTCATTTCACTTCCGCGGTCCCACAAATGACCAATATGGTCGTATTTTATTAAATTTATCTGCTTTCATTCCCACCCTTCTTTCATACCCCAAGGATGCTATGAGTATATTATCTATAATGTGGACTGAATGTGAACTTACGAAGTGTTCGGTGTCCTTATCCTACTAAACGGCACAGAAAACTATTGTTTCAATTCTAATATCGGATTTTTCCATTGTTTGTACGTGTCATTCCCTTCTCACCCCTTCCCTAGGGGTGCTTCGGATATCTTACCCCCTCAGTGGTGAGTGTCCGATAGTCAGTCATCCATGTATCAATTTCGTTTAAATTGTTCCAGGCACTCTAGAGTTATGGTAGGATACGTACGTATGACATTCCAACATGCATTTCACCATATGGATTTTCGTAAAATACTTTCTTAGCGGATGTCCACACTCTATAAGGAACAGACGTTCCAAATTTCAAGTCTGTAGGCTTACTAGTTTCTGAGATTTTGTGATTAGTCAGTATGTGAAGAGTATTTCGCCTTTATATAGATAGATAAATACTGCAAAGATATGAACTCCCTCCTCCTCAGGTAGGGTCATTCCATGTTAAATAGGCCAAAATGGGACCCTCATGACTCAATATTATATGATTTTGAAATTAAAAAATAATAGTGTACTGAAAGTGAAAAAAACAAATCGTGAAAAATTATTACATTATAATATTAAATGAACAAGTTACATATTACCTATGGTACCTTCAAGTTTATGGTAACATATATAGTGACATAAAACAATTTACAAGAAGAGATTGAAACAGTTTCAAATCAGTCAAATTACTGTGTATTGCTGTAAAAAATATTTATTTCAATATTATTTCATACTCATCCAATCCTCAAATTTCATTATATATATATATATATATATATATATATATATATATATATATATNTTCTTGAATACAATGTATTTATTCAAAGAAAATTAATAGTCCCCGTTTTGAAGATTTAAAAATATGTTTTTTTAAATATTTTATGTTTTTATGTTTTAACATAATTACATTTGCACATAGTACTAAAGTTTAAAAAATGTGAAGAAAATGTCACCAATATCATCTATCTGCGTCAAATACTTTTGAAGAGAGGTAATTAAATATATCACAACGCGTAGGAAATGGCGTAAATGTACAAATTTTGATTGTTAATAACTGTAAAACGGACTATCAGAAGAAACTAAAATTTTGTATTTTTCATATGAAACGATAGTTTTATCAATGTCCAAAAATTATCTAATTTTTTTGAGACATGAAGATCCAATTTTGGCCGATTTCTCATTGAGTGACACGATATATTTCTGTTAACGTTAAAATAAAATTTGTTCATGCAACTATACAAGGCAACATGATTTTCGGGTTTGCAAAAATTTAAGTGTTCTCTAATATTTTGTGCATGTAGATTTAAAAAAGTTATCTTCATAAAAATCCTTACATAATAGAAAAATAATCATCAAAACAAAATTCGTCAAATTTTATGACGAACAAAGAGGGAGATTTCATCAAGTTGAAAGAAAAAAAAACTATGGAAAGACGTCATTTAGGGCACTGGAATTTGAGTATGATGGCAGATTACTGCTGATGTTCTTCATGAGGGATTCTTCTCTTTCACAGAAGAAGAATGCCAAGAGACGTCAATTTAAAGGACATCAAATGTCCTAATATTTTTGATTATGACTAATTCATTCCATTGTTTTAAATACTTTTTAATTTGTATTTTAAGATATAATTTTTATTTTTATTCGACTTTTTTCATTGGATTTTATCAATATTCGGCGAATTTTTCCTTGCAAATAATATCACAAAACAAGAAATTGCACTAGATAACAACTTTAGTTTTTGCGATTGTAAAATAACCTGACGTAACAGAGAAAAATAAATGTCAATTTTGAATTACAGCAATTTTATCCTAAATCGCGATTCTATCAAAACCGCTGACAAAATGTTAAATTTTGTAGGTTTGTGTTATCTGAGTCCACAGTAAACACTAACAATGATGTTTATTTTTCAGTTTGATTAGGGAATTACGATTCGGAATTTAATCGAGGAGGGCAAGGGAATGCTTTAAAATAGGATAAGTGCGCGTCATAGAGTTTGGAGGGGAAGGCATCCCTAAATTTAAAATAAAACTAACTGAAATTAACAAAATTTTCAAGAAATATAACATGTCTAAAATTTTCTAATTACGTGTTTAAAATAGTTAAGATATTATCATTGTTATATTCTCTTTAATAATTATAATTTAATTATTCATTTACAACAATAAAAATACTCAGTGAATTCTAGTCACCGACAACCGGCAGATTGCATGCAAAGTTTGAAACAATCGAACAACCTGAAGACGTTCTTACAGGAAAAAACAATCAAACAATTTGTCAGTTACTCATTCTAGTTTTGTTAATATTTACTGTAACTCATTGTAATAAAATAAAACTATATATGAACACAATAAACCCTATGATCACAGAATAACAATTACAAACTGACTCACTAACAATGATACAACTTATCACATATAATGCAAATCATAACTTGCAATCACGAAGTACAAAAAGTTCATTTACATAAGTTAGAAATGACTAAAATTTCTGCATTTTCACTCAAAAACATTGTTTTAGATAAAATAAAAGCACTATATTATTATTATTTATTTTGGTATCATGATATACATATTATTAATAACAATAATTTTTACAATATTAACGTATTACAAATATTAAACTGGTTTCCCTAGTGCCGCGACTTGTGAGCCATTAACTGGGCTATGAGACATTGCACTTCGCTAGTACGTTAGTTACCGCGAGAGTTACCGTCTCCATTACGTGTACGCAGGAACATCCCCATCATCGAGCGCTTTTCTCACTTATGAAACTCCTGTTACGTACTCTTCAAATTCCTCATATATGTCTTGTCGTTGTATTAATTCCAATAACGACGTCCACGTGTATACTCCTTTCTTTTTTTAAGATTCCGTGCAATTCACGTCTTTCCTGGTCGTTGAGAGAACAATCAAAAAGCACGTGCGGTCGTCTCTCGCCCGCATCCACACAAACTTCATATGTGAGACCCCTTCGTTTCAGGTATGTCCTAATATGGATATGTCCTGTAAGCATTTCTATTGCCTGTTTAGTCGGTCTGAACCACCGCCTATTGTCTACAACAAATTACTCTTCCGGTATAAAACCATGGAGATCTGCTCCTTCCTTCCTTATCTCCCATCTACGTTGCAGCAGCCCCAAAGTACTCGATCTATCTTCTTTCAACCTGACATGGTAGACTTCATGACACGATCATCTAGTTGTATGCTCTTATGTCGCCTCATATTATGAAGCAAAATCATCCTATCAATATATAAATTTATTGGTAATAGACCTATTTTTACAAGTATGGCTCGTGTAGATACACTTCTGTACACTCCATACCATTGCTGTAGACAACTTCTCTGACAATTGCTTAGTTTACGCTCATAAAATTATTTCTTTGTCTGGCCATACCACACAACACAACCATATATGAAGAGCGGCTGTAAGGCTCCCAAGTACAAAGTCCTTAATTTATCATATGGCAGCGTATATTTGTTCAAGCCTACTCGATGCAAACTATATATTAGTTTTATGGTTCGTTCTCCAGTATATTCTAGATGTGGTGTGAAGGTCATCCGTTCATCAAAAACCAACCCGAGGTATTTCACTTGTTGGCGTTTGGTCATTTCCAACACGTACTACAGGGTCTCTTCTATTAAACCCTCCATGTTTGAGGCCAATCACCATTCCCTCTGTTTTACTCATTGAAACCGTTAATTGAGCAGCTTCACTTATTGCAATCACATATTCTAATGCTGCTGCCCCCGTGTTCTCTATTTCTTTACGACTATTGGCTGGGACCATAACCACAAGAACATCGGCGTATGCTACTAAATCATACCCCGCTGCATCTAATGCTTTCAACACACGGTCGAGAACAACATTCCATAACAAAGGGACAACATGACTTCCCTGTGGGCACCCTTTATTTAACTTTCCATAGATACATTCTGTCCCTAATTCCAACAATACATATCTCTCGCTGAGATAGGACGCCAGTAGTTTCTTCATTTTTTAGAGACATTGAGAGCATCCATTTGGGCATGTACGACGTCCCAGTGGACACTATCAAATGTACCTTTGAAATCAATGAAATCAATAGTTTATATTTCGCATTCGAATTTTTAATCATATTCATAAGAGCACAAAAAGCATCATCCGTACCCAGACCCTTTGTGAACCCGAACTGTCCATTGTGTAATTGCCTACCTATTGCATTCCTTATAGTATTTGACATATACTTGTCCAATAATTTCCCCAACATTGGCAAGTGGGTTATCTGCCGATAAGATTGAGCCTGATGTACATCCCTGTTCTCCGGTTTTAGGAATAATAGCAAGACTCCCAATTTCTATGATTGCGGAAAATAACCCGATGTTATACACATATTCATTATTCCCGTTATTTCGTTCGAGTAACGGGTCCATAGATGTTTTATCATATCATCCGTTATATTGTCGAACCTAGGACTTTTCCCAGGTTTAAGCACTATATTACACAAATGTTCTTGGTTGATCATTTTTTCCCTTTGAATGTGTCTAAACATGATGGAAAATAATAATTAAACGTCGCTTTTGACGGCAGGAGAACGATATGAAATATTTTTCATCGCTAAGGTCAAACTCGGGCTCACGTTACAGATCAACAGTAATCATGGCTTTTCATTGAGTTTTACTTATGAATAGAGTTCAAAAGACTAATAATCATGAATTCTGAAAAACTATTTACATCGTGAGATATAATACCTGGATGTAATTGACTATATCTCTATGAATTATGAAAAAAATGGATGAAATTTTTACCAATGCATTTGGGTATTTTTTAAATAACAATCGTGAAAATCCGTGATATTGTATTTTTGAAAAAAAGTAGCATTTTCTGTTTTTGAACTCAAAAATGGTCTTCGTTTGACAAAAATAGTATAATAATATGGTTGAAAACAATAGAATGGAGTCTAAACTTTCCATATATGGTTGAAAACAATAGACTAAATAGAGTCGAAAATTTCCATATAAAACACTATAATTATATTTATGAGAGTGAATTTAAAGCATTTTTCATTTGCTGTTCATATTGGCTTGATTTATATCGAAACAGACTTGGATTCACTCAATGGTAAAAAATGACAAAAATATGGAATCAATGGACATTAATCTCAATTTTTGACGTAATTAACTAGAAAGAAAGGTTTTTGTCGAAGTTAGCGATGGTCGAGTTTGTTTTGGCAGATTATACAAAGAATGACCCTTATATATTATTATATTATATAATAAATTATATAATGCTAGACTGATTTCATTGCACTCGAATACCACTTTCAAGAAACATAGCACTAACCTAACTCCAAACACCAACATTGCAAGCGTTTCGAAAGATAATAGTATTCGCGAAGGCGGACAAAAGCCAAAACTATGTATTTCGAGGCGGATGTGCAAAAGTTACCCCCTCTCCACTCACCGCTTCACGAGCTCTGGGGTTAGGTCTTTGTGTTGTGGGAAGTTTCCAATTTCTTTATCTCTCCCCGCGTCCTTCTTCCGCCACTACTGCGTCTTCGACGCTGGCACTCTCCCTCGGAGAACCAGTGAACTGCTAGAAGGGTCGGAGATAGTTTTGTTACGTAAGTGTTTAAAAAAAGATATTTTACTGATGTTTCTAAACGTAATATTTTTATTTCTTAAAAGCTAATACAAAGGTTAACAAATTAAGTTTAATATTTCTTTTACTTCGAAACAATTGGACCGCGTAGTGATTGTCAACTTAATCAATAAAATGGGCAGAAATCACGTATTCTTATATGGGAAATTGAAGTTTATATTTTTATCATTAAAGAGTAAATAATTAACTATTATGATAGTTTCCCTGTTAAATAGGAATGTCATATCAATGACTTTGTAATGACTTTGACTTATTTGCGATATTGTCTAATTCAATCGGATAAACATCGGCTTTTACTTTTCGCCAATGTAAAAGCGCTGCGCTATCAGCCCGCCGCATGAACTGAGTCCGACCCCCTCTTAAGAACCAAGAAAAAATTCGAATACGATATTTTGTCGAAAATATCTGTTTTTGTGGTTCCTAATTCCAAAAATTTGGGTTTTTAAAAGAACGTTGGATCACAATAAGAAAACTTAATTTTTAATATTTTGTATGGTGAAATTTGCTCAATGTGAATGAGGTCTGACTTTCTTATTCATATTAAATGGTGCTGTGCTGCATTAATGCAGATGTCGCACTGTGTAGTAAGTGCTGGATTACAGCCGTCTTAATATTCATAATAGGCCATATTCCAATAAGCGCACTGAGTTCTAGAAATTAGGAGAACAACTTTAAGATCATACATTAGAGAACTTACCCACCTTTCCACTTCTTTCTGACACATTAATGTAATCGATCACAAATTCATAGAAAAGATAATCCGATAGTATATGAGAACTATGGTATATAATTGTTCATACAACATATTTATGGTAATCTCTACATAATTGTGGCATTGTCAGTTATGTGGAGATTACCATATTGATTGACGATATCGAAGTGACTGATTATATTAATTGTTTCACGTATTATATTTTTTTTTTAATTGTAAAATAATGCTGTAAATTCTGTAGACTCGTAACATAATCATTTTCTTTTATATTGTTCAAGATCACTAAGAAATGCTTTTAAGAAATTGACTTTAAAAGGATGAAATAGCGTGAAATGTGAGTTTTCGAATTTTTCTATTTTTGGTGTGTTTTACAAACAAATAAAGATTCAATCTCGATTTTTATATGCAAAGATTACTATTATAGAATGCAAAACCAAAAACTTCAATCGATTTTAAATAGAACGTTTTAATGAAACATAAAGTGGTGATTTTTGTTTGGTTGGAATGTATTTGAATTGAAATTTATTTGGTTCAGTTATTTACAAAATGTTTACAAAAATGGTTTTCAAAACGCTTTACAAAAGTGTTACAAAAACTTGTATATTAGTTTCATTTATTACTTATGATACGGTAGTGTTTTTACATAACATCGAATTAATACATTTTTAATAAACATTTTGAGGTTATATATTTATAAAAAAGAAACTCTCTAAGCTCTCAGGAGCTTGTCAGAGAGTTTTTTATAACATTTATTTTATATTATTCCTTTTACTTCTGCTGCTACTACTCTTACTATAGACATTTTTTTTAAAACTTTTATGAATACTAGTTTTTATTTTCATAAAATTTATTCTTTATTCTATTTATATCTAATAATCAAGTTCTCAATTTTTTTAAATATTATGTTTTGATTCTAATTCAACTAATAAAAATAATAAAATTATTAATAATATTGTTTTACCTATGTTTTACATTACTTAAACGACTATTACATAACTTTTACAAAGTTATTACATCAATTATGTACCTTATACATAATAATTACATTATTAAAATATCTATGACATCTTTGGTACAGCTTTGTTACAATATTTTTTCTGTATATTTAAAATTTTTGTTTATATTAAGCTTTAATCTTTAACAGCGAATTTTTAAATTCTTTTTTGGATTTAATTCTATTAAATTATCTGGTATCTACTAATTTTGGTATCACTATTTCTATTTTTCTTTCGCCATATTTATTGAAGTAATGTGGGATATTAAAATTATATTTTTTCCTTGTTTTGTATTCATGTTCGTGTTTTTCTAAAATATTTTAGTGGAATCTATATTTTGTTAATAAATTAAATTCATATAAGTTCTTTATATTTAGAATTTTCTCATTAAAATAATAATTTTCTTATTATAATTCTTTTCACTGAAACTTTTAAGCGCTTTATTTTGTAAAGTTTGCAAAATTTTAATGTGGGCGTTAGATGTAGAACCCCATATGGTAATTCCATATCTTAACACAGAATCAAATAAAGCATAATAAATAGTTTTTAATATATGATTAGGCGTAATATTTTTAATATTCCACATTCTCCATAAACAAGTTCTAAGTTTTTTAGTAATGTGTAAGGTATGATCTTTCCATTAAAAGTTTTTATCTATTTAATATATCTATTAATATCTATTAATATTTTATCTATAATAATAATTTTTAATAATAATAATATAATAAAGTGTGTATTGCTAACGCACGTGGAGCCCTATGGTTCAACCAGCTTTATTTAGAGCAGAAGGCATTTTTCCCTTCACCAAAGGACTTAGCTTAAGGCGAGGCAGAGCAGGAGGAAGATCGCGATTTTTCACTTCTTCTCCGCGGGCGATGGCGATGACTTTCTGCTGAGCGACTTTTTCAATGTCTGCGCCTCAGCCCCCATTGTGCTCTGGAGAGGTTCGTGCTGCGACTGTGACAAGGGGCGTGCACTCTCTCCCGGGGCACCTCATCGCCTAGGGAGTGTCTGTGGAGGCGAATATACACTTCAAAACACTGCTAATTTCCTTTCAATTTCATGACCCTCTTCAACGTGCTCACATCTTTTCTTTGTCTCATTCTTTTGGATGCGATGGTTGCTGGATTGTAATACGTAATTGAGTGTCATCCTTCTTAAATATAATATGTTTCTGATTGTAAATTAGATGTCTCATTGGACAATTTCAATGTTACACTAAACATTGTTGTCTTTTTTTATTAACCTTGACATTATTTTTATTAACCTTAAATTTCATTATCGTTTGAATACTTTTAAATTGTTTTTTTCGTTTTAAGTTTCAACTACGTATTTCTTTCCCTTTTATGATGACGGACATGTATAATTATTTGGTAATTTTTCTGATTGGCGTCGGAGAAGGTGGTTAGTAATATTACAAAAATCAATGATAAAAAAAATTTTTGCTATTTTTTTCCAAATTCCAATATTTTTAGCAAAATAGATTCAAGTTCTTCAAACGTCATAGAGTTCATCATCTCCCATGTTTCCCTCTTCTCTTGAATTCAAGAAATATCGTTTTCTTCAACAAAATAACAACTTTTTGAAATTGGTAATTGTGGAGCATTAGCAACGTTATCAAAGAATGATAAATTAAACGTCGTTTCTTTGTTGCTCATAGTTTTAATGTTATAAAACTGTGCAGCCGAAAAATTTGTCGACCAGATTTGCTATCGTACAGAAATTTTCAATTGTATTATATCTTCTTTTGTATTGATCTATATCTTTTTGCCGTACATCATTATATTTCTTTTTTATTTCACTTTTGTGGTATTTAGAGAAGGGTGCAGATGGGCACTGTTTACGGGGTCAGTGTCTCTCTTGGCTCCGCCCCTGTAGTCAAGTCATCTTAATGTTGAATCAGTCCACGAATAATAAAATAAAAAAGTAAAAGTATAGAATGTTTAATATTAAAAATGCTTTGAAGTTAAATTACAGATACGCTTCTCGCCCCTCTCAATTTGGAAATTGTGGATATACTTTTTACGTGTCAAAACCAAAATTGTTATTTTCAGCGTTCGATTATATAATACTAGCTGACCCTGCTCGGTTCTCGAGAGCGTATTTGTTGTTGTTCGGTTGAATCTTGGTTCTTATTTAGTGCCAATTTAAGTTCCACGATTACATTCAAAAACCGTGACAATACCTTAATATTTCATGGTATTTCGGAAAAGAATTGGAAGGCACATTTCATTCTACTTCGTCCTTTAAAATCCGAAATTAACAAAAATGCTTTCTTAATGATTTTCCTTAAACATCAATAATATTCTGACTAAATTTCAAGTCCTCGTCTTTAATATTTTTCTTTCTGCTTTGATGAATGCGTCAGACATACACGAAAACTAACTAAATCCTTTCACTGCTTTTCAGTCATTAAAAATTGAAGTATAGAACATTAGTCGAACTACCCGCCGTTGCCGCGATTTGAGGAGAAACATAAAACTATTATTACTGGACATTCCAAATTTTATAACAATTCACAAATTAAACTAAAAACATTGCAATATTAAGCAAACATACCAAAAAATTAAGTAAACATTTGCATATGGTACTGTGAACTTATATAGTTTGTCGCTTATTATTAACAACAAGTTTGTATATTTTTAGCTCATTTTGCTCGTCGTTATCCAGAGTTCTTACACAATATTCTAAATTCATTTGTTACTTTCCTTTTTTGTCTACCTTCGTTATATTAAATTTAATACAACGAAAATTCACTTCATATAGCCACAGACATTCCCAAGACTTGGAGCGAGTTCAGAAGCAAAATGGGAAGGTTGAGTACATACTATAATGGTTAAGTAGGTCGTGATTCGGTCACGTATATAATCGTCGATTTATCGGGACGGAGAGCTTCCACGTATTTGAAGACTTGGTGAGTCATATTAGAGTACTGCAATATGGAGATGGACGCGTCTCCACTCTGGCAAGGGACGGGCAACGCCTCTAAAGCACCAACGAGGTGCAGCATAGAATGTTAAAATGAAGAGAAACATAGCGAGAGATTCTTGTTTAGAGAAAGCAACATTTACAAGGAGACTACTGTCAGTCAAGGAAATATTTTTTCTTTTAATTATGCGTTCAGTGGATTGTCCACCCCACGGAATGCAATTGAACTCTGTACTACAGTAATATTGTAATAGTATGCAGACATACTATTAGTAAGCTTCATAGTCAACAGACATGCGAGTGAAGATTTGCATCTACTGATTAGCAATTAATTTCAATAGTTTTTCTGCTCCTTTAATTCATCAATATCAGTCATACTTTGCATTTTAGTTACAAAATATCTAATATTCCCAAAATTAGAATGTTTAATTGAGCGACATTTTATACAAAAAATCAAACTGATATCCCAATTGTTTCATGCGATACAGCGGAAATACTATACGACGTCATTAGTGAGAACGATAAAACACGAAATATATCACGCCACTTTGCACCCGTTAAATAAAGATATATCAAAAAATCCAAAAACAAGTTTCTCAATTTTTGCATACAAAAACTGTGTCAATTAGTTCGTGAAATGTAGTAAAAATAGCACGCATTACAAAACTCTCATTTTACCCTATTTTATTCTTTTAAATTAAGAATTTCAAAAACTCCTTTGTTTGTGATTGTATGATTACTATGGCACGTACTGTGCAAATTCTAGTGCTGCTGAACTCATCGTGAAGTCAGGACAACGCCACATACGCAGAGTGGTCCATTTAAATGGAGATATCAAAATATATTAAAAACTAAATATCGAAGGAAAAGAATTTTCAAATATACATAAATATTTTATAGGATGCTATTGATTCGTGCTAAAACTGGATTCCCTGGGCACCTTTTGAGGAGAGGGCAAACTTAGCAATCTTAAAGTAAATTTCCATTTATTTCAAAAACAGATTGCGGAAAATAATATATAACTTTTGTTTGAATCATTTTTCGCCTTACTCATAAAAAATTATTCAGTATATCTCGTTTGAATACCCTTTACATTGAAAAAAAAAGGGAATTAGGAGTTCAATATTTTAAATAAAACTTTAAAATTATACTAAAATAACCTCCCTCTCTAGTTTCGGGGGATATAGAGGGTAAATCTAAAATTGTAAATGGGAAGAAAGAGTCCCAACAACTCGTGAAGACTAAACATGATAGAGCGAAGTAGAAATACATGCGCTTACATTTCAGCAAATAAACGTTTAAGCGGTATTCAATCATTTGAAAGGCAAACCAGTAGGTGCATCAAAGTTAGATGTCAACTTTCCGAATATTTACTCTTTTTAATGGGGCAGCGAGAAGCAAGGGGACTCACTAATAACAAGCATCCTGATTGTAACGGGCAATGACGTAGCAGAGATAACAGTATAGAAACTACTGTTGCACGAAAAATTATACGCTCCATAAGTTAGAACTTAAACAGAAGTTGATCCCCAAAATCCCCAAATGAGTTAAGTGTTTACGGAAAAATCGTGTCATAGTTGGTTAGTATTTCAATATTAGTATACCCAAAAATGAGATTGTTTGACATTATTCGATGAAAAGAATATTTTCATAATTTGTTATAACTTTATTAGCATTAATAATACGAATGTTAATTGATGTAATTTAGTGCTAAAACGTTTTAATGACTCTCACAAAAATTGTATGAAATTGTAAAATATATCTTTCTTGTGATAACTTTCGGTCAGGTGAAAATGGCGACGAGTCGGGAATCGAATCCGGGACCTCTAGCTTTGATGACAGGGGGATGTTAATCACTACACACCTCCAGTTCTCCTTCCACAACTGTGCGCACCACTTCTTTTACACCCAGACCTAAGTATGGGACCCGGATTCAACACCATTTTCCCCTGACCGAAAATTATCACATATCTTCTCCACGTGTAGGGTACACAGAAGAAATATAAGCATATGTCTTTCTTGATTGTGGATGACCGTATAATTTGGAAATTGGATTCGTAGTAAACTAGATTGTATACGTACTTATATTGAGTACTTGCTTTATATTTAAGATCCTTCCCCCCCCCCTCGCTATGGTCTCCGTCGTAACAAATTATTCCTTCACATATTGTTCAAAGAGCAACAACCTAGCAAGTATCACATTTGGAAATCAGTGGTTGAATATCTTTCGGTCCTTCGAGTTAAAGTAATTAAGAACTTTTTAAATATAACACGTATTCATTGTCATATTTGTCCCCACTGTTTTGAAACTGGAATGAAGAATGCATTAGAGAAATGTCTTGACAAATATATAAGGTAGAGTTAACAAAAGGGTGCAAAATGGAATTATCGAGCTCAGGCAGTGCATTGTGCGCGTCAAATTTAAGAAAATTTTTCAGTGATATTCAGCAATAAAAACAATAGGATAAACTAATAATGAAAGTTGTCATCGAAATAAGCTATTTAACAAAAATTAAGGAAATCAGTTCAAAGTTGAAATGAAATGCAGATAATACATAATATAATTTTCACCGACCAAACATCTCTAGGAATGAGAACAATGCGCATAAACGTCTTAAATCAGTGATATCAAGAATATACAATAGAATGTACTCCTCTGTATGGAAGTAAGAAAACTATTGCAAAAAACAGTCATTCACACAGCACGGGGAAATGAATATCATAAAGCACTAAGCCTTTCTGGATGTGTTTTTTAATTCCCAAAGCGAAATATAAATTTTTGAGAAATTCGTTTCCGAGTGCATTTCTCGATGTCGACAAGATAATTAGAATGCATATATTCTCGCATTTTAAAAACTGGTTCTTGACTGAAGAGCTCCCAAAAACCAGAAAAGCGGCAATTTTGGAAAGTTAATAAATGTAGACTACTCTACATGGACAAGAATCGATTACAAAAAACTGCAAGTCGCTAGTACGCTAGGAAAAAAGTTCGTTTTTACTTTAAACCATGGATGAGTTATATTTTTGTCTATATCCTATAAAAGTCTACATTTCAATAGTCGACGAGCTGTTTGGAACCCATACATCTTAAATTAGTAAAACTTTTTCTTGACGTGTTCTTTGTCCAGATAAAATAGGTGAATATGAAGTGAAATACGAAAAAACCCGCACAAGATAGTACCCAGGGAATATTTGTTGAAAATTTAAGTACTCATGGAGGGATTTTTTATTTTTCACAACAAAATTGATTTCTTTTCGAAATCAGATTACAATTCATTCCTCAATAGTCGACGAGAGAACCGAATGCAGAAATCACCAATTTTGTAAATCCGTTCCTTGAATCGAAATATTTCCGAAATACCTGGAAGAGTATATATCTACATTGTAATCATAAATACCTCGCTAACTGCCCTACTGACTAATACAGGTTGTGAAGGTTGGGCACCCCAGAGAATGTCGAGACAAACTCACGATATAACTGTTATGCAATAACAGAAGAACGGAAAAGGTTTTACCATCCACATAAGTAAATAATACACAGAAATAAAATTAACAACAATATAATACAAAAGAATAAATGCACTGAATCAACTTGTTTTAACAAGAGTTCTAAACTAACTTCAACTTTTGCGACCCTTCAATAAAATTCACTTATGAAAGCCGTGGTCACAGTTACTTTAGATCAAAATTATGGCTCAAATACATCTCCTGTATAGTATCAGAACAGGTATGTACATACTAGAGTCAGCGTTACTATCAGTGGAAGAGGTGCAAGACCGACGATGCGGGTTGGACTCACAGGGGTGGGTACACACGATTCAGTATCATCGGCGAGTGCGACGAAGTTTTGGAAGTTTAAAATTACCATCAAACGCATGCAGAAACACACCCGTCACCAAATGCTGTCACTCTCCGTATCGGAGACTAAAAGGAAGCCGACCTCTGCCACCATCCCACATTAAAAAGCTCCACTCCGCATCCGTCACCAGAATATAAAAGGAGCCGTGCGCTACTCTAACCGTCTCATCCTAAAAAGGCTCTCTAGCCCAGCAAACGAGCACCTTTTTATCCAATTCGCAAACTACAATTTTCTACGTGGCTCGAGAATCCATCCACGCGTCTACACTTCATCGTGAATGGAGTTCAAAAGTGCGCAGCCTATAGCAATGAGAACAAAAACTTATTTATCGTTACAATATAGAAATGCCACTGACTGACTGACTGACTGGCTAATCATGAAATCTCAGAATCTACAAAGCCTACAAACTTGAAATTTGGCAGGTAAGTTCCTTTTAGAGTGTAGACATCCTCTAAGAAAGGATTTTACTAAAATCCTCGAAATGGAGGTAAATATGTTTTATGTATGTATCCCACCATAAGTGTGGAGTGCCTGGAGTAATTTCAATCAAACTCGTTAAATAGATTACTGACTTTCTGACAACCTGCAATGTAGAGAAAAGACGTCAATGGTTCCCCAATACTGAGAAAAGTGCAACGTAAAAATAATTTAAAAATCCCATATTAGATTCGAAACCATTGTTTTCGGCACCATTGAGATGGGTAAGGACGTCCCCGATGCTATGCAAGTTCACAATTAATCGACATTGGAGCTAATTTAACCCATGGGGTAAGGGTGGAAACGGGGGACATGTAAAAGTATTAAAAACGACCGATAATAACAAAATTCTTAAATAAATAAATTTATTGTCAAAAAACAGTACAAACTGCGTATGACCACGTGGAGGAAAAAAAACTAATTTACTCTCCGGAAATAATGGTCCTACATCATTTTTAAGACGCAGGAAACAATAGTCACACTCTCAGTGCCGCTTAAGTCCACAATCGCCTCCTATGTGGGGATATACTCCTTTCGGAAAGGGGTTGAGAAGGAGTTGGAATTTTAAAAAAATGGTTGATATTAGTGTTGACATAGTTTTCGGAGTCGCTGAAATTAGTAGTGACATTCCCAAAGACACCAAAGTCCACAGTCAGCCCCTATACACCCCAGCATCTTATGAAGGGTATGACGAAAATATCGTCGAACATGGCAGGTACTAGTAACAAATACTATCAATACTATTAAAGAACCTCAAGGTGCAATACATAGGAGAATTTTTTTGTCTTTATGCCCACATAGATGGGTTTTTGATTTATTGTAGTGAACTAGGTTTTTTCTAAATCCTATATTAATCCATTCCTCAAAAGAAACTACATATTTCGAATGAATGAATGAATCGCATAATTTTTTTAATCATTCCTTGACTCGAAAAATTTCCAAAATATAATTTTTTAATTTAAAAAAATGATACGATGGACGTCACAATATAGACGTAAGAAATCGATTGCAACAAACCCAAGTCGCTAGTAAGTAGGGAAAATGTTTCTTTGATTCTTCCTCAATCTCAAAAATGGTGACTCAAATTAAATTTATGTCCGCTCGAGATTTTGTTTACGAAATCCGATGATAATCCATTCTTAAATAGTCGACGAGAGGTTTCTATCGCATAAATCACTATTATTTTGCAGCTCTCTCTTCATCCGAAAAATTTGTCGACCATTATTTGTGTGTAATAGATGCACTATGGGCAATTATCCAGGCTCCGAGGGGCAAGTGCATCTCTTCCTCCGCTCTTCTCTCACCTACTCCCTTGGCCTGTCTCGTCGTTGGATGAGCGTAAGGCGCACAGGGCGGGCAGGGTTCGCCGGGAGCGGCGAATTAGCGGGTAGCCACGGGGGTGCATTGGGAGTGATGGAGGGAGAGGGCGGTTGATTTAGGGGTAGCAAGGCTCGGCCACGGCAGTGGCAATGTCTGCCGTTCGGTCCCCAGGGAAGCCACGCGGCCGATGGGCTTCTCCGGTCACGCCCTTGGCACCTGCTCCGGGCGCGACGCTTAGCACGTCCCATTGCTTCCCCCCTTCGTCCCAACCCCCCAGACGACGCCACCCACTCACATCCAGCTTCCGCTCCGATGCGTCTTCCACGTAATGTTTGTAGCGAGACTAATTTACTACTGTGACGTTGTCAGAGGTACGAGAGACAACAATGCAGAGAACGTAAGGCACAGTGTTAGAAATACGGGCTGCATTTGAGTTGCGGTGATATGTACCTATTAATGTTTACGTATCTTTATTATTTTATCATTTACTGTTATATATTTAATTTGTATTTATACTCATCTCCTGTTATATTCTTACACTTTTATTAGTATTAAAAAAAATAAACTAAGTTCTATTTAACTTGAGATACTGTAATAAGCGTTCTTCAGCATCCTCTTTACCTTCCCTCATTCAGTTTACGACACAAAAAAATTAAAGTACAAGAAAATACTATTAAAAGACTCATATAGCATACATTACTCTCAAATACCACGGTCAGATTTTACAGCACAATTCCTCCTCTTTTTTTCATTCTTCGCTTTTAGTTTAAAACCACTTTAAAATGGATATTATCAGACTGAATCGTATTACATTAATTAACATAATAAGAATTTATAAATGAAGTTGAACAGTATAATAAAGAAATGAAAATAAATTGCTTTCGTTTATGCTACAAATAAATTATTTTTGTTACTAGATTTAATTATTTCCATTTTTTGTCCCTCCATAATTCGGATTGGACGAAAATGATTTCGTGATGACTGAATCTAGAAGGGAACGAGCGTTGAGATCTCATTTGGATCCGAATAAATGTCGGTTATTGTCATTAAGAAAGTCTAATAGGATAGAGTCGGAAATCTTTTCTTCTTTAAAAAAGAAACGTGACATCTGGAACATTTTCACAAGATGATTGTACTACATACGTAGAGAGGTGCATCAAGAGTAGCTCTTCCTGCAGCTGCAAGTCCGAGCGTGCAAACTCTTTTGAACTTGCAAGAAATCAATTTCAGATTTTATCAGGAGAAAGTGTCTTAGTTGACAAAAGTAATTAAATTATATTTGCTCAGTCTTCATCACTACAGTCATTTGTTTTGTAAGAGGTAGTCATTGAGCAATACACAAGAATTCTTTTCTTCTCCTAACCATCGTTTTACTTGGTGATACGTACGCAGTGAATGTTGCCTTGTTCTGCCATCTGTGGGTTGCAAGATATGAATTCTTTATAAAATACAAGTTAATCATGATTTGTATCTGTAATTATTCAATATAACTGTGTCTTGTTCATAATTACCATATAAATACAGCGGGAGCGTTTGGTTCACACCAGATATTACATCAGTGGTGGAAATGTGATCTTGACTAGCATACGTTACCATATTGGTATGTTTCTTCAGAATATTCACACTTTTCGTTTTGTCTAGATGATAAAAGGCAAACGTACCATGCCCATCGAACGCACGTAAAGAAGAGGATGTCAGCGACTATATTACCATGTGCAATTGTTCATGAGTAATATTGTGATCGACACGTTCCGTCCTTAGTTCATGTATGAACTACTACCGAGACAACGGTCATACATC
>NNCF01125867.1:377945-402395 GCA_002313205.1 Laupala kohalensis | reverse complement strand
ACGTGAGCGAATATTATCAAAGGATACGTCATTTCAGTCAATTTTTAGGTGTCATTGATTTGCTTCCATTTGTCTTCCACCGCCGTCATCATGACGTCCAGATCAACTATATTTTCTTTTCATTTTCCTTGACTTTTCCCGGTTCCGTATTTGTCTTCTATTACCCGGGTTCTACTGCAAGTCATTTAGTTCTTTATTTATGTCCTCTCTATAGTGTATTTGGTCTGGTTTTGTGCCTCTTTGCCATCCCAGGCCCTGCCGCGAGGAGGCGAGCCCTATCAACTATATATTTAGTTTATGTATTCTTCTTATATACATTATTCTCGAAATGATATCTTCGTACCGGTGAAATGTTTTTTCAGTTTGTAGTAACAGGTGTAAGTTAGTCTATGGCCGCACACCAGTCAATCTCATCAGCGCAAGTAACTCCCCTAGTTTTATATCATTATAATCGCTGTCGTAAAGGATATGGGGTACGTTCTTCTCTCCCTTTCCGCAGGGACACTCATTCGTTGGACTTAATCCCATTCTGTATAACAGAGATGCCATATCCCCATGTCCTGTCAGTATTTCTTTGCATATGTCACTATTGGAATATAGTTGCATAAAACTCTGCCCTTTCTGTTACATTCCACCGTATCTGCCAACACTGGATCAATTTTCGTGTTAATTTTATCCGTCACCCTTTTTTATCAACTCTTAATACCGTTCCATCGAAATTTATCTCTTCCTCTTTTCTAATTTTATAACGCAAGACATAATTTTGTACGGACAAATCAATAGGTATTATCCCTAATATAATTTCCACTGCCTTTGTTGAAACACTCGCATAACATCCACTTCAATGTATTATACAGATGCGTTGAATACTATTACACCGCTTTTCAATATGTCTTTGATATATACGGAGAACCCGTTCACTGCCACAATATGTTATTATTGGCAAAAATGCTCCAACATATAAACTGCGTAAATCATTGATTCTTAATACATGCTTGTTAAACTCTACCAGCTGCATTACGTAATATGACACTAAACATCAAAATTTGAAGAAAGAGCTAATGACACAAAATAATCATCATAAAATTAGAAATATAGGACAGAAGAAAAGTTGACAAAATTTTACCAACGGACCGTTACGAAGGCGGAAAATTCGTAGCTACAACTTCGATTCAATAGACCTTTGGAAATGGGGTTTATAAAAATGTAATTGACACATTGGAACCGAAGAGGAGATATTCCTATATTTCGAGAGAAAAGAAGTGGGGTAGACACTACATAAGCGAATTGAAGCATTTGAAATAATGGAAAGAGGAGATCTAAAAATAAAATGGGAATTATTGATGCACGGCAAAAGCACAAGACACCAGCTAGTTCAGTTGCAACTAGTTTCGGTTCTAATGAAACAGTGGGAACGCGGAGCGGAAAGATACAAGAAACTCGGTCAACAACTAAAGGCAATGCGATAAATTTAGATCGAATAGAGGAAATAGAAAAGCAGGGTATAGATATAGCAAGGATGCACAGGACAATGCTTAAGCTCAATGAGGTCTTTGTGGGAGATAAATTCAAGCGAATAAACAATAGTATACAGCAGACAATTATTGATGGTGTAGCAGACATATGGAGGGGATTAATAAAAATGAATATCGATTCGGATAAATACACAGAAGAAGAAAAAACACGGGAGAATTTGGAAGTACTAAAAGATAGAATAAAAAATATCAAACCTATTCGGCATAGGATTAAGGGTTGCGAACAAGATAGATTAGTGCACAGATTGCACACATGAGAGAGACATTAACTAATGTGGTTGATGAAAGATTTAATATGATCATACAACTTATCTCGGATCAAACAAATTTTTCTAATTACACTACATTATTGTAGATACATTTCTTTTTTCTACAAACAATAAAAAGGAAAAAAGAATACCCTAGATATTTGAAGGTTTAGCCTTTCAGATTCATAATGCATTACACTTCCTTCATTCTTGTCCCTCACGTCATGTTGCAGAACATGTTGCAGAACATTTGTAGAAAAAAGAAAAGTATCTACAATAATGTAGTGTAATTAGAAAAATTTGTTTGAGCTCTAAATCTTAGGTCCCCTCACAATCATAGCAATGTAACCATCCAGACTACATTTTCAATTTTTTCTTCAATTTAAATGTGTGTGTATAGACTCCATTCCTAAGAACTTCTTTAAATGGAGTCGTTGTGTCGTATTCTCCTTGTTCGTGTACTTCATGTAATTAGATAGGAGTGCTGTGTGGCTTCTTTGGTGTGTATGGCTTGTATTGATAGGTGTTTTTAATTATGTATGTGTCTTGTGTTGATGATACACCTCTGTCACTCAGCACGACGAATCCATCTCCTTGGATCCGGACTTCGCCCCTCTAAGATCCCGTCCCTATCCTAGTGGAGGAAGGTGAGCTCTACTATCTATCTTTGGATGCATTTCATATCCTTCTTCTTGTGGCGTGGGGTTTCTTCTTCCATTCTTTCGTTGAAATCTCTTCTTTGTTTTTATTCCAACTTGGGTTTGGTGTTGTTAAGTTTGGGGGTTTCTGGTTGAGGGGTTTAGTATGTCTGTATGGTTAGTATTGTAGTCTCTTCTTTGTGATTTCTAATGTAAAGGTTTGGAAATTATCATACACTTGTCTCATCTTTATCCAGTTAGGTTTGTCTTGTCATATAAGTATTTCTTCAGAATTCTGTCTGGGATTATTGTCACTGTTCTTCGTACAGTGTACAGTTCAGAAGTTTGTGGTCTTCAGTTTCTGGTATCTGATGGTCACACGGGCAGAACGGGTTCATGCTGTGGAGTAAGTCCTTAAGAAGCCAAGACCAGTGAGGAAATGTGTCGTGCAGTGCTGCGGGCGGAACCATATGTTTTGTCTCGTGAAGTTGATCTTCGAGATGTATTCGTATGTGGTCCCTCCATCTTCTGCGTTGTCCCATCGGTTTTGCCATTCCATGAGCGTTGTTTGTGTGATTTAGCTTCGGGTTTTGGCCCAGCTATCTTGAGGTTTAACTTCCTTGTTGCTAATCTTATAAGTTCTATCCCTCTTCTGATGGTGTCTTACGACCCTCTTCTAGGTTTCTAGGTCCATTGGACGTTTTCCCGCGATCGTTTGTAGTCCGCTTGTGGCCGCTGTTCTGTAAGCCCTTGTTACGGGTACTAGTGCTGCTCTGTGCGAATTGAGCAGAGTTCGATTTTGGTGCGATGAGGCTGTGGCCCCATACTGAGGCTGCGTAACTCACCATTGGTATGAAGACCTTGTCATATATTGTGTGCAACATTTCGCTGTCAAAATTGAACTCTACCCTACATATTCTTCTTAGCTTGTAGAACAATCCTTTTCACCAGGTCGTTGTTACCTTTATGTGTTGGTGAAAGCTATTTTGTCGTCTATCCAGACTCCCAAGTATTTGAAAAGTCCGGTTATGTGATTCTTCGACCTTGTATTATTAGTTTAGGGGGCCTGTTGATGTCTAAAGTCGGTTCAAATACCATAAATTGCGTTTTCTGAGGTAGACTTGTTGTTTAACTTCGGTGCACCATTCTTGTATAACATCAAGAACTTGTTGCGCTGTCTTCTCCAGGTCCCGTCTGCTGTTTTCATGGACTATAATTGCCATGTCGCCTGCATATGAAATATATTTTGCTCCTGTAATTTCAATTTCAAAATTCGACCCTGGAAGCAGCCTTTAGTGAGGGGTTTTGAGAAATTCTTGTGGTTCATGGTAATCAGAACCCGTCTATCTTTGAAGAAGCTGCCATAGATTCTTGTCAGGTATATCGGTTTCTTACTTTCTCTGTGTCATCTCATTATGGCTGGCCACCAAGCGTTGTCGAATGCGCCGGATATGTCTGGAAAAACTGTTAGCGCATATTTGATTTTACGATTATTGATGCTTGTCAGGACGTGGTTGATTGCATCTTCAGTAGATTTGTTAGGTCTAAATTCAAGCTGAAATGGACTTAGTACATTTTCCGTCTCCTGTAAGTTTGTGATTCGCTTCGTACAGATCTTGTCCATTATTTTGCCCATTCATGGGAGAAGACATATAGGCCGATAAAAATTTAGCTTCATTATCGGGTTTGTCTGGGGATTTCTTGATCACCGTCAGAGGTAACGTTTTCCATATTTTCGGAAAGTTTCCCTCTGAAAGACATTGGTTTAGTAAGTCTTTGTAATATTGTCTGGCAATTGGGAGAGTTTTCTTCGTAATTTCATTGGTAATTGTGTCGTTCCCAAGAGGCTTTCCTTGGCTTTAGTGCCTCTTCTATCTCTCCTCATTTTACAGAACGTTTTTCGTTTCTGGTTCAGTTAGTTCTTCTTCAGCGCTACTTTTCCAACTCTTTCTGTCTTCTTGTTGCTAGCGTGTTTCCCCGCGGCTGTCGTCGTCAGGTAAGATCTGGTCTCCGAGTTGTGTAGCAGTGTCATCCCACTCCATTGTTTCGCTGGTTTCTGCGTTGAGAGAAGACAGGATTTGGGGAATCATTAGCCTTCCTCGCGCTAGCTGGTACGGGAAGCCCCAAGGATTGTGTTAAGTTACTTATGTGACGAATTCCTCCCATTTCCCTTTATTTACTTTTGTAATTGCTTCATATGAGCTGTTTTGTGCCGTCTTATAGTTTCGTAAGTCCTCTTCGTCGAGCTAGTTTCGCTTCTTAAAGCATTGTATTTTGCTTCTTGCTTTATTCATGTGAAGTCGGAGAGTGGTTGGCTGCGGAATCCACCAGTGGACTGCTTTGCTTCTCTTTGTTTTTAAAGATATCGCAGCGTCTGCAGCTTCTGTTATAATTCTTGTGAGCAGTTCTGCCTATTCGTCATATTCTGGTTTTTGTTTTGATTTCGTAATTTTTCTTTTATTGGTGTTATGAAAAGGTCCCAGTCAGCTTTTGTGCAGGAGTACATCTTTCTTGCTTCAATTATTTCATCACTATTGCCTTTGTCTATAGTGAATTTGATAGCGTTGTTGTCTCAATTTTTTGTGGTCTGCCAAATTCTGCATTCTGATATTCCTAGTATTATTCCTAGATATATTGCTGGTGGTGATTGTTAGGCCTATGAATGAAGAGCGGTCGTCCTTTCCGAAAGTTGGAATTTTACAGTCTATCTCGTTGGTTAAGAAGGGGTCGTTGGCTTCAAGAAATTCTTCAATTTCTTCTCCTATCTTATCTGTTGGGAAATCTCCCCATTGGTGGGATCGGGCGTTGGTGTCCGCTCCGATGATGACTCTTTTTTCTTTGAGTTTTTCGAGCACTCCTCAGCGTCTTTGTATATATTCATGGGACTATCCACAAATTCGCTGTACTTGAAGTACGTTGAGATTAGGTACATAGGTCCTTCTGGAGTGCTGATTAGCTGGCAGTCCATGTTGTGTTCTGCGCAGTGTACTATTTTGTGTGATGTTATATTGGGATTTACGATTTCTATCGCTGCCATGTTCCCTGTGGGTGCATCTATTATTGGCTGGCGCACGTTTGTGGCATGGATTCTGCCTCTGAGTGAATATTGTTCTTGAAGAAGCAGTATATCTATTTTCTGTCTTAATGTAAAGTCTTCAACTTCAGCCATTATTTTTGGGTTCTTCCATAATTCAACTGTAATATTTTAATCCCCGTAGTGCATTATATTTCTTTCTTGTTCTAAGGCCTTTGTATATGCAGGGCATTTCTTGTTAGTTGTTCGGTGGGTTGTATTATTCTTCCGTCTTGCGCAGTTGGCACAAGTGAGTTTCTCTTTCGTCAAAACGACAGTCTTGATAGCCATGTCCTTCTTTGGAACAGTGGCTACAGATTGGTATTTCTCTTCTGCCATGTTTTGCTTGGTGCCCATAAAGTTGGTAATTGAAGCAGCGTACTGGGGTACAGTATTCTTCGCATCTATAAGACGTCCTCTTTGTATGACTTCCCACCATAATCTTCGGTGTGTCTCAACAAATCAGTGATTAGTTTGAACGGAGTTGGTAGCGCCTTTGTTATTGGACATTTTTAATCTGACCAAGAAGTCTTTCTTGAAGCTGTCTTCTGTCTCTTCCAGGAAAGATTTCCACCTTAATTCATGAAGGGACACTTCCTCTCTTTCTACATTGTAGAGTATTAGCTTAGAGTCCTTGTTGAGCCTCATTTTGACTAGTATGGAAGTTTGCTTGTGTACTGCTTCCGTTAGTTTCTTTGCTTCTTCTTTTTTTCTGTCTCAACTAGAACTGCTGGGTTGAAGATGTTTTACTCTTCTTATTTTGATGTTTGCTTTCTTGATTCTCGTATCTTTGTCAATTTCTTCCTGTGTTTGTATAAGAGATGTAACTTTTTCCGGATCTTCAGGAACGATTGGGATCGTTTTCTGGCTATCTTCGGTTTGTCTCGATTTTGTTTGGGGTTCTGTCTCTTTGGTGCTTGCTAGCGTTTGTGAATAAGATTGGATCGGGGCAGTAGCTGTTGCTAACTTCCTGTGCTCCGCCAGAGTTTGTTTTAGTAAACCTATTGT
The DNA here is from genome assembly GCA_002313205.1 of Laupala kohalensis. NCBI lineage: Eukaryota > Metazoa > Arthropoda > Insecta > Orthoptera > Trigonidiidae > Laupala > Laupala kohalensis. The sequence continues at coordinate 395,893 of NNCF01125867.1, read as the reverse complement.
TTGTTGTGTTTCTTTTTGTTCTGCTTTACTTTCTCGCAGTTCTGAGAAGATCTTTGTAAAGGGCATTGTTATGCTATTCATCGTAACCATGACATTTTTCGTGGCTTGATTTCCTTTTCCTGTCCCCATATATTCAATGAGCTCTTGTTTTACTTTTTGGAAGACTGCTACCGGGTCATTATGGTTTGTAATATCGCCAAGGATGTCCATTTCATCCGTTTCTCACCCAGCGCGCAAGGGCAGGGTGTTGCATGTATTTGTCATATTCGGATTAAACTGTCTCCAGGTTGTGGATTCTGAGGCTGTCTCCTTCAGCGCCCAGGTTCTGAAAGGATCCTTGGTGTCTGGTTGGTTAATCGTATTTTGACTTAGGAGATTTCCGTTTTTCAGTTCGGTGTCCGAGGGAGAGCTGTTTTGGGATTCTAGATCTCCTTGTCTCTCTACCATGGTATCACCGCCTCTTCTCCGCTTCCAACCCCGAGTGACGTTCCCTAGCCGTAGCCCTCGATGTGGGAGGAGGAGCTCTCTATATCCCAAGATCGCACAGTCGTATGGTTCGCAGGTTTGCACCGTTTAGGTGTCTTCCTGCTCAGGCAGACGTGGCACGTCCACATGTACGTTCTCGAGCATAGTGGTTCCGATAAATTTACTATTGGCACTACGGTCTATATTATCAGTCAGACGTTCCCGTTTGTATAATTTTTTTCATTTTTTCCCTCGCCTGGCTAATAAAAATACACTGCTGATGCCTTCGGTAAGCAACCATGAATACGATAATGCTGTCTTTTCCAATGACGATGGTCGTGCCTTTTCTATTCCTGTTTTACGAACCTGGGTTTACGGCATCAAATTCTTGAAAAACATTTTTGATTGGACGGCGGTTAGATTTCAGCATGCTAATGTGTCTATTCTTGTCGTTCCTATTACATAAGTAATTCTTCTAAGAAAATGGACATCATACTTTTGTCAAAAATTTGCGCCAAATGAAGAAATTTTCTTTCTTTTTTTTACTATCTCCGCGTGCTTCGTGCTCCAATGGGAAGCGATTCTTAGTACCCATCAAAAATCAAAATCCGGTGCGAGGGTGTAATGTGATTTCACCAAAGAAACGTAATTGTAGTTGAAGGTCATTTTGGGTATACTACATTATGCATTGGATGGTCTTCTTCAATGACGGGGACATTTTCACAGGAAAATGTTGAGATCGCATAATGAGACGATTGTTTCGTTTATATACGCATTCCATCTTCAGTAACCATAGAAGGAGGAAGTGGAGAAAGTTGGAAGGAAATAAATTTTCTGCAAGCTTCGTATTTTTCTCTTAGGATGGGGGAGCAGGAACACACCGGGCAAGGAAATGAGATGCGGGTCAATTGGAATGACTCGGATGGCAGTTTTCATACTGCTGAAATATTTGTAACATTCATTGCATTGAAATTTGAGTGAATGAAATGTATAATATCCTTAGTAACCATCCCTGAATTTATCGATATGATTTCTTTCATTATAGGGAAAGCGGAGAGTTGTTTAAGTCTACACAGCATTTATTTATTTATTTATTTATTCGTACTTATTCGTTATTACGAGTTATTTGCGAACATCGTAATTGCAAAAAATTTCGGACGATTTAAAGAGGACTCCAACAAAATTTTTAATGCCGTCACACAAATTGTACATCTCACATAGTATCCACGTTGCCAGATCAATTTCACTCCACGTCCGCCAGTTAACTCCCCCGTGAACTTCGTTTGAATAGGAGATTGCTGTATTATCATATCGGACGACGGACTACTCCAGAACTTCATAATCCACCGCGTAGTGAATGTGAAAAAATAAATAAATCTTGTGGAAATACAAATCATTTATTTGGACAATACGCGGGGTGCTCTAGAGGTGTTATTACGCGTCGTAACAAAAAATTGATCAGAAACAAATGTTTTCCTTTTTTGTTTCCTTTCAACTATTTTAAGAATACTTTTGCTCTAAAAGCTGTAGAGAACTCTGTATTTGTAAAAACAAGATTTTTATAAACTTTTTTTTCTTCGTCTTTTTAAAATGCCGGTGTTATGAAGTAGTGGTCTTTACACCAACTTATAATTCGATTTCAGCGATCAGTAATATATAATAATCAGTCAAAAATGTCTGCTAGACTTCTTTCAGTTTCCAATTCCCTGGACTAACTCAACATACCACTAGTTTGTGACGGAGAGGAACCTAAAGTCATTTTCTAGGTGGCCTGGGTTTTGAAAGCAGTCACCATCCTCTTCATCCGAAGGCATCTGTTTAGGTGCATTTCATACGTTTTCTCTGTTATTTTGCTGGTTTTTTGAAGTGAGTAGCCATTTTCTCTTCACTAACTGTTGTTTATCACCTTCGGCTCTAATAAACATTTTTTAGTGATGAATCCGTGAAAATGGCGCTCACCATTGGTTTCAGCTCTTGGATCACTTTTCTTTCTATAACTTAAGAAATAATGTAACTTATGTGCAGCATTTTCAATAAATATCCTTGAAATACATGAAATTGAATATTATTTTTTAAACTAATAAATTAATAGAATTATAAGATGGAATTCAATTTTCTTTGTAACAACTAACCCCACCAGAACTATAACTTCTTGTGCCTCATTACGCAAATGTATAGCTTCTTGCCCCTTATTACGCAAATGCATAGTTTTACACATGTAAATAGAATAATATAGCTGTATAAAACATTTAAAAAAATTGTCGCTTACCTAAAAATGAGGCTATCACATGGCTTTGAAGTATATCCAAGGGTTCCGTCATAAATTGCAGAATATAATTTTAAAGAAATAAATACTCACAGGTGTTATCACAAGTATGTGCTCTGAATGCAAACACTCCAGTAACAGGGAAGGATACCACACAAATGAGAACTCTCCTACGTAGCAAGTAGGGTGGCTTCATTTAGACGGGTAATTTTAAATTCAAATGTAACAAATGACCATGGTCTCCCCTATATTCCGTACTTGATTTTTAATAGGAAGATTTTACACAGGTTATGAATTTTCACTTCGTTCATTCGAGCTTACGAGGTCAAATTTGTAGAAGGAATGGTGTATATTTATCGTTCTTGTGAAAAGATTCCACGATGAGAGTGTCGTGTTGCTAATTTTCCGTTGGGCGTCTTATACTAGTGGTTCCTAGTCCACAGTGAATGCCACTAGAGAATCCCGAGAACCGTTGCCTCAAACCCAACTGAAGTGGAGCCGCAGTTTGAACAAGTTTGAAGGTGGTGGACGAGAAACTAAACTTTACATTACCGACTCAGATCAGAAGTTCCATACCTTGATCGAAAGAGGATTGAAATAGTCTCTTCCTTTTTGGTTTTGCAGGACAATAAAGGTTGCGGACAAAGTGAAAAGATTATGGAGACTTTGAGATATCCAAAAGCTCACGGGAAAGGATTCATGCGCAAACTATTCTAAATCTAAGAAGAAAGTTGAGAAAATTCTACGAAATTCACCAACACAATTTTTAGTATTTTAAGATGACTGCTATTGACTTCCCTGCTATGGTACGACTGAAATTGGCCCGAGAGATCAGCTAATTTTCGAAGTTACATTTGCTTCATAAAAACCTTTGCATTTATACTCCGTTTGCTTTAGAAAACACTGTAAATTTATGTGTACGTACATCAATTTACATGAAATTGTTCATGTTGCGTGTGCATATAAATAAATATTCCATATCATTCTCTCTTGAACTTTCTCTTCTCAATGATCTCTATGTGCTGCTCACCATGACAAGAGCACGTAGGTTGATCCTCCGGTGGTTGCCACATCGCCTTGTGACGTGGCGGCGCCGAGCCCTGTGACTCCCACTGCCCTTCACGGCCAGTGAGCACAGGTCACAGCAGCCCGTAGCGATGAGCTATGCTGCCCACTGAGGCTGATTCGTGACGCAAAGGTGAGCCCTGCGCCCCAAGGGATTCAGCAACGTCGCACGCTGCATTAAGCAACTCACGTCTCACAGCTACTCTATTAGCGCTATGGATGTCTCCAAAGGAGATAAGGTCGTAGCTGGAGATACTGTCTGTTAAGTTACAGGGAAACGCTTCGGGGCAATAGATACACGCTTCTCATATCTTTTCTGACTTCGAAATTCTCTAGAACTTAAGAATGATATCTTTGTTTTGCTATAAACAGTTATGATAGAATTTATCGTCTGGTATACATAAGAACGAAGCAAATGTTTTACCTTTGCTTAATGCTCAATCGTTATCTTTTGATTTATAAGCGTAAAAAGTAGAAGATGTAATATATACAAGACCCTTTTACTTCTTTGTCAACTGTGTGAAGAAAATTCTTAGAAAAAGTGTTGTACTTGCTGCGAATCAAAATACTGAAGTTAATTTTTCAAGAAATCGTAGCATGGTAGCATGAAAAGTCCGATGCTAGTTCTCTCAATAGTTGCTATATAACAATGGTTTATGGGTATCATGTGTAAGAATAAAGATTACCTGGCAATATATTTTGAGCATGTCAATTTTTGTTTATCACACCAATTTAGTGTTATGAAGGCTGAGACGGAATCAATATGATTGTTATTTCTGGGAGCACTGAGTTATTTCTAACAGTCTATTCCTGTTTTGTTGAGGCTTTCTTTATCTATATTCTCTAAAGACACACTAGAATAATTCCTATATTCTCAACAAACAATATTCAGCATGGACATTTATAGCCTCGTGCTGTTCGTGCAGTAGCTGCCACCTAATCGTTGTCCAGTACCGGTTACTAATAATTATTTTGAAATAAATCAAAATCATTATGCTCTGTCTTTTCAAGAAAGAATGGTTAGAATATTAAAAAAAGTCAAAAATAAAAACAAAATAGACTAAGAAAAGCATTGAAACGGCGGTAAGCGTTGTAATTTTGAAAATAACCGCACGGCAAGCTTCTGAGACCTTTCATGTTTTGCGAGACACGATAGGAGACAGACCAAACTTTGTGAGACTTGATCGCATCCCTTCATTGAAAAATCAAAAACATCTTTTGATGATGAAATGAACAATCCTAGTACCACACATGGCCGATCTAGATGTTCTATTCATGTCCCTCAAAGTGGAAGAGTTTTTGCATTTTGCGTTTGATTTGAAAGATACCATGCAAAAGTGTATGATATGAACCTTTAGAGAGCTTCAACACGTTACCGGGGTGTTTTGTTAAGTAGAATTATTGGATCGATTTTCAACAAGTAAAATTATATACTCAACTACATTAAAAAAATTGTGAATGACGCGTATTGGAGTAATTCTTCTTTACTAAAAGAAAATTCAACTCACTCTTCTTTTCAAGTACTAATTTCAATAAAATTATAGGCAAAATATAAGCTTTGTTTTTTAAAACATGATCCTAGAAGAAATTTATGTTTTCGAATTTCAAAAAAGTTTATTTTAGATTAGCCAAAATGCTAAGATGGTCTGTACTAGAGGACTCTCCGCTACTACAGACTTTGACGCAAACATGAGAGTCATTTCTCCACCAACTGAAATTCAAAATATTGCAAAAAATATCCTTCAAGAAACACATAAAGAGTAATAAGAAAAAATAAAACAACTTACCAAACTTGAGTGAGACTAACGAATTTTCGTAGCAGAGTATGGTAAAACCGAAATTTCAGATGTTTTACTATATCTCGACGAAGTTCTGTAAAATTTTCGAATAATAGTTCTGTAATAGTTCGAATTTTTCAACAGACATTTTACCTCCTTCAGCAAAAGTGTAATTGGCTGAGAACACTAAAGCACTGCTATTATTGTTCTGTCACCACAAACAAGGAGGGTTAGAATCCTAGTGTGAACTGATTTTTGAAAATGGTTTATACCACAATTCAGCTCGTAATATCTGTTTGGGAGCTGTAATGAACGAAACCTTAATTCATGCTCTCACATTGCTTAGGAAAATCTTAAAACATACGCTGAGTAATTGTCAATTCGGCAACGTAACATTACAACGTACATGACTATGTGACAGGCCAAAGTTCGACTTTGCAAAGTTGCCGACGAGACAACAAAGTTTCTATAAAATAATTTCTATTCATGCTCTCCTTAAGTTGCGATATTTTAGTTTCTTCATGTGTAAATGAAAGTGATCAATGATATATTTTGCGAGGAATTTAGAAAAGTTCTTCAAAATTTCAATAAACATGTGCAAAAAAATTTATATTGAATTTAAAAGCAAATAATTTATATTTAAAGAAAACAATGATACTAAAAGAAATTCACGAGTTCGTAATTATATCCCAAGTATTAAAACTTTATTTTAATAAAAATTTTGAGTAGGAAACGGGTCTAATATATATCCAAACCATATTTTCAATAAATATTTATTCATATAGCATCTAGATTTACAACATTATACATTTGGAGAACAATGTTTACTAAAGAAAAAGGTATATGCTCTATTAATTTAAACTAACAGTTTTCGTAGCAATAAAATAGCAATCGCATCGTCCAATTTTTCTAAGCTCCATAAACTCAAATTCCCCCTCTACAGAGTAACACGAGGCCGTCTGATCAGATAAGGTATTTCAAACCTTTCTTCTTATAGTCGTAGATGAAAGAAATAATTTCAACCAGGAATACCTAGAAAGAGAGAGAATTTGCGCAGGTGATTTAAACTTTCGCTTTACTTGAACGCAAAGGCTACTTCATTTGAAGGTTAAAGTATACTTTTGAAAAATATTCAAAAACTGTTCCAACTATTTTATTTTTCTTAAATATACTGTATTCATAGTGTAATTAGTATATGTTTAATCCGCATTATCGGTAAAGTTTAGAATAGATGCAGTAAAGTAATTTCCACTCACATCGCGTACTTTTTCCTTTACCAATGGTGAGAATCCAAAGAGTGTGTTTGTAGATATGTCCTTTTAATGTTATTTTTAAAGGAGAATAGAAGATAGTGTGCATCTCATGTTTCTCATTGTATTTGGAATCTTCCACCCACACGAACGTCCTTAGTCGCGAATTCACATCCAATGACGGTGTATCCAGTGACGGTGAAGAGAAAGAGAGAGAGAGAGAGAGGGAGAGGGAGAAAGAGAGAAGTAGGAACAAAGAAAGTAAACAAGAATCTGTTGTTGTATTTCACAATTTCATTTGAATAAATTAATGAAAGAGATTTCAGTTTTATTTATATTTGTTGTAATCTAAAACACGTTTTTTGTAATATTAATCTCGGATCACTATTTTATATGCTGCACGATTACAACCAGTGGTGTATTGTAGATCATCGTATTATTAGAACATGTAATTTATTAGTTCATTGAGTGGTTTAATGTGATTTATAACACGAGAAATGAAATTTTANGAAAGAAAGAAAGAAAGAAAGAAAGAAAGAAAGAAAGAAAGAAAGAAAGAAAGAAAGAAAGAAAGAAAGAAAGAAAGAAAGAAAGAAAGAAAGAAAGAAAGAAAGAAAGAAAGAAAGAAAGAAAGAAAGAAAGAAAGAAAGAAAGAAAGAAAGAAAGAAAGAAAGAAAGAAAGAAAGAAAGAAAGAAAGAAAGAAAGAAAGAAAGAAAGAAAGAAAGAAAGAAAGAAAGAAAGAAAGAAATAGGAGGAAAGATAAAGAAAAGAATCTATGGTATTAATATGAATTAATACATTTCAATTTGATTGGAATTAACAAAAGGGATTTGTCTTTATTTATTTATTCATATCTGAAACGAGGTTTTCATATTATTGATCTCTGATTATTTTTTTTAGGTTGCACGATTACTACCAAATTGTTATATCGTGAATACATATGTCACTAGAAAATGTAATTTATTTGTTCCTTAAGTAGTTTTATATTATTTATAACACGAGAATTAAACTTTTGTGTTATTAGTTCATATTTGAGACAAATGTTTTCTATATTAATTTAATTCCTTTTCACATATATGAAAAACTTAAGAGAATCGCAAATTATGTGAAATTACTTTCGACAATACACATCACTTGTAGGCAATGAGATTTGATTTCTTTACTTCACTGTATAAATGTAAGAAATTATATGAATATTTATAAGTAATTTGTGATTCGAATTATACCAATTCCATACGATATCTTGCAATTATATTCAAATTCTGTTAAAAACTACATTTTATCACAGTATTACGCAAACGTTTTTTATAGAAATTCTAATATCGTTTACATTGCCTATGAAGACCTCTCGAGACAACGAATCTCGTGATGTCGTTTAGATATAGAGAATGGTAAAGTTTATTGAAGTCAAGGATATACAGAATATTTTTGTTATAGAAGTCCAAAATGTGTATAATAAAAAAATACAAAATGTTTCTTTAATAGCGGTGTAATGAAACATTTTATCTCGTTACGATTTACCCGCCGCACGATGTCTTCCAAATATGGGCGCCGTTTCAAGTAGACCTACGATTGGTCGAACGAAACTTCCCCTCTCGAAGGGGAAGCAAAAGGAGAGAGGTGTTGCAAACCTAACAGATCGAAAACTGGTCAGAGCGTGGGACTTAGAAAAATTAATGGGTCCTTTTATATTATCAGTAGTGTACAATTAAGCTTAAACCCAAACATTCATAGAGAAAAGTTCTAACCTTCCTCAAATTGTTCTATAAATTTCTCTTAGTTAGTGCAAAAAAGTTACACCAAATAGAGCGTCGGGTTTGGGGAGGCGGCGTTGGAAGAGGACGAAATTACCCTTTTTAACAGTTTTTCGAAAACTAAGGCCTTGCTAAAAGTTTGCAGTACATTAAATTAATGTACATTATATTTTCAATAAAATAGTTCTATACATTTTTTGTACTGCGGTCAACGGTTACGGAGAATTTCCTTGAAATTTATCGAAATCACTTAAAAATCGCAAGTTTAAATACATGTAATTGCTATTTTGACCATAAATTTGTTATTCATTATAATATACAGTCTCGGTGGCTCAAGGTGCTCACTTTCTACGCAGAAACCCACGGGTTCGATTCCCGGCGGGGTCAGAAAATTTGTCGTGTTTCACTTCAATGTCTGAATTCATGTAGCTAAGATGATGGTAAAATGACCCTCTGTGACGTACGAGTACTACCAGTTCTTACTTAGAATCGACAATATAGATTATATCTGAACGCGAGACATCCCAATATGTTTCACGACGTGTCTGCATAGAGTACAATTATCTAAAAAATCACCAAATCCAAACATATAAGAAGAAACCCGGAAAATGCAATATCAAGATACATATAAGAAGAATAGTTCTACTCTTTGTCAAATTGTTCTACACCCTCCTCGTAGCATGTGATAAACAGTCACACAACATAGCGCGTCGGGTTTCGGTGAGAGGGGGTAGAAAATGGGCGAAATTGTCTTTCTCAGAAGTTTTTCCAAATATTTAGAAGACTATGAAGTCTAGCTAAAAGTTTCTGGTATATTATATTGATCTACATTAAATTCTTAGCAAAAATAGTCCTTTACATTTTTTGTGCTGCAATAGCTATTACAGATATAATGAAGGGTACAAAGTTTTAAGCTATCAACTATAGATGGCATTAGGGTCGTAGCCGAAAATATTGTAAAGTTACAGAATTTAGTTTATTGCACAGTGAGTTAAACGACTGATTTAGCGCGTTGAAAGTCAAAAGTGTCTGGTAAGTAGACCCACGTAGACTCCGACCTCACTAGGGCTCGTTACCATTATCCGTAGCAGGCTATAACGAGAAATACATACGGATCATTCGACTTACGTAATCTTCCAAGAATAGACCATTCCAGAATTGGCTGAAAACTTTTTCTTCTGTTCAATTCCATTAAAAACTAAAATTGATTTGTCCATTTTATGAGAAAGTCTAGACGTGCAGTGAACGCAATATAATAATAAAATCATACTTAAATGAATCATATTATTTCTGTACCCTAAAGTTTTGAATATTTTATTGTCTACGAGTGAGTTTATAGATATTTTCTCCCATGAGATCGTTCAGGTCGACGTTGCACCAGACTGACTTTGTTGAACATTGCTATGTTCTCAATCACTACGGGTTAAATGGTTAGAACCAGCTTGCTAAAATGTCAAACTATTCAAAAATTAAAAATAATTATCTATAAAAGGTTGAAATTAACACTCTTTGTCTGAGGAATCTTGAATTTCTTCGCCTATGTCGATATTTTTCACAGGTATTCTCAGTTCACAGAGCCGTTTTCGGACATTCTGTGTCGAGGTATTTCTGATTGGATGATTCAAAGACGCGTGAAATTAGAAATAATAGAATCTGGAGAAAATAACACAATACTAAAAAAACATTTCGATTGGTAGAACGTCACTTAATAATGTCTATGATTTATGAAAAAATGATGGATGAAATATTATTCGTGGCAATGTTACACGCTGTTATACACACGTATACGGCAAACCGCCGCTTCTAAAAACACTATTCAAATGTATTGAAACCCTGCACTGGACCTGTCTTGGAGGGACGTTCAGGACATTGCTGGAACTTATCATTTGCCTACAACGAAATGCCCTTGGATCGTTGTCGACGACTCGAACACCGTTGACATTTTATGACCAACTGGGAATGACGCTGAATGGATGGGGTTCCCGTTGACCTAGTGTAAGGAACCGGATACCTGCGCCACACAGAACGCTCATTTATCACTTTTCTTCAAGTAAAATCATCACATCAAATAAAATCCATTTTAACTTCGAATGTAAGTACTGCTCACCTTAAAAAAATTGTGTGGTAAAAATAAATTCCGTTTCCCGATTCTTTTTGTCACTCCCGTCGCTGACTCAATTCGTGACATTTTCGTGCAACTGACTATTGTTTTTCTTTCTTTATGCATTCTGAAATTTACCTACAAATGCTTAATGCCAACCATAATTATACTTACAAAGCTGAATAAATCCCAAATAGGTAAATCTTGACAATTTTCACATAATTGAAGCTTATAAGATGTTATTTACAATATGAAAAATTTCACAGAATCACGGTGGTGAACTAGACAAAAGTCTCAACGAGATATATAAACAATTTTATCAGTCATATCTTTACTCATCGATTTTTGGAAATTAATGAAATTTCTAGAATATTTTACTGGATAAACAACATGGCAAAATAAAATAAAGCTCTGTAATACAAAAAAAAAAGTCAATTTGAACAAAGATGAAATGAATTAACTTCTGAATGCATTTCTTTACCTAGTATCTCACGTCGTCAGTCCTATAGAGTCACGTAAAATATTTTTGGTGAAGATATAATACAGATTGTAGGTTCCAAGTGTTATAACTGCGGTAGTAAATCGCAGAGGGTCACTTTTCGGTCGTCCTAGTTACATGAACTGATACATTGAAGTGAAAAACAACAACAAATTTTCTGACCCCGCCGGGAATCGAACCCGGGGTTTCTGCGTAGAAAGCACCTTGAGTTTCCGAGACTATATATTATAAATAATAATAAATTTATGGTTAAAAAAGCAGTTACATATATTTAACTTGCGAATTTCAAGTGATTTCGAGAAATTTCAAGGAAATGAAGAAATAATCATATTTTTACCTCCTCCATATATCCGTAAACGTTTATCGTAGAACAAAAATATATAAAACTAATGTATTGAAAATTTAATGTACATTCATTTAATATACTGCAAAATTTTAGCTACACCTCATAGTTTTCGAGATATTTGCGAAAAACTGTTGAAAAGGGTAATTTTACCCCTTTCCCCCCCTTCCTCACGAAACCCAACGCTCTATTTAATTCAACTTTTTTACACTAACTAAGAGGAATGAATACAACANTTTTGTCGTTTTTTTTTTTTTTTTTTGGGGGGGGGGCGGGGGGGCGTAATTATACTGTACTAAAACGTCTCTTACTCCATATACATAAAACTATGAAGAGAGTTCTTTCAGCACGTTTTGAAAACGATCATCCCACACCATACCTCCATTACATCCAAAACACGGACTTCTTACTTGCTTTACAAGAGCAAACATTATATTGTTCTTTTCCTAAGTCAAAATCCTCCTTTCTCACATTAAAAATCAGAGCGTTTTAGTGTAAAACATATTATATTGAAGTCGTTGTAGGCCGACCATGAAAGCCGGAAGACAGTTGACACGTCTTAAAGAATAAATCATGTTATCATACACAAAAATACATAGTTACACTTTGCTGTTCACACTCAAGATATTGGAAGTGAACAAAACCATACATAAAGATCTGATAAACAAACACATATTCACAGATATTAGATGCACCTAAGTATCATCAAGTTCTGGATACATATTTTCCTCTCCTTAATTTAACTGTAAATTCACATGAAAATTTCCTCCCCTTGGCAGGGATTTAGAAAACAGAAACAATGCATCAAGTGAATGATACCACTCTCTCGATATAATGATATTTTACTGACTTTATTTAAACTGAATAATTAAATAAGTGATATTAAAATAAAAGCATTAAAATCGAATGTTGCTATTATTATATTTGAAATTTAAAATTTAAAATTTAAAATTTTTGAAATTGGAACGCGCTTGAGACTCTCATCTCCTCTCTACCCCTCAGCGAGGCACAGTTCAATTTAAGGTAGGCATGAGAGATAAGTCCCATTGTTAAACTCTTACTCCAATAATGCTTAATCAACAGAAAAACTTTTATTCGTATGACACGCATCAAGACTCACGCACAGATAGTATTTATCCATGGGAACAAACTATAGCTAAGGGAAGTTGCTCGTACCACCATATTACCAGTGACGATTCAAGGACCTCAGTCACGGACGAAGGTATTGTAAAAATTGTTCGGACAAAATTGTAATTTCTTTTACTTGTTTTGCTGTACATTGTTTATTTTACTTGTATTTAGTATACCTTGATATTTGTGTAATAATATTACACAAGGTTACTGACTTTCATAGGTTACTGATAGGTTACCTATGATAGGTTACTGACTTTCATATTTCGTTACTATTTTAAGGTAAAATGCGTATATAAGAACGGTTGAATTAACGCCCACCCTGTCAAATGATGTCAACCTTCATAGGCACTATCCGTCAACGCGCGGGAGTTTTTATATCATGGCAAAAATATAGCTATGCTGGAACATAGAATAAAATATCTCATGCTTTTATCTGTAATGTTAAACAAAATCAAAAGAAAATCCTTACTTAAAATCCTTGCTATAGTCGTTGCCATTAGTGGGAGGTTTGGAGCGTATTACCCACTGTCGCTTAATAACGCCCACCGTAGGTTTGCATATTTGTTCTTTATCTTATAATTTCGTTTTTTAGTGCCATAGATTAAAAATGATTATTACAGAAGTTACAATTTAGTTTGTGTGTTAAGAAGTTAAATGGTTTTTATGTTGAATGGATTTATTTATCGAACGGTTTGTAATAAATTTATCGAACGGTTTGTAATAAATTTTTAATAACACCAAGGCAAGGTTTTAAAAAAGAAATCACTAACATGAAATTTATAAAAAGTTATGTCTCAAACTATTATTTTTCAATTTATAAAGTTACGTTGAATCTTCTATCGAGTTGTGAGTTTTATTTAAACAGTACTACAGAAAAAATGGAATTACAGTTATGGGGAAGTTTATTACCTAGGATATCCCAGTTATTTGTTTTACACAGTTCACAATTTTTACACAGTTTCATGATTTTAATACTGGATACATCATACTCTTCTAGCAAATAAGATCTTTTACAATGGTAGATGAGATATTATAAATCACAAGAGATAAATATGGGAATATGTATACATAATAACAATAAAACATCAGGATTGTACAACCCAAAACATAATACTGAAAAAATTAATGTTTTAAAATTGAATTAGATTATTGGTGTAAGCATAACAAATATGCTAACGCATGACAAAAATATATCGAGTATATTTTTTTAATATTTAAAATTTTTTAAATGTCCATGTTGGTTATAAATTCTGTTATTATCGTAAGAAATTGAAATTAACGAAGAAGTTAACTTTCTTATAGCGGGTACTTCAAGGGAATAAACATGGATTAGTATTAACTCCAGTAAGTTACAGTATTAGGGATATAATAAAAATACTATTGTTCTAAAAACAGAATATGAAAATACATATCCATAAGAAATGTCTGTTATATTAACGCATTTATCTTCTCCATAAATAAGATTCACAACGCACAATGGATAATAAGACTGAATAACTTTAACTGAAAGGATATTATGAGACTGATTAAATAATCCTTCGAGATGGAAATATCCCGATTTGACTGTGTTCTCTCGATGGGTCGCCTGAGAAGCAGTGGTAGGAGATAGAAATGGAAAAGAGGATGAGAGATGAAGAGGGAGACAGCGTAGACCCCGTAGGCAGCAAACCCAATTTACCGGTGGCTCATGGCCCTAATTATGAAGCACGGCCATAGCGAAGCGGGGTTGTGTGTATCGAGAGGGGAGGTAGCAGTGTGGGAGAGCCGGGATGATGGACGGTTCCCCCGTCCCGACGACGGGCATGTGCTCTTTGCGTTGACGCACTGTGACTCACCACGCAGTTCCCTGCTTTGTGCGAGATTCGATTCGCAACTGTTTATCACGTAATCAGAATACATATGGATGGAAGAACGGTGGATTACGTACAGGACACTTTTCACTACTATTATGAAGTTTCTTCGGTGAATTCTTTTCATACAAAATGCAGAAATTTTATTGAGCTATTTCTTCTTTTGAACATGTGCCCGGAAAAAATGAGAATATAAACTGACAATACATGTTGTAACTGACAAATATTAAGCGAAACATGACTACATATTTAAAATCATTATATTTTCTTACTTAAAAGTTTATCCACAAAATTACACAATCTAAATGATTCCAGCATTCTAAATGATTTTTCACTGCAAAATACGTTCGTATTATTGCATAGTGATGTGTTAATTATAGCCATATAACCAGTGATTTTAGCGTTAATGCTTCCAGCATATTGTTTGGAACATTTTAACAATTCCAGCTGTCTAAGACCATTTAAAAATGTTTTTAATCTTAGCGTAGTTTTGATAACGATGTCATTCATTCCTCCAGATTTTCTTCTATTGTTTTTTAAGACATTGATGTAAAAGGAAGTTACACGAAATGGAAGTTACACGAAACGTCATTATTATTTTTTTGCATAACGAATTACTTTTAATCCAACTCCTTTCTTCATGTTGATATCCCGAAACTAGTAAACAGTACAAAGATGCACACAAGTTCAAGTATAACGATTAATTACACTAACATTATTTCCCACGGATTATGATTCTCATCAAGGTTCTGTTGGTATAGTGATAACTGGACCCCCGTAATTCAAATCTTGACAAGAAAATTACAGATATTTACTTATTTACTCATACTCAATTTCCAGGTTGATTACCATGTCTTTTTAATAAACTGTAAAATGATTACTAGAGTCAAACCGACTCAAACCTGGTACTCACTACTGTCTTCCTCCATATTCACAGATGTATACTCTGTGAATGAAACTTGTTTTAAATTGCAATGAAATTACTTTTTACTTCATTACGAAAATTAATAAGAATATTATACTTGTTTGGAGTTCATTTGAGTAATATCGTAATAAATTACATATATTTTGAAATAGAACATATAGTTAATTTATCTATCCTCCTCAAAAAACAAAACGACCGACTTTGCAAACTGTAGACGGCTTATGTTCCAGTTATGATAGTTAAAAGACTTGTATAATCAACGTTTCGATTAGAGTAACACGAAGGAGACGATCAAAATATAGAGGACGAATCTAAAAATAATCCTCTCTTTATAGATTTTTAAATTCTCATTCTATAGTGCAAACAGAACGAATAAAAGAAAGTATGTGATACTTTTACACCACTAGTTTGATGGAGAGAGAGAAATAACACATAGGTGATCTGGTTAAAGCACCTTGAAGGTTGTTCCTGGCCTGATCAAAACTTCCTGTCACGAATAAATTTGGTATTTCTCTTACTCATTACACATGACCAGTTTTCAAATAGAGTTTACCTCCTAATTTTCTCTTTATCTATGTGAAAATGTAATAATTTCATACGAAAGAACGGTAAAGTTCATGTGTTTGAAATTGTAAATCAATGACACATTTTTACGTTGATTTGTATGTATTTTAAATATTGTAAATACTCGACGCAATCAACATTGCAATGAGTAAGTTCCACAGTATTTCTTGCACCAATATTCAAGAAAAATTGCTTTTTTTAATTTCTCCAGGTCGTCGAATTTCGTGCATGATACATGAAAAAAATCGCATTTATTGACAATTTTGTTTGCTGTCTGACAATTGATTTTCTGATAATAATTGCACAATAAAATCATGATTTGTCGGTTTATTTGTCAAGTACAGATATCAATGATTCAGACGTACCTCGACACATCAGTGGATATTTTAAAAGAAGACATTTGTTTTATTTGATTTCAGTGTTGTTTTATTATGTCTCTTTGTTTATCATAAGAATTCCGTTTTAAAATAAATTGATTTAAATATTTCTGCAAGATAAAATTCTGCTACCAATATATATAATTAAGTAAACGACGTGTATTAATTATTAACTGAAGGGGGACGTTCGCGGATTCTGTGAGTGAAGTGTATTGGCAGAAGAACCATTCCCCTAATTGGATCGTCACTTTCACTCACTTCTGTATCTTCTTCCTTCGTGATCTCTTGCAAATGAGAAAGTGGTATAAAAGTGTTTTATGTCCGCCCACATTTCAGTTCCCCAGAGAAAGCTTAATGTAAATAGCATTTAAATAGGTTATGAAGTCTTCTTTTTCACGAGACCAATGATAAACATCACACTGCAAAAGAAAATGTCGTAAAGGGATTAGAGTAATATCTTGTGGGTCTACCAAAGAAGAGAAACGTTTTTATGACTTCAATTAGAATCCCTCTTAAAGTTATTTGACTCATGAGGAACTTTTTTATTTCATATTTGTGTACGTAATTCTTTTAATAGATCAATTTAACTAACTAAAATAAATCTTTAGAAAATAATTTTAGAGCCTTTCTCATCAAGTCTTTTTAAATAAAAACAATTGTATACTGGTTTCACAGAATGAGGTAACTAAATGAAAATGACTTTTAAATTCCACCTTTTCTAAGAATGGAATAATAACAATCTGAACTCGTCACCGGAGTTCCCCGATCGTTTGAACTGGTCCCTCTACGGCCGCGCCACTTAATTTCACATAGTCTGAGAAGCAGATACATTCACAGAAACAACTCGCCTACCTACCCACGCATTTGGCAACGCATCTTATTAATAAAAGATTATTCCCCGAAAGGGTTATTTTACAAAAGGAACCGTCAACTTCCGTTTACGAGTGACACGAAAGTTTGAAATAACATACTGGCCCCTCAAGACCATTTCATACAATTTCAACATGACAATTTCAAAATGATCGATCTAATACAAAACGATAGAGGTTTGTATTCCGGATAAAACAGGCTTTTGAATCAATATATAAAGTTCACATCTAATATCTCCTAAACATGTACAAACGTCGAGGTACAGTTTTCACTAAGATAAGTTATGATGTGGATTAAATATTTTAACGTATTCAAATATTTTGTAGCATTTAAATGGTTTGCTGGACATTAGATACATTAATTGTTTTAATACGTTTTTAATACAAATGTGTTTAAATAGAACAAGGTTTCTTTCAGCATTGTTTTAAAGCATAAAAACTAATAATACGAAATTATGACAGTTATTGCTTTCGAACAAACAACAGCAGTGGAACACTGTCACAAATACTTAACCCATTTGGCAACAAAAGAAATGAACAAACTATCGAAGCGCCGGGAGGCCTCAATGTTCGCAAATATCTTTGAGAAAATAGCACTTCAGTATCCTTATCGGTTTAGGAGACTAGAGTTGAGAGTTCTTATTGAATCACCCTGTAGCATTATACACTAGCAAAACTATCCGGTTTTGCCAAGGATTTGAAAGGAA
>NNCF01125867.1:351266-377570 GCA_002313205.1 Laupala kohalensis | reverse complement strand
AATTACGAATTATTTTAAAATCCTGGCAGAAGGAAAACAAAATTTACACAGAAAGCTACATAAATGTTACGCATTGTTAAGAACTCAAGAGTTATTTTGTTTTTGTTTCACATTTGGGTTATGTACTTCAAAACAATGTTTTCAAATAAAGCCTTCGTGTAATTTTGTTTCTACGATTCGGTCATTTGGATTATACGTTCAGGGAATTATAAATCTCCCTCAGAAACACAAACATTTTGCTCCCCTGTCCCAACAACACCACAAATATGAGACCCCTGGTTTAGACCACAACTGACTTGGACAAACTTATACTTTCCTCAACTAGTAAATTTATATGTTTAATATTCATAAGTGTCCTTTAAAACAGATAAGATGGGTTTTTATTATAATATAGAATATATATNATAGAGAGAGAGAGAGTAACATGTCTCCTAAATATGGAACAATAGATGGAATCTTTCTGTTAAGTATGAAAAACGTGAAATTATTAAAAGTATTTCATCTGGAAAATTCATAAAATATAATCAAATAGCACAATATAAATAATTTAATCAACACCTGGTGATGACCATATTCCTAACGTTGACCTAAGGTCGAAACGTTGTGTATTCAGGAAAATGAAAACGTATGTATTATACTCTAAAGGCAATTTATGTAATTAAAATGCACATGTTAGGTACAATTTGAATAAGTCTGCATTCGCAGATGCTTAATATTTAGCTGTAGACACCCATTTCCATTTAGACGAAAGAGAATGGCGTGAAGGAGGAACGCCTGAACGGATGAACGATTAGGAGCTCTGTGCACTAGCTCTAAGAATTCTCATCCCTCCGGATGTTTCTCCTGTTGCTTTTCTTGGTCTTCAAGTAATACAAGTAATACAATGCAATCAACGTCATTTTTGGTACATACCTATTAACTCTCATCCAATTCATGATAATTTTTCCATGCAATGCATTTAAAAATGTTGTGACGTATTGAACTTTTCCTTCAACGTGTTCGCAAAACAAGGAAATTCGATTTGTAAAACAATAAATTATTTAAATATATTATTATTTTGTTATTCAAAATGTGTGTATTTTTTATCATGCCCAATCCTGCCTATCACATTATCAGAATTTCTCGGACACCCAGGACATCTTTAAGAACCAATTTGAAGTAGATTTAAAAGGTATATCACATTTAACATTCGTAGAAACATCTCGAATGTAGGTGTAATTTCACGAATTTAAATTATACGTTTAATGTGGTGTCTTTTTCAGTGAAGGTATTCATTTCCGGGTTGCTATATCCTTATGTATACTTGACTTCAAATCTATGTTTACGGGTAAGTATAAGATTCTTCCCTATCGGAACTTCCCTGACTTGTAACATGAAGTATATGATTCCCTATTTTCCCCTTAACTGTGTTAATTTTCAGATTTCTGTCGCCATACCATATCTATAGCAAGACCATCCTGTAGTCCTGTTATCCATGTAGAAACAAATACAAGGTTGTCTGTGTATGTCCTCTCTCTTCTTTCGATTACTGATGCATCTTTTTTGGTCACTAGGTATTCAGTAGGTATTCCATGAGCAAACAATGAAATGTACGAACTGCAATGGTGAGAAGTCACATTCATGTTTTGTTGTTACATTGACTGAAAAATTCTTCCAATAATATAATGAAAACTGACGCATACTTTGTGCACCAATTGTATTGTTATTGGTGTTAAAAGGAATCGTTGGGAAATGCAACTTTTCCCCTTTCCAGGCTGGATTCTACTAGAGTCAAATGTTATTTCGAAACCAATCGAAGTGCAATGTAAGCGCCCTCTCATGATCGTTTGCTTTTCGACGAGGGTGTTTAACCAGAAAATACTAGCAGAAGTGCTATGTTTGTTCCAAAATATCGTCTGTAGGAGAGACAGTTTAATTTGAGACTCCACGAAAAAAAAAAATTAACATATTATGTTCAACTAGGAAGAATACTTGACCAGCGCAATCGTGGTGAATTTGAGCTGTTCCTCGTTAACGATAATCTATTCCGAATTTATTCACAATTGTTTCTCTTTTATTCTTTGTGTCGTGCTATTCATTCGAAAGGTAAAATCTGTTCTTAATTTTCCCCTGCATTTGTGTTATTATACCTCCATGCAAAGCCAATGAAATATTCTATTGAAGTAAAATGAATATAAGTTATTGGGTGTTTTTCGTATTTCTCTCTCCACATTTTAACTCATGAAACTCCACTATCGTGTCTTTTCGTTGTATTAGTGGCTTTCCCTTGTACTGTATGTTTCGGTCCTTGCCGCATCCGTGACCACCAGCACCTTTTCTCCGTTACTATGTCTATGCCCCCACGACCGCTTTACCTGCACGTCGGACGGGCGTTTGGGAAGCCGCACTGCTCCGCCTATAAAACTACGCCAGGCGGCTGCGGCACCCTGAATAATTTACCTGGTGTGCCGTCCGCTCTACCATCCGCGTCCTCGCCCCCGCTGCCATAGTCCCAGCTTCAGCTACCCCGCACCTGCCGACTCCCTTTTGCAGGAGTAATAACAGCGGCAGCGAGCCAGGTCTCCCCGCTACTTTTCTTCACCCACCACTATCTTTGTCATCTATGACCAATGAAACACTTTTTCTCTTACGCTTTTTAATACCACTAAGACATTTTTTATTTTTATTTTGTGTTCAGTCTCAGAAGCTATTAAGTACCAACATGGTGATTAATTATGTTTGCTAGCATTCTATCTTACCTTTCTTGCTGTTTATAAAGTTTCTAAAATTGTTTCTTACCTAATTTCACAATTTGTGACTTTCACGTTGTTTTCACGTTGAAACACATACGAGAGTTCAAATTGACTGACTGTGAGGAGGATTCATGATGGGTGAAACGCCACCTTCACTCTCTCTCTCTCTCCCTCCCTGCCGCTGCACTAAAAATAGAAGAAGGCAACGGAGCCGGGCGCACAACTTAAAGTATACGAGCTACACACTCGTTTTATTACTGGCTGCTGCTGCAAGATGCAGCAACGACGCAGAGGCAATGGCGCGCGGTGACAGAGAGATGGGAGGGAGAGCTCAAAGGAAGGAAAAGTGGGAGTGCAGCACACGATCCTGGTATCGCTGCGACATTTAATGACAAGGACTGATTTTCTTCAAACGCTTCTGACGGCAAGCAGAACTTTACAAACAAGTTTTTTATTCAACCTCTTGAATTATTTGAGGTGTGTTATTGCAACAACACGAATATTTTGTAGAATAATGTTGAAAAAAATCACATATTGAAAAATAATTGTAATTGCTCAATTAACGTGATTTTTACATGAATCTACTTTTAAAATTTTGAAATGGTAATGCTCAACAATGAGTTATAACACAGTTCGGCGGTCTTGTGATGGATTTCACGCAATGAGCTCTGTCGTGGTTTCAAGGTAGCGAGGATTAGAAAGATAAAATCATTGTAATATAAGATAATTGTCAGTGATAAAAAATAAAACAATTTAAACTTATTTTCTTGAACTTTTATCTTGAATTCAAAAATTCATTCATAGAACATGAAAAAGTTTCTCGATGTTCCTTATTTGTCATTAAATACATTGAGATGGAACTGTGTAAGTGGTTTGATAGGTTATGTTCTTGTTGAAAAATCGGACCAGTACTTGTTAAGCATCCCATGTGTGGTAAGAGGGTTTGTTCATTGTCGTACTTCGGCATACATGTATACTACTGTATAGTGTGCTGGCGAATCTGAAACCACGGCGAAAAATTGTCCCCACTTCCTTGTGGATGGACCAGCCAAAACATCTGCTCCCGTTGGTGTTACTGCATTAAGGTAAAATTTTTGTAGGGGAAATCCAAACAAAGTAAATTCCTTCATATTTAAATGTTTGCAGAAGAATTATGGGATGAAAGTTACAACAAATATCTCAAATAAGTATTCAGTTATTTAACTTTCAAAGTGGATTTACTTGTTCCAATAATAATAATAATAATAAATTTATTACTGTAGACAAAAATGAAGACATTGTGATCGAATTGTCTTTGCCCAGACGTAAATAACAATCTGAATGAAGAACAGAAGTTTAAGTAATAAACTTAAAAATCTCGAAAAACAATTAATATAAGAATAATAAATTAGAAGAACAATTTTATGTGATATATTCAGTTCTCTAATCATTATTTACATTGTGCTCACAATACTATTTTTCATTGTCTAGAACGCTCAACATCCTTTAAAAAAATCACCTATAACATATACTACACTGAATCCAGTTATCAGTAATATATTTAAACACATTTAGCCACAAAATACACAAAATGTCATTGAATATCTCAACTATTGTCCTTGGAGCTTCATAATAATCTTTCCTTCGTTTTGATAGCGATTCTTACAACAGGCGGGCAAAGCAAATGCACTGTCCTCGTTACCCGATTTCCCGGATGTGACGACTTTAGATGCGACCCCATCCCAATGACTAACTATACAATAATATCTACAGAAACTTATCTGCAAATTCCAAACGAATAACGTAGTGGTTATTGGGAAAACGTTCACCTGACATATCACTCTTTGTTTCGTGAGACGTCACTTGACGGACGCAACCTCCTCTATAGTGTTTGCCACTCACCGAGGGAAGATAGACGATTTTCGCATGTAACGTGGGACGATGTTTTGGATTTGGAGAGGTCTATTAATTTTACCCAGATTTTCCTTTGCATTGATTAAATTGTAAGTGCATTGTTTTATTTTTGAAAGTGAGTAATTCAGAAAAATATTATTAAAACGTTGTAGTACATTCTGAACAAAAAGATACAGTATGTTTAACAAACTACAGAAATTAGTGTCTATTTGAGTAGAACAGTTAACGCAGAAGACGGTACATTCTAGATTCGAAAAGTTTGACTAATTTTACAAATTAGGGAAGTGCTTTTTCTAATACACTGACGACTTAAAAAAGTCAAGAAAATTCATAAATTCAACTAAGCCAGTACTTGTACGAAGTTATCCTATCCATGAACTTCATTGAGTTGATTTGATCTTCTATTCCACTCACGAATTCATTCTTGAGAATGAAGTTTTGAAAACATTAATGAAACCGCTAAGCGATATGAAAATGTATATTTCATGGAAAGACATGTTAATTAAATGCTCGAAGTACAAAATTTGTCAGTATGCACTCAAAATTAATTTTATAATCTCAGCTAGAGCGCAAAGTTAGATTCGCAACCTTTGGGGTTTAAAATTTCGAGTAATTTTTTAGTCGTATATTTAAAGAATATACGACTAATTTTAGTCGTATATTTATAGCTCTAAAACGCAAGGAAAATGTTCTGAGTTTTCTAGAATTATTTAAAATGTACGGATCTAATTTACCTTAATATAAAAAAAATACATTTCATAAACCATTATCCCCAAGTTAAATAAGATCGTTAGTGTTGCTACACTTTCCAAATATGTTCCACTCATTGAAATTTTTTCGAGACTTCAAAATGTTTAACAATTTTTGATAAGAAACTTCCTTTCTCAAAAACTTAAAAGACACAAAAAGTAGCTTTTTTCGACTTATATATAAAAATGCTACTCATTTTTTTCATTCATTTTTTTAAAAAATGTCCTTTTCATGTCTATCCACTGGGAAAATATTACATATATTGGGTACCGACGGCTTTCGGTATGACGTGATGTGTGTATACGGATGAGGATGATTGGTTCTTTGGACCTTCCTTCATCCGAACCTATACCCAATAGGATACTGATTAAACTTTGTGCAATTATGTAAATTCTGGAAGAGACAACAAAATATTTTAAAAAATTATTCTATGAAATTTTGCGATACACAGCCTGCTTATTTATTTATAAATAAAACAATTTAAGAATAAACAAAAATTTATATAAACATCTATTCATTGGGCACTGTTTAACTTGAAAAAATCAATGAAGGCTATAATTTTTATGTGAGAAGAAAAAATAACAGAAGTCATTGAGTGGCTGATAACAGTTATTTTGTTGTTATCCTTGACTATATTAGCAGGGTACGCCAGTGTTGATTATGCGAAATGAGGAGCAAATGAGAACAATACGGAGCGCTCCTTGCGATCAGCAAAATGACCCCACGCTACCTCTTGTTCACACATTGACTAGGTGATGGCAGTAATGAAGTTGAATCCTGAGCCATATTTCCCCACCCCTTCCCTCCAACCTTTTGCACCGGTGATACACTAAATATTACTTACCTTCCGCTTGCGATGCCACAGTTTCCACTCAAATTATCAGGTGCAAGTAGAATTACACGGTATATAGTGATAAACGACAAAGTACAATGATAGTTCCCGAATAAAAATGGCGACATTTCTTTCGAAATGTGTTTTCTTAAGTTCCTCGATCTTAACGAACGGAAAGAGCTTATAACCACAGAAAAACTTTAGGTTTCTCCATATTCCAAACAGGGCAGTAGTGCCCATAGTAAGATTATCGGAACCTCTATGCCCGAGAACGTACATGTCGATGTGCCACGTTCGTCTGAGCAGGAAGACGCCGATAGAGAGCTCCTCCTCCCACATCGAGGGCTACGGCTAGGGAACGTCACTCGGGGTTGGAAGCGGAGAAGAGGCGGTGATACCATGGTAGAGAGACAAGGAGATCTAGAATCCCAAAACAGCTCTCCCCCGGACACCGAACTGAAAAACGGAAATCTCCTAAGTCAAAATACGATTAACCAACCAGACACCAAGGATCCTTTCAGAACCTGGGCGCTGAAGGAGACAGCCTCAGAATCCACAACCTGGAGACAGTTTAATCCGAATATGACAAATACATGCAACACCCTGCCCTTGCGCGCTGGGTGAGAAACGGATGAAATGGACATCCTTGGCGATATTACAAACCATAATGACCCGGTAGCAGTCTTCCAAAAAGTAAAACAAGAGCTCATTGAATATATGGGGACAGGAAAAGGAAATCAAGCCACGAAAAATGTCATGGTTACGATGAATAGCATAACAATGCCCTTTACAAAGATCTTCTCAGAACTGCGAGAAAGTAAAGCAGAACAAAAAGAAACACAACAAACAATAGGTTTACTAAAACAAACTCTGGCGGAGCACAGGAAGTTAGCAACAGCTACTGCCCCGATCCAATCTTATTCACAAACGCTAGCAAGCACCAAAGAGACAGAACCCCAAACAAAATCGAGACAAACCGAAGATAGCCAGAAAACGATCCCAATCGTTCCTGAAGATCCGGAAAAAGTTACATCTCTTATACAAACACAGGAAGAAATTGACAAAGATACGAGAATCAAGAAAGCAAACATCAAAATAAGAAGAGTAAAACATCTTCAACCCAGCAGTTCTAGTTGAGACAGAAAAAAAGAAGAAGCAAAGAAACTAACGGAAGCAGTACACAAGCAAACTTCCATACTAGTCAAAATGAGGCTCAACAAGGACTCTAAGCTAATACTCTACAATGTAGAAAGAGAGGAAGTGTCCCTTCATGAATTAAGGTGGAAATCTTTCCTGGAAGAGACAGAAGACAGCTTCAAGAAAGACTTCTTGGTCAGATTAAAAATGTCCAATAACAAAGGCGCTACCAACTCCGTTCAAACTAATCACTGATTTGTTGAGACACACCGAAGATTATGGTGGGAAGTCATACAAAGAGGACGTCTTATAGATGCGAAGAATACTGTACCCCAGTACGCTGCTTCAATTACCAACTTTATGGGCACCAAGCAAAACATGGCAGAAGAGAAATACCAATCTGTAGCCACTGTTCCAAAGAAGGACATGGCTATCAAGACTGTCGTTTTGACGAAAGAGAAACTCACTTGTGCCAACTGCGCAAGACGGAAGAATAATACAAGCCACCGAACAACTAACAAGAAATGCCCTGCATATACAAAGGCCTTAGAACAAGAAAGAAATATAATGCACTACGGGGATTAAAATATTACATTTGAATTATGGAAGAACCAAAAAATAATGGCAGAAGTTGAAGACTTTACATTAAGACAGAAAATAGATATACTGCTTCTTCAAGAACAATATTCACTCAGAGGCAGAACCTCTGCCACAAACGTGCGCCAGCCAATAATAGATGCACCCACAGGGAACATGGCAGCGATAGAAATCGTAAATCCCAATATAACATCACACAAAATAGTACACTGCGCAGAACACAACATGGACTGCCAGCTAATCAGCACTCCAGAAGGACCTATGTACCTAATCTCAACGTACTTCAAGTACAGCGAATTTGTGGATAGTCCCATGAATATATACAAAGACGCTGAGGAGTGCTCGAAAAACTCAAAGAAAAAAGAGTCATCATCGGAGCGGACACCAACGCCCGATCCCACCAATGGGGAGATTTCCCAACAGATAAGATAGGAGAAGAAATTGAAGAATTTCTTGAAGCCAACGACCCCTTCTTAACCAACGAGATAGACTGTAAAATTCCAACTTTCGGAAAGGACGACCGCTCTTCATTCATAGGCCTAACAATCACCACCAGCAATATATCTAGGAATAATACTAGGAATATCAGAATGCAGAATTTGGCAGACCACAACAAATTGAGACACCAACGCTATCAAATTCACTATAGACAAAGGCAATAGTGATGAAATAATTGAAGCAAGAAAGATGTACTCCTGCACAAAAGCTGACTGGGACCTTTTCATAACACCAATAAAAGAAAAATTACGAAATCAAAACAAAAACCAGAATATGACGAATAGGCAGAACTGCTCACAAGAATTATAACAGAAGCTGCAGACGCTGCGATATCTTTAAAAACAAAGAGAAGCAAAGCAGTCCACTGGTGGATTCCGCAGCCAACCACTCTCCGACTTCACATGAATAAAGCAAGAAGCAAAATACAATGCTTTAAGAAGCGAAACTAGCTCGACGAAGAGGACTTACGAAACTATAAGACGGCACAAAACAGCTCATATGAAGCAATTACAAAAGTAAATAAAGGGAAATGGGAGGAATTCGTCACATAAGTAACTTAACACAATCCTTGGGGCTTCCCGTACCAGCTAGCGCGAGGAAGGCTAATGATTCCCCAAATCCTGTCTTCTCTCAACGCAGAAACCAGCGAAACAATGGAGTGGGATGACACTGCTACACAACTCGGAGACCAGCTCTTACCTGACGACGACAGCCGCGGGGAAACACGCTAGCAACAAGAAGACAGAAAGAGTTGGAAAAGTAGCGCTGAAGAAGAACTAACTGAACCAGAAACGAAAAACGTTCTGTAAAATGAGGAGAGATAGAAGAGGCACTAAAGCCAAGGAAAGCCTCTTGGGAACGACACAATTACCAATGAAATTACGAAGAAAACTCTCCCAATTGCCAGACAATATTACAAAGACTTACTAAACCAATGTCTTTCAGAGGGAAACTTTCCGAAAATATGGAAAACGTTACCTCTGACGGTGATCAAGAAATCCCCAGACAAACCCGATAATGAAGCTAAATTTTTATCGGCCTATATGTCTTCTCCCATGAATGGGCAAAATAATGGACAAGATCTGTACGAAGCGAATCACAAACTTACAGGAGACGGAAAATGTACTAAGTCCATTTCAGCTTGAATTTAGACCTAACAAATCTACTGAAGATGCAATCAACCACGTCCTGACAAGCATCAATAATCGTAAAATCAAATATGCGCTAACAGTTTTTCCAGACATATCCGGCGCATTCGACAACGCTTGGTGGCCAGCCATAATGAGATGACACAGAGAAAGTAAGAAACCGATATACCTGACAAGAATCTATGGCAGCTTCTTCAAAGATAGACGGGTTCTGATTACCATGAACCACAAGAATTTCTCAAAACCCCTCACTAAAGGCTGCTTCCAGGGTCGAATTTTGAAATTGAAATTACAGGAGCAAAATATATTTCATATGCAGGCGACATGGCAATTATAGTCCATGAAAACAGCAGACGGGACCTGGAGAAGACAGCGCAACAAGTTCTTGATGTTATACAAGAATGGTGCACCGAAGTTAAACAACAAGTCTACCTCAGAAAACGCAATTTATGGTATTTGAACCGACTTTAGACATCAACAGGCCCCCTAAACTAATAATACAAGGTCGAAGAATCACATAACCGGACTTTTCAAATACTTGGGAGTCTGGATAGACGACAAAATAGCTTTCACCAACACATAAAGGTAACAACGACCTGGTGAAAAGGATTGTTCTACAAGCTAAGAAGAATATGTAGGGTAGAGTTCAATTTTGACAGCGAAATGTTGCACACAATATATGACAAGGTCTTCATACCAATGGTGAGTTACGCAGCCTCAGTATGGGGCCACAGCCTCATCGCACCAAAATCGAACTCTGCTCAATTCGCACAGAGCAGCACTAGTACCCGTAACAAGGGCTTACAGAACAGCGGCCACAAGCGGACTACAAACGATCGCGGGAAAACGTCCAATGGACCTAGAAACCTAGAAGAGGGTCGTAAGACACCATCAGAAGAGGGATAGAACTTATAAGATTAGCAACAAGGAAGTTAAACCTCAAGATAGCTGGGCCAAAACCCGAAGCTAAATCACACAAACAACGCTCATGGAATGGCAAAACCGATGGGACAACGCAGAAGATGGAGGGACCACATACGAATACATCTCGAAGATCAACTTCACGAGACAAAACATATGGTTCCGCCCGCAGCACTGCACGACACATTTCCTCACTGGTCTTGGCTTCTTAAGGACTTACTCCACAGCATGAACCCGTTCTGCCCGTGTGACCATCAGATACCAGAAACTGAAGACCACAAACTTCTGAACTGTACACTGTACGAAGAACAGTGACAATAATCCCAGACAGAATTCTGAAGAAATACTTATATGACAAGATAAACCTAACTGGATAAAGATGAGACAAGTGTATGATAATTTCCAAACCTTTACATTAGAAATCACAAAGAAGAGACTACAATACTAACCATACAGACATACTAAACCCCTCAACCAGAAACCCCCAAACTTAACAACACCAAACCCAAGTTGGAATAAAAACAAAGAAGAGATTTCAACGAAAGAATGGAAGAAGAAACCCCGCGCCACAAGAAGAAGGATATGAAATGCATCCAAAGATAGATAGTAGAGCTCACCTTCCTCCACTACGATAGGGACGGGATCTTAGAGGGGCGAAGTCCGGATCCAAGGAGATGGATTCGTCGTGCTGAGTGACAGAGGTGTATCATCAACACAAGACACATACATAATTAAAAACACCTATCAATACAAGCCATACACACCAAAGAAGCCACACAGCACTCCTATCTAATTACATGAAGTACACGAACAAGGAGAATACGACACAACGACTCCAGTTAAAGAAGTTCTTAGGAATGGAGTCTATACACACACATTCAAAGTTCCAAACAGAGGGGAAAATGAGCCGAAAAGTAGGATCATTGATAGAAAAGTACTAAATTACAAACAGAAAATGTGCAAAACATTATACCAAAGATAATACTTTATGGGATGGAAGAACAATATGAATTTATCTTACAAGTGTCCTGCAACAAAATGAAGCAGATGCAAATAAAAGTATATTGGTCATAAAACGAATTGTTAGACAGGAATGGAGGACACGACATTGGGTTTTAGAAGTAACAGGAGAATTTTATAAGGAAATAATGCAAAGGGTAACAGTATGTGCAGGTTTCAAATCATACAGACTAGGGGATTATATATAACTCTTACGTTGTTTTAAATGTCACAGATACGGTCATCCAGGAAAATATTGTAAAGGAAAGGAGCAAATTTTGGACATTGTGGAAGCGTAGTACATGAAATACGGGACTGTGAGATGAGTACAGAGAGACCAGTATGCATAAATTGCAAACGTGGGAGCAATCTCAATGACCGTAGTGTAAAAAGCAGAGGCTGTGGAGAATATAATATGATCTGTCAGATAAGACAACATGCAAAAATTTGCTGTTAATATTTTACAACAAAATTTACGCGGCGGAATCCAGGGAATGCTTGACATGGTAAAGTATATAACAAATAAATCAATAGACATCTGTGCTACACAAGTACCTTATCTAAAAATGGACAATTGTCATACTTTTCTTTAAGAATGAGATAGATATATCATCTCGGTGGCAATAGTAATTTGCAACACAACTATAGAAGTACTGGAGATAAGGAAATATACAAGTAAATATATGTAGGTGTTAAGAATAGCTAAACTGATGCTAGAATTTATAAACTAATACCAAATAATACCAATACTCATAAACTAATACCAATACCAAATAAACGTTCAATGATATTCAGAAAAATATAGATCTTGGAAAAATTCAAAGGAGAAGAAATATACATTAGTGGTGACTGGAACGGACGATGACAGACAGAATAATAAATAAACGGGGAACAGAATTGGAAAATGTAATATTGGAATATGATGTAGAAATAATAAATATATATGGAAAACAAACATTTGTAACAGAAAATGGACTGTCAATAATAGACATTATGTTAAAGACAAGAACAGACCGTACAACAGCTATGATGTGGCAAATACCGAATGCAATAGAAAGTGTTCATAGAACGACAACATATAGCATAGAAGAAAAACCGGAACAGGAGACAAGCGAAAACAATTATAACTACAGCAGAATAAATTGGGAAAGGATAAGGAAATAAATGCAGTAATAGAATATCCAGTGATGAGTACCATGCAAAATATGGATGATATAATAGATAAAATTCAACAGCATATATTAGTTACAGTACGTCCCTACTGTAGTAATAAAACAAAAGGCTTGCGCTACGGACATAGTTGATACAATAAGGACCTACAGGTCGCAAAAAGAGTACGGAACAAACTAAGACGGAGGTATCAGAAGGAAAAACCTACAGCACGCGAAGAGAGTACAAAACAAACTATGACGGAAGTATAGAAAGAAAAACCTGGAACAGAGAAATATGAAACAGAGAAACGTAAATTTAGAACATACTTAAAAAGATTTTTTTAATGCTGAGACAGAAAAAGAAAGAAGACTGGGAAAAATATGTTACGGAAAGTTGAATATGTCCGCAAGGAATTCACCCAGACCCAATTTACTGGAATTTGGTACTCAATGTTATACTTGAAAAAATGGAACAAGAAAATGTACAATTTATAGCGTACGCAGACGGTGTAGTGATTATCGTTGATGGAAATAGACAAGAACTAGAGGAAGAAAGTGAACAAGTTTTGAGAAAGTGCGAGGAGGAATGCACTAAAATAGAATTAACAATATCCCGAACAAAGTCAGAAAGGATTGTCCTTGGCATGCCACAGAAATGGAAGAGCAGAAGGAATCCTATAATAAAACTTCTGGAATGAAGACTACCAATTCTAGATACCGTGAAGTATTTAGGAGTCGTACTAGATGAACGTCTAACATTCACAAACCATATAACATATATGGGGACGAATATTAAAAGAATGCTATATGGCCAAACAAGAATCGGAATAAATAAAAGTACAATAGGACTCAATGAGATACGACAGATCTACAAAGGGGTTATAATACCAATGTTAACGCATTGCAGGTCAGCCAGGATAGATCGTAGTAAATTAATACACATGGAGCGAAAACTAAGTTACAGAGAATGTGTTTGATAATTTGGAGTGGGTTCTACAAAAGTATATCGACAAAAGCTATGTTAGTAATCTTAGGATTACTACCAATAGACTTCGAGTTCTATAATCACTGCCTATTTATGCAATACGTAAAGGAGAAACCATGCAAACAGGAGATGAAATAATACGATGCGGGGAAAGAAAATGGAAGAGAAGTATAGGCTCGGCATTAACAGCATGTTGGGATATTCGCTGGGAAAAGGTAAAGGAGGGCAGAATCACATACCAGTTGATTAAAACATACAGTTATAGTGCGATACAGTTATATAAATAAGAAATGGTTTCAACCATCACAAGCAGTGTTATAAGTATTGACACAACATGGTAATTTTCGAGAGTATTGGAATAGGATGAAATGACCACAACAAAAGAATGCATCTATCTGCAAGAAAATGATACTTTAAACCATGCATTACATAACTGCACACTAGTTGGGAGAGAGCAGAATGGTACAAAGTATTATAAAAACATGGAGTTTACACAAATAAACAATGGTCAGAATATATTAAAATAAAAAAATATACACGGTTTTCGAAGATTATGAGCAACAAATAATGACAATACGACAAACATATAGACTAACAGCGTGGTAGAGAGAAAGATGAAATAGAGAGAAAAAAAAGAAACAAAAGAGTAAATTTAAAGTAGGAAAATGGAGAGATAAAAATAGCGAAACAGAAACCCAGGTAATGGTCTACGGTCGCGGCACTGAGTAAGAGTATAATAAAAATGAAAAAAAACTTTTTCCAAACATTTACGTATTTTCAAGCGATGCTTATTTCCTTCATAACAGAAACAAAACAAAATATGCATACAAAAATATCTTATTTTATAATTATATCGTAATACTATTCACTTAAGTCATTCTGTATTTAGTTTTTAAATAAAAATTTCAAGAAAAAATAAAAAAGACCAAGAAAATGAAGGAGACGTGAAAAAGATAATTGATTGATTTATAGAGCGAGGTATATGACAATTCTGTTTCGACCTCGCTTAAACGACACAAGCACTTGTCTTCAAAGTCTCGTAACTCCGGTATGGTCTAATGTATAGAACATGGGATAACGTACTATTACGCTGCACAAGTTACCGATTGCCGCAAAGGGATCGTTCTCTTTGCTACCTCGTGTTCTAGCGAGCAGTTCAACCAATGAATGTGAGTCCCGCAGGAGTGCAGCATACAACCTACTGCTCTTGCGCTATGCATTGCGGGGTTGTACAAATCGTTTTATCGTATCTCCATTTGAGATATTACGTTTATTATGCTTATAAATTCGTAAAACTAAGTTGGAATATAAAATTCTTCTTTTTAGCAAAAGACTTTCTTTTTATGCATTTTAATAGGAATAAGAATAATATATGACCTATGCCAACTTTTCAATTTCAAGTGAAACCGCGCAATTATATTTGCTCTGTTGTCAATAAAAAGAGGCCATGAATTTTTGAATTGTGATATTTTTGCATCATGAAAGTAAAAATTAATGTATTATGAAGAAAAAATGCACTCCGTCTTGGAATTACGTAAAATTTTAGTATATTTAGTAAACTTCAAAGAGATGTGAATACCACACAGTTTTCATTTTGAAATATTGTATTGCTCATTTGCACGCACGTACTAGTAATGTTGGGAACTAGAGAGAGAATTGTAAGATATTCTCTCGATGTGGAATCGTGAAACAATTCGATAAAAAAGAAGACACTTCATCCACAGGAATAAATCATGATACAACATAGACAACAATTTAATAGAGAAAATAAAATATAAATACACACAATCAGAAGTATTCAAGAGAGAGAAACACTCAAACCATTCCAAAGTTGTGTTGAACACTTATACCAAGTCACGTACCTCCAGCAAAGGTTCTTAGTGCACGAGTAAGGACAAGCTCTTACCCACAAACTCGTATTCATTCACAAGTCATTGCAGTGAGAAAACATATCAATATTAACGCCACATCACCAATCCATACACTATAATCACTGTGGCTCACTGGTTAAAGACACACCGAGACGGAGGTGTAAAACACAAGTACAGCTAATAGTTATTGAGCAACCTTAGAAGAGACCCTGGATCCATGCCAGCTGTCAACTTGGGTGAACGAAGTGCTCCAACCGAGGGCACATAAACGCCGAACTCCTGCCTGAGCACGTTGCAAGCATTCAAGTTCACCATCAGTTACCGACGAAAAACTCTCTCGTATCTTAACACTTCCCTGCATTTATATTTATGAAACGGTCGTGTTTGTTAAGACCGAATTACTGAAGTGCCACCCTTGCTTCACACGAAACAGTCTTGTTCACGAACACAATACTCGCAATAGTAATAATATTCATAGCCATTGAGTGTCAACCACCCTTTGCCAAAAAGGACCATATCATTCGGGAATCGTTCTATATAATTCCCTGCACCACAATATAAAAGAAATTATGAAATTGAATCTCTTCAAATCCGCGGTTAAAACTACGTCTCTGCTCTAGTGCTTCTACAATGTAAAAGAATTTATTAATTTTAATAAACGTTAAATCCGTTTTGTACTTTATCACGTTTCTTCTACAGGTTCTCTAGGTTTTGTCTAGGGGCATGTTTATTGTAATAATAAATCGTGAATTTAGTGTTATTTCAATTCTTAAACACTATACTCAGAGTAATCTATAGTTCGATAATAATTTGTACATGTAAATTTTAGCGTTAAATTACATTCTTGAATATTATAACTCGCAGTTAACTTTTTATCTTATCTAGGAATGTTTGCTTAAATTTTTGAATCCGCCTCTGCCTTAGGGCTCTTGATCGGAATTGATGGGATGGTCCCTTGCTTGTTTCTGAAGAGTAAATTAGTTGGTTGTCCTCCGCGTGGTCATACGCAGTTTGTACTGTTTTTTTTGACAAATAAATTTAAACCGATTTAATTTTAATTTATCTCCTACCTACGATGAGTAAGCATTCACTGCACCGCTTCTTACGCACTTCACTACTCTACTAATCAGACTAAATACTAATAGGACTCCCAATAATCTGATACCCTCTAAGCCAACGTGCATAGTATGTGTGTGTGTGCGGTATTGCTTACATAACGGTCGTTTCTAGAAGATTCTGATGACAACATTTTGCGTGCTGTCTAGCTATAAGAAATTAAGACCGCTAATTATATGTTTTAATTACAATATTTTAATACAAATTGTTCCACTGATGGCGATACTCATATTTCTCGATCTCGCCGCTTGCGCTGATTTGTTACTTTGTCCCTGTCATTTGCACGAACATATGAAGCAACTTCAAAATACTGTTAAAAAAATAGCTCAAAGAAATCCTGCGCGGCTTTTATTGCTTGAAAGAAAGGGAAAAGAATTACAATTATATAAACGAAAAGAATTACAATTATATGAACGAAGAGTACATTAATTGTAACGCAATTGTTAATTAAATGTGAATAGAATTTCATTGGGATAAAATTGGCTCGTTGTTGTGGTTGCCTGCTAGACATTCATGCTTAGAGTCTGGGTGGGAAGAAGTCCCAAAGCGTGTGGGTGAAACTCAGAAGTGAGTTTGCTGAGAAAAGTTCCAAATTGATTACTTCCCACTCCGTGAATATGTAGGAAACAATTTTTTAAACCAATGAATGTAATATACTCGAAAATATTTTCAAAATTGATAGTACATGTCAAGTAAAAATAAAAACCTTGAAAAAATTAAAACTGGTATAAAAATATTATACATAAAAATACAGCTGGAAACAAACATATCTATACTGGTTTTTCCTCCTTTTCATCAATCAAATAAATAATAATCTTTAGAAATTCCCGTTGAGTATGCTCTATATATTGTAAAGAAACAAATAGTAAAATAATCTCTGACAGAAGGAAGACCTTCGCACTCAATAACCTGCTGCCAAATGTATCCCATCAATCCTTTTGTCCCTTCCTTACGCAGCGTGTTTCAATCCTTCTTCGCCCTCATTCAGTAAAACCCCATAACCACTACCAGCTTGGCGCAGAATTCCGGTAATGGAGTGAGATGAAAATAAATTGTGAACATGACTAGCTCGTCTGCGGGATAAGAGCCTGTTTGTAAGCACGTCCCCCATCTCATCTTCCCCGCTGTGTAATGTGACTCGTGAAACTCCATCCCTTTGAGGTAGCAGCCATCGGCAACGGCTTCCCAGACTAACACGCCCCTGGCAACAAATCTGACACTTCACACTTTGGCAAGAGGTGCGACAGGGACGCACTTCAACTAGACAACTTAGGCAACGTTAGAAAAGTCTAACAATAAATGCTGCTTAAATTGTTGTATCCAATGCACTAATAAGATAATCAACAGAAATCCATTAATGACCAAAATGATGTCAAAAGAAAAAAAATCACTGAGGGGGTATGATAATACATAAATTTCAAAAATGAGGGGGTGTAGAAATTCGAATATTTTACGCTGGAGAGGGGGAGGGTAATAATACCTATTAACATACTACTTCACACTTGTATAGTGAATGGTATAATAGTTTGCCAGAAAATATAATTAAAATTTATTAGTGGATCTATTATTTTTATTACTTTGAAAATTTAACTTCTAGAAAATTTAAAATAAAAATCCGTCACTGAAGGGGAAAGGGGGACTGAGGTTTCCAAGCACGACATTGCCCCATTGCGTTCGCCTTAGTCAGCGATGACAGTGTTGGCCTGAGCACAGTAGCGTGTTCGAGGAACAAGTCATGAAAAGCAAGCAGGAGAGAGAAAGCATAATAAATGGTACATTCCGCGTAACATTCCGCTCAACTTACGAAATCATAATGCACGAAGATATAACGGAAGTAGATATAACAGATTTGAATATTATGGATGTAGGGCTGATAATTGTCATTATTAGTAAATTTTAACAGAAGTAATATTGTTATTATACACAGTTTATTTTATTAGTTTTAATATCCCTGTCAAATTCAGCACAAATATACTATATTTTTCATTCCAAATGAGATTAAGAGCGTAAGTACTTTGATGTTTTATAATATTTTTAATATAATTTCCAAACATATTTTTACTCTAAATTTTTATAATATTCATTTTTATTCACTAAGTAAATTTTTATGAATACCTCTGCGTACTTTCCTAATTATTTACTAAAAATATAATATGCAATAATTCAAGGTAATAACATTTCTTTGTATTTGAGTGAATAAAGATAATCCAATGCTATTGCTGTATTGTAACGTTTCAAGGTTATATTAAGAAATCCTACACACTAGTTCTGGTTTGCACAGTTATTATTTTATCTGGTCTTATAAAGTGACAATAAATGAATTTAGTTGAACAATTTAGAGACTTTTCACTTGAATCAATACAAAACAATTTGTAACAAGTAGCATAAGAAGTACATCTATATAAAGTGTCAATAATAATTCATACGACACAATTACTTAAGAACTTGTTGCATATATATTATCATATTTCTTTTTTTTCTGTTTCCTTGTGTACTTTTACAACATCGGTTTTACATATCGTACAATCAAAATACAACACAATTAACAATCTCACACTACATCACTACATAAAAACCTCCTAACAATTCCCGCTGTCGCAAAAATTACTGCTTTTTGCAATAATTTATAATTGTCAAATGACACGTTTAGATTCTTGTGGCTGCATAATAAAGTCTTAGGAATGACTCCATTGCTCGAGATGACTATTGGAATGATCACATGTTCCATGTAGCATTGACTACTGATGGGTACAACTAATTCTTCATATCATCTCGCTGTATTTAGATTGGAGTTTATTAATATCAGGAACAGCAATATCAATAAGAGACACACGTTTATGTATTTTATTTATTACTACTAGATCAGGTCTGTTGTGGGTGACTATTCATGTCCCAAGAAATACGCCACTTCGTAATACGTTGCATATTTATTTATTTAAAAAAGTTGCATATTAAGTATAAAGTGTCAATAATAATAATAATAATAACACCTTTAGAGTTGTGAAGGGAACATCACTACATCAAAATAATAATAATAACCTGGAAGGAGAAACAGCTGCATGAAAGACATTACAATGATCTACACCAACCGGAGGTTGCTTTGCTAGCAACACGAAGCATCTAATATGTTGCTAGTAAAGGAGGATGTTTGCGGAGACAGAAGGGTTTCTTTCAGGAATGCAAGACCAAGTTATCAATGCTCTTAATTACAGGATATACACCCTATAAAACCCTACTGTAAGCGACAGCAAATGCCATTTGATGGAGGAAACTTTCCAACACATCACTGCAAGGTGCAAACTTTGTGCTCAGATGGATTACTTGCACAGGCACAACTTGTTAGCAAATATTATTCACCAAAAATTGCAGAAAAATTCAAACTCACTTAAGATAAAACCCCATATTACAAGTATCAACCAGACACAGTGTTAGGGAATGAAATCCAAAACTTATATTTTAATCGAGCCATCCTCACAGACAAATCCAATCACCATAACCGTCCAGATATAACGTTCATTAACCAAAGTAGTAAGACCGCATTCCTCATAGACATTGCAGTGCCAAACACAAATAACATACAGGGGACAATAGCTGAAAAAATTTCAAAATACACCCCTCTCTCAAGAAGTTCATCAAATTTGGAAGATGAAACAAGTTCGTATTGTTCCTATAGCATCTCTGAAACAGAAATAATTCTAAAAACTGTACTTTCCTGATTAAAAAACATTATATTTACCCAAGCACATAACATATTTCTTCAGAAATCCATCATTATTGCAACATCCTATATAGTTAGAAAGTTTTTATATCTGGAAAATTGAAAGGGAAAGGGACATTTAGCCACTATATCATTTTATCAGACTGTGCCATTTTATCAATCAGCGTTTACTGAGAAAACAAATTTCAACAACAATATAATAATGATAATAATTCAGACGACCCAGTTACTAAAGAACTTGTATATAAATTATATATATTTTTAAAACCATTGTTATATATAAATGACAGGAGCAAACGTCCTGTCAAATATTGATTTACAGAATTCTGAGGTATTTACTTTTGTCATGAAATAATTTATTAGGTTTTTCACTTGCTGACATAGTTGATTGCCAGCATCTACGAAACCCCTGCCTCCCATGTATCTTCACAATGTCATGTGCTCAATTTCTGATTTTGGATGGTGCATTTTCGCTTTGGTGACCAAAACTCTTTATCTGCGCGGCCACCATTCAATATCAGTTTTACACTAATTATCAATTCTAAACAAGTAACACATAATGGGACTGCATAGGTATCAACAGCTTTCACCACATTTTTGCTTTTCAGTTTCGTTCCTAAGATCTTTCGAACCCTCCGAAATAATTCTTAACAAAGTTCTTCTTTCATCCTCTTATACTCAATGCACTGTCTCATTTCCAGAGAAGTGTAAATCTCTCCAGCGAGTAACGATACAATTCTTTGCTTACCTGCTAGCTCAAAGGTGCCATTTTGCAGTTTAACTATACAGTGTTCAGCATACTACATTTTTGCAGTCCAAATTCCATCTTGATATCTCTGGAAAATGCTTCATTAATTTTCAGTCGGAATTCATGCGGAGTTTTAGATAAAGCATNTATATATATAACGTGAGTCAGCCGATACTGTATTCTTCCTTCTGCCTTAATTGCAAAGCCACAACCTGTGGAATTCAAGAAGTTTGAAAGAGAGTTCATTCATGAAACAAACCACAAAGGGCTAAGTGAAAAACCCTTGTTTATCTCGCCGCTGCTTTTTATAAATTTGCCGCCGCTCCAGAAATTCTGTTCCAGGGACATCACTACTCTGAAAATGTTAAATCATGCATTTTTATGATATAAAGGAAATTCCGCCATCCATGTACTTAGAATAGTGGCCAGCATCTACTGGTATACACTGACACCAATGCCCACAAAGTAGTGTAGGGAAGCTCAGACACCAATCCTAGAGGTGGGTACCTACTCAAATTCTTGTTACTGCATAATTTATTTATCCCAAACGTAAGTTAGGAAGTCACTATAGATATAGATTGAGAGAAGAAGTTCTTGACAAAACATTGTCTACGGGTGCTATCTGCAAGTTTGTGGAGAACTGGCATTCCTCTTCTAAACCTTCTTTCTGTTCATGCATATATCTGTTCTTCCATAAAAGTGGGTCTTTTTAGGAACCCCCCGAAGACCGATTGGTATCGGAATGGAGTCTAATTGACGGCAATGGTTGAGGCGCTCAGAAGGGTAAGGTCTTATCTAGATAATAATCTGGTAACCTTCTGTCTTGACAGACAGGAAGAACGACCACTATAGGCGCGGACCACAAACCAAGTGGTGTTTTTTTTTTGTAATTAGGTTCTGTTTTTGACGTTTGTGGTGTTCAGTAGTCGGTAGAATTTACAGTTGGTTATGCTTGTTTTGTTTTACTGACTCCAATTTTTATAAAGTAAAGTTTCCAGAAGGATAAACTTAATATTTTATTGATACCGAACCCAAGGAACAACGCCTGACAAAACAATTGATTAATATTAACTTTGACCTACGATACTGAAATTGAATAAACAAATAAAAGATTAAATTATGTTAAGAATAAACAGCAGTTGGTTTATTGACACAACAATTGCAAATGACGTTTTCGTCAGTTGAGGATGAATAAAGAAAACATATTAAACGTACAAAATAATACATACATAATTAGGACATATGATAAATTGAATAGTTGACATAATAGTACTAAAATCACTGAAATACATAAGAATTGAAACAAGAAATAAGAATGAAATTGAGAAATATTTAGCAGGAATCAATATCAATACGATATCAATCGGTAAAAATGAATTGATTGTGACTAATTGATTACGTTTGCTCTCACATAGATAAATGTCGATTGACAGAGATAAATCACAATTATTGTAAGTTAATAATTGTCGATTGACAGAGAAAAATAAGACTCATTGAAAGTTAATAAATGACGATTGACAGAGAAAAATAAGACTCATTGAAAGTTAATAAATGTCGATTGAAAGAGAAAAATAATAATTAGTGAGAATTTATAAATGTCGATAGAAAAATAAATTAGCTGTTGTATTGCAAGATAGATTAATCTGCAGTTTCTTACAGTTTCACGACTTTAAGTCGTCGTACTCTCAGTTCTTGTTGTTATCAGCAATTATCACTGAATGTCTCGCTTCATGTTGTATCGCGCACTGAATTTACACTCATCAGTTGCAAGTTAATGAAAATACTGCACCGTTCGAGGTAGATTTGACACTTTTTATGCTGCTGCTAGCACGAGCACGTCCATACCCTGTTGAGGATCTAGCAAGAATGTCTGTCTTCTTCTTCGCGTTCGACTGTCACTTGTTTAATTTCCTCGTTCTTGATTGGTTACTTTATTTATTTTATATTAGTTATTTATTCATTTGTTCAACACACAATGTAGTCGAAAACCGTCAATTATTGATGGAATGTTCTAGTCGACTAATGTTTTATTATAATGTCAATTTAATACGTATCTTCTTGCCCATTGCACATCGGGGGTGTTGTCTGGTATGTAGCTGCCCGCTACATCGGGCTTTAGGTCCCACCTACTTCTAGGTCATTAGAACCCTCCAACCAATGTTCTCCAGTTTGTTGTGGTTACAATCAGCAACGAACGCACGGAAGGATTGCTCCTGAAAATTTGTGTTTATAAGACTGGTACTTCATAACTTGTGCGTGATAGCTTGGCATATATTAACTAGAAATCACTGAGACATATGAGTGTGCAAGCGTGACGCGAAAAAACTCATCTGGCACGCACTTTCGACATGTGCTCTATGTCATCAAAACATGACATCATCGCCACTGGCATAAATATTTGGCTATTGACTCCATCCAATGGCGCATAGTAGGAGGTATAAACATAATCGTTGTTACTATTCCTTTCCAGAATAGGACAGCGACATTTGGCGACATTATGGAACAGAGTACTATATATTGCGAATGTAAACAAAACGAGTTCCCATACTCAAGGATATAGATTATCATTGCGACAGAGATGTGAGTCAGTTTCCGTGCTACTAGCTTCTGCCTGTATAGAGAGATCAGATCTGTGGCGGTGGTGCTTGTGACGGACTAGACCAAAATAGAATAAAAAGAAGAATATATAAATGTCATTATACAACAAGAAAGTCAAGGCCCCCTGCAAACGTACGACATGGATTAATAAAATTTGTTGACGTAAGTGAGTATAAACCGTAAACAGTGAAGCCAAACTCGCAATTAGGTAGGTGGCGCACCCTCACTGATGAAAAGTTTAACAATATACCTGTAATGAGTGACATATGAGTGGGAGGGTTCAAACTCGGTGGACTTAATGAGGAGTAGCGTATCAATAAGTAGACGAAATACAATACATATCACAGAAAAGAGAACCGCCATATTGATAAAAGACGATATCTAGGGAGTTGATCAATTTCATGTTTTCACGTCTAACTGGGCAACTGCAGTGTGTTTCACAGCATATTGTCTTACGGGACGGCGGAAGATAATGTTCAATAATTAAGATAAAACAATAACAATCAGATATTTGATGCAAACATTATCGAAACATAAAATTTATGATTTGATACTAGGGCTAATACGAAAGCGTATGCTCTTTGGTTAACAGCCTATCGTACCACGCTCAATAATTTACCGTCGGGTATGCGTCTCTATCAGATAAAATGGATGCAGATGTGATGAACAGTGGGCGGTCAACGCCACGGCCTAGATGTGGGGAAAGCGAATATGTGACAAGGGACGAGTCTGTTGGAATTGCAACACGAACTAGACGCAACTCAAAATCTGGTATATCAGTACATTAAAACATTTATACGATAATATGCTCCAGATGTTAGCAGGCGATTCATTCACACATGTGTCAGGAAAGGATCGAAAACGGGCCAAGGTATTACTGCATACGTTTTGGGAAGTATGCAAAGCATTACGCAGGGATAATGACCGTATGACACGGAAGATCAAGACGAGGGATAAGAGAAAAGCGTTAGGGCTCATGTGTGAGAGTGGGGGTGGAGATTCTACATCACAGGGTGCATTGGTGGACGGTGAGGTGATACTGTAAAAATCACAACCGGAAGACGGAGAGGTGAGCGTATAATCACTATCATAGATGAGAGGTGTAACATGCTCACCGAGCGCGGACATAGCAATAAGCGCGGTTCTCAAAAAACGTTGAAAGGGAGTATTGTCCAAATAGACCGAATACTAGACCATGTTCATTCAACAGAGTTGAAAATGAATAAAAGGCTGGACAAGATCGACGATTCAATTATGTTAGATAGGGCTTTCCATGAACAGGAGTATCATGGCAATA
Source organism: Laupala kohalensis (assembly GCA_002313205.1). Taxonomy (NCBI): domain Eukaryota; kingdom Metazoa; phylum Arthropoda; class Insecta; order Orthoptera; family Trigonidiidae; genus Laupala; species Laupala kohalensis. The sequence goes on along the minus strand of NNCF01125867.1, from coordinate 352,579 downwards.
CGGCAATGGGTGGGTTGGATAGTACACCCCATGCTCTGACGGAGGGAACTATAGATAATGAACAGGAGACAGAAATGTTTGCGCAGGTCGTCCACCGACTTAACTGAGGCAACTCGCATAAAGGTCAGGACTACAGGATCGGTTCAACGGTATCAGAAGTAGGCGGCGGCATCCAGAGTGATAATGGTGGGCTGTAAAAGCGGTGCTGAGAAATAGATCTAGAGGGAGCCCTCAATGAAACATTGCTTCAGACACGTGATATACAGATGGAGAGTATACGAAAAACGCGGGTGGGATATATGGTCCACAAGGTAGCTGACGACAACAGCTGCGCACGAATAAGTGCAGCTATACAGACAACACACTTTGACAGAACTTCCGCTACGTCCCTTTAGGCCAAAAGTAATCGTATATAATGTTGAAGAGATGGAGAAATTGAATTTCTTAGAGGAGATACGGAAGCATATGACATTCAAGTCAGACAATGCTATCAAACTGGTACGGAAGATAGGCAGGAAAGAGTGGAGGTATCGTCAGTGAGACTTAGAAGTTGATACAACTGTTTATAAGAGAATGCTAACGGATGGTATATTCTCCTACAACATTTTAGAGAATATAGAACCACTAAAATGCTTCAAATGTCTCCGTTTCGGGCACCTGACGAAAAATTGCCGTGACAAACAGATAACATGCGGACACTGCGGAGAGGAAGATCATGATTACAACAGCTGTGTTAAGTAATTTGTGTTACGCATTCCGAATCTTAGTTAACGCAGTTAGTCCACGTATTTCCCGTTGCGTTTATTTTGCAAACGTTTACTCCCATTTACGTTACGGCATTACCTTCTGGGGTAATTCCGGTCAGAGTATTCAAACTTTCAGAATTCAGAAGAGGATAGTTCGGATAATTTGTAAATCTCACCCCCGAAACTCTTGTAAACCTTTATTCAAGGAATTAAATATCTTAACACTTCCCTGCATTTATATTTATGAAACGGTCGTGTTTGTTAAGACCGAATTACTGAAGCACCACCCTTGCTTTATACGAAACAGTCTCGTTCACGAACACTATACACGCAATAGTAGTAATATTCATCGCCCTAGAGTGTCAACCACTCTTTGCCAAAAGGGACCATACCATTCGGGAATCGTTCTATATAATTCCCTGCCCAAGAATATAAAAGACATTATGAAATTGAATCTGTTCAAATCAGCGGTTAAAAACTACCTCCTGCACCAGTGCTTCTACAATGTAAAAGAATTTATTGATTTTAATAAAAGTAAAATCCATCTTGTACTGTATCACGCCATTG
>NNCF01125867.1:271658-351017 GCA_002313205.1 Laupala kohalensis | reverse complement strand
TGTTTATTGTAACAATAAATCGTGAATTTAGTGTTATTTCAATTCTTATGATTTTTAAACACTATACTCAGAATAATCTATAGTTCGATAATAACTTGTACATGTAATTTTTTTGCTTAAAATTACAAACATATTGACATTCTATTAGTGTTATAACTCGCAGCTAACTTTTTATCTTATCTTGGAACTTGTGCTGAATTTTTTTGAATCCGCCTCTGCCTTAGGGCCCTTGATCGGAATTGATGGAATGGTCCCTAGCTTGCTTCCGAAGAGTAAATTAGTTTTCTTCCCTCACGTGGTCATACGCAGTTTGTACTGTTTTTTGACAATAAATTTATTAATTTTATTATTTATAAGGATACTGCGGCAAAGTGTGTAAACTGTGTTCGCAAGGTCTGGGGGGCGATGCATTCACATCGGAGTACAGTTTGTAAAGAATATACAGTTTGAATACAATATTACTAACTGAAGCTGTAAATCATGGCTGTTAAAGTAATCCAGCAAAACAGTAATTCCCTCCTCAGTGAGGTGGCTGATGGAAATTGTCCTTCTCTTGGCCGCGTATTGTCCACACGGGTAAAATGCCGGCGACGGGCCACTGTGACAATCCGTGGATTACATCGTCAACTTTGTGAAAGGTTTTTAGAAAATGCTTTCGTCATTAGTAACCGACATAATTTTCATCATAAGGAGTGGTTTGCAGAGCCGTGATGAGCTCTATTCTCTGGATTCTACTTTCGGAGTAGGATGGACCAGTACAGTGGCCTTGCTTGATTTATAGAGAGTTCATTTATTATTTGAAGATCCCTGATTATGAACATTTAGTTGCATCTATTGAAGTCTTCGCCACACGAAGTCCAATACGCCTGCTCGTGTGCACGAAGTACCAGTCACCCTTATATTTGTACACTAGAATAGTGTTAAAAATGATGCATGTTAAATAATATCATTACTAATATTGAAACTCAGACATATAGAAAAAATACATGCTGGTATTTTTTTGCGGCGTTTATGAAATGAGGTAAAATATTTCAAATACCATCACAATTTCTCATCAAAATGTGAGTTTTATAAAGAACTCTTGTTTGTTATGAATAATAATATATGATAATGTTTCGAAATAACGAGTAGCCAACTCCTGCCCACTTCAAGAAAATGAATAAAATATTTTAAACAAGTTTTCATAGTTTACTTAGTGAAGGATTCTTTTGTCGAAACAGCATATTTTGTTCCACTATGAGTAATTTATAAGGAAAATATGGAAATTATATTCTTAAAATTGAATCGTGTGAGATTCTTTTGATTTTTTGTCCCCTAATTCCTCCTCTCATTCGTCATAGCGAGGTTTGGAAAACAACTGATCATATAGGGAAATCTAGAATAGATTAATGTGTATGGACACTTAAAAGTAACCAAAATTTTACTAAATATTCGTAGTGGGCCTTTAAGTTGCATTAATGAAAGATTTATGTTTAGATTAAACAGCATGAATACCTCCGGATACCCATCTAACTTAATAACAAAGTCTACTCGACACACGACAACCCAATCCCTCGATCTCTGAGGTGCTTCCCTGTTCCTCCTGCGGAACGAAACTTGAGCAAGGCAATGCAAGCGACGTAAGGGACAATCAGGGCATCTACTCTCCCTTAGTGGGAGGGAGACTCGATAGTCAACAACGGCCAACCATAACGCCCGTCTCTCCGAGGGGCACAAGTTGACGTAAGTTGGGACGTAAGCTGCAGGTGCTGTCACTGAGCATTAACTAGATTGGTCATGAAAGGAAATGTGAAGCACAATTACCATCACTGCATTTTTCATTATCTTCTGTTTTCACCACTTCTTCATTACTCTCTACGATTCCTCCTCATTCCCCGACGTGCAGTCCCGTTTTCTCAATCTCAACCTTCATTATTCAAGAGCTTGTGAAAAAAAATCCTGTTGCTCACTATTGGGATCTAAAATAACTACCATCCCAACTGTACAAATTTATATATTTTTCGTTTCTTGAAACTTCTTACATTTCTAGGTTTTACACCATTTACACTACTAGTCGTCTCATTATTGCTATTATTTATATTCTGAAACCAATTAACCTGTTATATTTCCATTCCTTCATCTAATTAGTGTCATCCTCAATGATAGTTTGAATGGTTACCACAATTATAGTCAGTTTGATCAAAATGATAAATTGCTATTCATGTTTATATAGATCTAAAGTTGAAAACTATCCAAAATAACACGGAAAAGGGGGAATATAAATTTTTGTAGAGAGCTCTAGTTTGTAAAAATCTTTCTATAGCATTTATTTTATGACCTCTTTTATCATATTTTGATCTACGTCCATAAATGTTATAAGTATAAACTTTCAGTACATGTCAATAGATGTCGAAGTAAAATGAACCAAACACTCACTATTGTTTCGAAATATCAGTTACTTGTTTTAGAAAGTGCTTTATACCATCTTAAAATTTGATTTTGACTGACTTAAACTACACTCTGAATAACGTACCGTTCCCTCCAGTTCTGGAAGCATTGCCATCATTCTAAACGTACTTCAACCTGCAGGATAACTACTACCGCGGGTGCACAGTAATCTACGAGCCGTAGAGGCAACATTCTCCTTCACTGGCCCCGGTGGGAAATATTGGAAATCCTCAACAACGGGTTTGCGGCCCTCGCCAAGTTTGTTAATAGGATAACTTAGCGGCGGCGGCAGCGGCAACGTTGGAGGTGGTATTCGAGTTGCGAATGCGTCGGTGGAGGAAGCGCAATGCGAATGTTGTGGTGATGGAGGGGCGAACGCTTGAGGCAAGGCGTGGGCAAATGGAGGGGCGTAAAAGAGAGATGTGCATGGAAAGACATCGACTTCGAAATTGTTATTGCGGAAAAACTGTCCTGCAAGTGCTGAATAGTGAAGGACATAATAATTCGACATAATAATACGTTAATGGAAGTTACAAAAAAGCAGGAAAACGGAAGGGAGCGTGAGTAATTCTGAGGAATTGTTTAATTAAACATACAATTAGCAGCAAAATTAATGATAGGGGAGATGGATGCAATGTCTATAAAGATAAATGACAGTGAATGAAGCGTATAAATATTATAACTATAACACTCTCAATTTCAAATAATACTTTTTTATAACAGGTACAAGTTGGTCAAACATAATAAAATTTCTACATTGTGTACAAATTAGACAAATTCTGGAAATATTCTCGAGAACGGCATTGATTTCATGATATTTACAGAATAGATGTATTTTGGGAAGCAAAGGGGATTTAAAATCGTCTCGTTCCCATATGAGTTTATTCGAGTCAGTTTTTAATATTTGAAAATATGTATTCACAGAATATACAACTAACAATTGTTCGCATAGTCAATGCGTGAATGTTTACATATTGGAACGAAATGAACGATTTATGTTTCATATCATCTAGTCACTGTCTACGTCATAGACTGTCTATCTTCAAGGAGACAAATAGATAAAACAAATAAACAATAAATCAATAAATATTGATTAATTATTTTATTAAGTTCAGAAACGAAAATTTTTACAGTGTATGACTATATTACGGGTGATGTTAACAATGGAGTACAATCTGAAACTATCAATAATCTTAACCAACTCAAGATCTATGGATAAAATTCCTCAACAAAAATGCTTTATTCTGGATCCATGAAGGTGTGTCTGTTTATACTTCTAGTTAATATTTAGCTTTTCACAATTAATTAACAACAATATGCCCATTTTGTCTTAAAAATTCATTGCTTTTCAATGAATGAGTCATCCAGATTGAAATAATTATAAATTCAAACAATTTCTTTTGTCTATTTTGTGTTTCCATACGTTGGTTAATATTTGTCATAGACATTAAAAAGTGAAAATAATAATCATTCTTATTAATCAAAATATTTTTATAATTATTATTAATATATTTATCTCAATATTATTGCTCATCTGAAAGATAAGTTTGAATTATAAAATTAAGGAAATTTTCAAAAAATTCTTAAGAAACAAATTGTCTTTTGTAAATGATGCTACTTAAGACGTCACGATCTCCTTCTCTCGAATACGTTTAAATGGGTTTAAACATGTCTTCTTTCATAAAAATTATGGTGGATAAAATGTGTTAATTAAATAATCTGAGACATTTTATCAATGCTTGCTACCCTATTTTCGAACTGTTTCGCCAATTTTATGTCAAGGTCTACAGCACATTGTAGAAACCTTTTTTTGACATTATAGCAGTTTTAGGCATCATTATTGACTAATTGAAAACATACACTCGAATGACTTTTGTGACACTACGCAAGTATTCTTTCTTAAACCACTAGTGGTATAGGTCAATATAGATTTTCCCACACGGCTAAAAGGCTGATTTAATTCTCTCAGACTTAATTTTCCCAATATTTACGGAGCAGAATACGTATTTTAAAAACGTTCCTTATATCTCATTGATTTTAGTGCCTCCCTCTTCACCTTGCGTCTACGACATCCGCATTTTGCTTATTATTTATCTTTACATACATCAATCGTCTATAAATATACGTGAAATTTTTATAATATTAATTGAAAATTCATATACCCCTTTCATTACACGCGGTCTTGCAGTTGGGTAAGTTAGGACTGAATGTCTGCGTGTAATAAAGACCTCTCAACCTATCTCCGAAACGATATGTCCGTTAGACAAGTGAATGAATAGTGTTATAAGGTTAAGCGGGAGGGAAACGCATGCCACCTCGCGAAATCAGTTCTCGAGCGCCGTCAGGATACTGTGTGTATTGTAGTGTTGTTATATTTCACGTATCGTCAAAGAACCAGCGAGAAGGGGACAAAACGAACTGTGATGTGTGCCCCTCAGTGCATCTCAAAACATAATAAGCTGCAATGCTGTAGACCGAATAGATTATTTACCCACCATCGGTCGCGCTGTAAGGAGTCATCTAACCTAAAAGTGTGTTTGCAAGTGTGAAGCTTATATAAAAAAATCAGAGTCAACTTTATTATTTCTTTTATTTAGAATGATTGAATGTGTTTCATTTTAGTACATTGTATTTTAAGAAATGTAAGTAAAGGTTTTTTTATAAACTTATTATTTTGTTGTCATTAAATCAGCACAAATTTTGTTAAATATAAAACAAAACGAGAGGAACCAGAGAGCATTCGCCGCTTTTTTTGTCGGTGCAGGAAAATTTGAGAATTTCCTGCACCTCCTGAAACGTATACAGCTCATGCGAACTTAGAATTTGTTTGGATCAATAAGCATGCATTAAATATACAATTGGAAAAATAAAATGAAAATTCCACTTGGATATATTGTGAGAAAAATGCTGACTGGAGAGAAGAGAGTTGTTGATGCTGGAAGGGGATCGAAGCAGCGAAACACCAGCAGCCAGCAAAGCTCCTGAACTCCTTCCGATATTCAGAGCACGTCCTCTGAAGTGCGAGTCCTCTCAATCAGATTGCAAATACGTCTTGGTGATGTATTACATAGATATCGGGTCTGTGCTGTACACCGCTGTGGGTTCGCTATGAAGACGTTTGCGTTATTACTACGTGACGTGGAAACGAGAGAGAAATCTCAGAACGGACGAGGGGAGGGAGAATTCTCTCTCCAAGCATACAAATGTTACGTAATACGTTTACATAAATTGAATCATAAGTCTATATGCAATACCAAGTGATCTACAGAAAATTACCAAGATATGCATGTGTAATGACAAAAATTTATTTCACAAAACTTTTTCTTCATTTTATATATGTAACTTCAAGGAATACATGAAAGAGTTTATCAGTATTTGTACGAGTGTGTTTATTTCCAATATTACATGAATACTTCATACCGTTATTAAAATATTTTTGTACGAAATATTTTCAAGTAAACCGTCGGATCATTAGTCTATTATGTAACTGCACAGAAGTTTTATTCTAGTTGCACAGAAGTTATGCACTGTTTTGTATCCAGAATTTTTCGGTTTACAATATAACATTTGGTTATATTTTGAATGTATCTTAATCCGTTATTGTCACAAATTTCTTTCATGACACGTATTTCACTCAACAAAATATCATTGAAACAGATAATTCTTTAACAATATGTTGGGTGATATGTTACAATATAATTTTGTTAGAAGAATCATGTACTACTAACAGGGTCCAGTACTCGAGTTTACCATGACACTTTTATAATCTTCCCTTTTAATATTAACGCCAGGAAACGCATTCAATCATAATTTTTCGAAATCAAAAATAAAAATTAAAAATAAATCTCATTTATTATATTTGTAGTTCGTCAAAACAAATTTTTAATATTTTTTTACTATACTACGTATTACATTTTCTTACTTTCGTGTTTCCATTTTTCATTTTATGTAATCGGCGTGCTTCTCTCTCCCCACCCCCACCCCCCCAATTTGTGTATTTGGTCCAACTAATTTAATGGTGGGTTTCACCCTGTGATGCTTTTAGGTAGAGACGTCCTTTATCTATTCATAGAAACGATTCAGAATGACCATACTATGTCTTTACACCAGTTATTATCAATATTAAAAGTCGGGTCTTTTGCCCCGAATTCATTTTGACCTATATGTAGACAACCGTTGAAATAAATTACCGTTTAACAATCAAGATAAACAAAGGGTATTTTACATTTAACTCAAGTAAATAAATAATACTAAATTTAAATATTTAAACCTTTATTTTCATTTCTTTGATCACAACACTGTAATATATCTATTAATTGTATTTGTAACTTTTCTCAAAAGTAAATCACAAAATTCTGGAGTTAATAAAGATCTTTTGTTAATTTACTTATCAGAATATGTTATACATTTGTAAAGGTAATCATTTTAAATGTCTGAAATATGAAAAGAAACAAGTAATCTTCATTGTGACTAATCTTGATACGAAGGCAAACTTGACGACATAGTTTGATTTTCAGATCTTTGATCATAAAACCTTTTACATCTTTTAATAATATTTTAAACGTAACTTTGACATAAGGCACAGTATTCTTAACTTAATTACTAATCTGTGGTTTTATTTTTGATAAAACGTATGTTAAATATCATTAGAAACTTATTCAAAATAAAACATGGGATGATGAAAATCAAAATAACTTATCCTAATTGTGGATGGAGCTTAAAGCTTTGGCACAGCATTGCAGTATAATGTGTTACAAGAACCACTACGAGGAACAAACCATGGTCCTTTCTGCCGCATTGTCAGTGGTCCTTTTTACAAAATGGTTATGATTTTTGAAACTCTCCCCAAACATTCCCAATCCATAGATGTAACAACACGTGATATAGGTTTCATCTGGTCCATAAGGGAGGGCCCCTACCCATCCCAGATGAAAAAGACAACAGTAAACTCTACAAAATTCTTAAAAAATTCAAATTTTCCTCCTACTTTTCTTTCCTTTCATCTAATATAAACTTAAGAGAGAAAATCGGTTCATTATCTCCGTGACCGATGAAGGCTGAATCCGAAACGGCTTTGTCTAATTCATGAGTGACTTTTATGTTTTCTTTTGTATTTTCCATTAACTTTAAAGTAGTAAAGAACTTCACCGTTTCCCCTCTCTACAAATTTCGTTTTAAAACTGGCAAATCTCACATCCAGTGCTTTTAAATTCAATAATGAATTTTTCTTCAGGTCGAGAAAACAGCCATGAGTATTAGAGTGACTCCTTAATATGCTAGTTTATTCATGGGATTCCATGAAAATGATTTTCTTGCAAAACCAACCTCTTCCATTTCTATGGGTGAGATACAAATACATCTAAACTAAAGTGTATATAAAACCTACCAACACACAACAATACCGTTATTTCGATAGTTGCCACCTATACTATGTTAAACGTTATCTTCCGTATGCCTTATCTATCCGTGGACATAGAATCTGCAATAATCCTTCAAATTTCCATGAATACCTTACCAAACTACATTATACCCTCACTGAACGACATTATCCCTCCGATTTATTGAACAATAATTTTTCCTCCTAGCTCAAGTCAGGAAAAACCAGTACCACTCAATCTTCCCAGTCCCCTGCATAATGCACAACATTTTCCCCCAGTATTGACAAAATTAAACCACTTCTCAAAGAACTGTATCAAATCATAGCCTCCAAACCCTCCACCATATCCCTTTTCAAGAAACAAGATTCCTCTACTTGTCTATAAGCAACCCCTAATCTCCAAAAGTTATTAAGTAACAAAGTTAAAGAATTCAAGCACACCATCCTGTCTTTCTCATGTAGCACAAAACGCTGTTAAAATCCTGGGCGCAAAACATGCAATATCATTGATCGTTCCTTTACTAACTCTGTAAACGAAATCATATACACAAAATTCAGTGAACGCACCACTAGACATTGCATTTACTTTCTACGTTGCACTATGTGTAGAAGTTTTTATGTAGGAGAAACAATTACTCCTCTCAACATCAGGATAAACAATCACAGAGCATCTAGTATTAAATCTATTTCTTCTATTCCTGTCCCCTCACACGCTAAATTGCATAATAAGAACATTAATGAGTATTTTAAAGTTAGGTTTTTTGAAACTCCCATCATAAATTCCCAATCCATAGATGTAAAGAAACGTGGATTAGGTTTCATCTGGTCCCTAGAAGCCTCTATTCATAGTTTTAAATGGACAACAGTAAATTTTTCAAAATTCAGTTTCGAATTTTCCTTCTACTTATCTTTCCTTTCACGGTCAGTCTACGTAAATCGAAGAGAGAAGAATCNTATATATATAAAGATTCTAAGGTAATGAGAGGCGCTTATTATGCTGTTGTTAAGGGAAGGACGAAAATACAATTTTGCTAGTTTCAGTCTCATCATATATTACTAAACCATCATTAAATATATTGTTATTGGTGATATTTTATCGAACAAGCATTACGATTTTCAGGGAATGAATGAAGAATTTTTTTCGAGATGTGTTTGCTAACTCATATTAACTAAACGTATTTTACAACAGATTCTCTGAAATGAAACTCAAATACGTGTTCACGCGACCAGGCTACGCGTTTATTGTGGTGGATTGGTATTTGCTTATAATTTAAATTCCTGTGCGTCGGTAGTGTGACGTGTGATGCGTATTACTGGTTTGTTTTACTTCGGAGGAAATGAGGAACGCCATTCGTATGTGATGGCGAGAATTCATTTCTGGCTCCCGCAGCTTGTAATTGGATCTCACTCGGATTGTGCTCCACGATAAACGCATTGTTTGGCTTTGCTTTAGCGAGGCTGGCTTCTCCAACCTGCCACGTTATTAATTTAACTTAATTATTAGAAAAATAAATATTTTTTACACAACGACATCACACGTTTTTCAATAAGGAGCAAATTTAATATCATTTATTACTACGCAGAGTCCTAAAATACGTACATGATACTACAATTTTGGACAGATAAGGGCCTTCCAGACGACTTGAAATACGCTTCTCTCTAAATAGGCTAGTCTATTTGAAACCAAAACCGCTTGTCGTTTTTTCTTGAAGTACGTGTCCATTTATCACCAACATTGTGAACAAACATCACATTCCTGGAATTCAATTTGTGCCCTTTTGCAAACGAAGCGCTAACTCAATCTCTTTACTGCATGTTGGAGTTCCCGAAACAAGAACATTCTCAAATGTGGTTTACATATTACTGAACATTGTCACAAAAGACCCTTGAAAATCATATTTAAGTTTTCCAACAACTTCTTTGTTACAGTAGAACAACGTAAAAGAAACATTAGAGGAAATATATGAATTTATGTAGCTATCGTATTGTTCTTTCATTGTGAAAGGAGTTTTGTATTTTGTGCAGATATGAAGATATATGGTCTACAAAGTAGAAAAAAAGGAAAATAATTTAAAAACTGAGAGATATGTCTAGATTTTGTTCATTTTCAGCACTGTTCTCTCTTTTTATCTAGATGGGAAAGTTATTATTCGGAAACGCTTTTTAGGTACATTTTAGTAGTTGTAGTATTGAAACTAAAGTTTGTTTACATGAACCTTCAGCTACTTTTTCCACGTAAACGCCATTCAAATTTAAACACTTATCGTAGCATTGTAATACATTTTTAGGTCCGTGCTCGGTTCGCGTAAAGATTGTTAACCAGTTAGTAACAGTTATTTTCATAATTTTCAAAACATGACCGACTAAAAAGCTTTGGAAAAGCTGTAATCGCTGGGGCCTAATCTGAGTTTGTACCGTAATATCTCCAAATTAAACTTGCTGGAGCAAACTTTTCATCACTGTAGCGGAGTGTGGGCGTGCGTTATGGTGAAGAGATCCGATGCCGGAGGATAGTAGGTAACGCCATTTGTAGCGTAACGTATTGGCGAGCGTCTCATACTAGTCTTTTAGAAATAGCGAGCGTCTGAATTGGTCGTACTTCTTGGCATGTAGGACACTCTTCCGATCTCAAAACACTGTGGACATCATCGTTTTGGAGAACATATCTTGGTATTAATGGGGAATGAGAATGATGTACTATTGACTGGAGATTAATTCCGTCTATTGACTGGAGCTTTGTTTCTAGAGTTGTACGTGAGATTCATGTTTCGTCACTAGTATCAATGGGATTTAAAAACTCCTCGCCATTCTCATCGTTGCGAATGAGAAATCTCAAGCACTGCTGTTCCCTTTTGCTTGTGTTCGTCTTCCCAAATTCGTGGAATCCATCAGTTTCTCTAGCCCAAATCATCACCAACTATTTCATGAATAACAGGTCTTAAAACCTCAGGAAAGCACAAATACAACTTATCAGACATGAAACATATATCTTCTTGACTTTTTTCTTAATATTTGATTACAGTCACAACTGAAGGTCGGTCAGCAATTTCTTCATCCTGAACATTCGCTTGTCCACCATTATACTTGATGTACCATTTTCGAACAGAAACTTTGTTCATTACGCTGCTATAAACCTCTGTTATTTGCCCGTATATTTGAATCGGAAGATATTTTTTGCTTGCATTTATAAAACGAATAATACGGCATATATCACATTTGGAATAATAGTCAATTTTCTCACACATTTTAAAGCTGCGCAATTAAAAAACGAATATCGGTAGTGGATCGTGACTAGCGTCAGACTGAAGGAAGAGAGTGCCAGTCGTTGTTTGCGTGGTAGTGGTTGTGGAGGGATCGTATCGCACGTCATGTGAAATTGTTCTTTACTTTCCGAATGACCTTAGAAATGAATTAAATTTCAATGGCACGTGATATATTTCAAATTTCAATTTTCTAATCCAATTCCTATTTGCATACGTATGTCGTAATTGTAAATACTAGCAGCCGTTTCATTTTCCATCAATCCTAGAATTTCTACTATCCATAGTACTAACATAACAACAACTTCGTTTCTTCTGGTCCTTATAATTACTACGATTTTCTTATAACTTTACTCTTTTCACATCCGAATACAATATTGTCAATCAATTTTATAGCTCTTAATTCATTACTTTGCTCCTCTTATACCAAAGCCAATGAGTGGTGTAGTTAGTTCAGCCATTTCTTAATAATTTGATTCTACATCTCCAACTTCATTTCATCTGTTTGCGCATCCATTTCCTTTTCCTTACACCATTCTTGGCTCGTTCTTTACATGCGACGCTGTGAATCACGTGACCGGAAATTGTGATTGCGTCCCGCGCACCTTGGACAAATTAAAACTATAAATTTTAATAACGTATTCTGATGGCGCCCAAGGAAGATATGGTGTGTTCCTGAGCCCTGGATCCAGGGTTAGAAGGTGATTAGCTAAGGTACACACAATATACAAGCGGGCATGCCTTCCATTTCCCTTTCCCATCGTCTTCTTCGTTCTGCTTCTTCTCCCTCTCCTGTTGCGACTCCTCCTCTGAGCTCCGACAATTAAGACCTCTTACAGCTCCCACCTTCTCACTTTAACGAAATTTATTTGCTTGGGGAGCAACAGAAACTCCTAGACGACTCTGAGACTAGTTCTTTCCGTTGAGGAGCGCTACTTTCCGACACGCCCTCTACGTAACTTTTAATTCCAAGATCAACATTCGCAGAGGTTCAGTACTTGGTCGCAGGAGAGAAGCTAAGAAGTGGAGGTGAAGGTATGAAGAAATTTTTGTACCTTTTGAATTTAATTCTCTCGTATTCTTGCGAAGAACAATAATTCACTCACCTATTCTCTAAACAAACAAATTAAATTGAAAACTATTGCTTTATTAATAACATTGCAAAATTTACCTAATTTGTTTGTATCCATACAGATTGTTTGCTTCACATATTCTTCGTAAATTATTTTGTTTTAAGTCTTTAAGTTTATATGAGTCACAATGGATCCCATGCGATTTTTAAGCTGTCATAATTCTTCCATTGTCGGGATTAATTAACTACGGTGATCGATAAAACAAAATTCACCAAATGAGTTTCATTATCTGATGCGGTGGTTCAAAAATATGAACTCGATGTGGTTTTCATATGAACGCTGAATAAGATATTTACAATAACATCCTTTTTTAATTTATTTAAATAAAAGCAAATTTGGTAGTACAATGTCCCAGTCCTGATCAGTACCTTCTTAGATTTTACATCCATTTCATTAACATTTTCTCGTTCCTCACCGCAGTATAATCTTGTCAAAGAGAACAGGGGTGCATGTTACTCCCCATGCGACCAGTAACTTGTGCTGTTCGGGACTTACCGTGTCAGTGAAAGTGTTTAGTTTGTAGGAGTATTTTTACTTTCCACTTTCATTTTTAAATTTGTATTCGCATTATAACAACTAAGTATGGACATCGAAAACTTATTGGTGTTGCTAAGACTTCATGTTTTTTTGTACCAATTTAAAAAAATGCAATACAGGGTAACAAATTGTAAGCCAAACTTTAATTTAAGGGTATTTTAACATCAGAAAAATTGGTATAATTGAAACATTTCTCTGTAAACCATTGGTTCAAAAGTTCTATATGATAAACAAAGGTGTATTGTGTTAATGAGCGTTTAGTAGGAGATCAATAAGTGATAGTACCATTTGAATGTAAGATGTGATTTTGATTTGATTTGACGCAACGGAAGGGAACTTGGTAGTAAAATAAATCTCCGAGATTACAACATTGATGTGTTCTGATTCTTTTTACCTCATATGTACACAATACTGTAATGTATGTATTTTCCTGAAATTTATTACTTGAAGATGACATATTCCAAAATGTCATAATCGTATAAAGAAAAGAAGGGCTCTAATTTCCTTACCGTTGACGAGCCCTAAAACCCCACAAAAAAAGAAAAAAAACGTATAAAGCATAAAGATCTACTCATTTCTAAACTCGTTGTCCATAGTTAAAGCTTTTCATCGTTTGTTCACTGCGATTCCATAGTTTCTTCACATGTAATCGGATAAACGAATGACAATTGTTGCATCCGAAATAATGAGAGAGAATGCACCAGCGCTGTATATTAGAGAAAGTGCGCAGTGGAAATGGAGCAGCGAGGAAGCAGCCTCCTGGCGAGTGACTGACGCAGCAGGGAGGCCGGATGGCTGGATGGCTCTCCCCCTTGCGGCAGCAGCACCCTTCGTTTCTTCGTGCCAGTCAGCGGGGGCCAATTCGGTAATACGCCATTATTGCGATCGTGACGCTCTTACCGATGAGAGACGTCGCCCGCACGGCGCGGAGCGGCGGGAGGAAACAGAAGGGACGAAGAAGAAGAGAAAAGGAACGTGAGACGATGATTCTACAAGACGATCGAAGGACAAAAGAAAGAGGAGCACTTGGTAGAAGAAATACGGGTAAAATGTATTGATCCACTAAAATTATGTGAAAAACGGGATACATAAAAAAACAAGGAATGTATATTTTAAATATATATTCTCAAAACCTATGAATTTTGAGAAATTATTGCAATATAAATATTACATTGACAAAAAAATTACCGCACAAACTACAATAATTTCAACATTTTCAGACTCAATTATAAATTTCCCAGAATTTCCCCTCCCCTTCTAAAACTAGCCCTGAAATAATTTTAGTCTGTTACACGGAAGAACTGCGACATCAATAGCAATTCTTAATTCTACCTTTATGATCTAATTTTGGGAGCCAACTTCATTTTTAGCTACTGTTTACGACAGTACTTCGGTATGCCAGTTTTATCGTTTCCTGTTTTTGTTAATTCATATCTTGTCTTCATCTATTTAAAAATTATTTTAACAGTGAAGATAACCGACTAAATTTATTTACTAATGTCAAATTTTCCTTTTCGTTCTGATAAAATTACTGGTCAAATTTTCACCTTATACAAAGTTAAAATTCTATTTCTTTCATTCATAATTTGTTATTGTAATTTTGTTACTGTAGCACTGAAGGCCGAAAGAGTCTTATGCCTCAATAAATTATGAGATACTGACAAAATCGTTTATTGTTTGTGATTTGCCAACATCGTACAGTACATGTTCCATCTTCACGAGGCATTTTTTGATCATTGTTTGTTAAGTCAGGAAAAATGAGTAGTCAGTATGTCAAAAGAAAAGAAGAGAATTATCAAAATGATAATAAATTGTTGTAGAGTTAACTTTTATCACCCACAATATTTGTCAAAAAATGACAAATGATGTGATGGTCCACTCATTTTCTACAGAATGGAAGAGTATAAGTTCGATTTGCACTCAGAGATCAACTACTGCTGTGGAGATGAGTCGTGATACTCAAGTTTGAGCATTAATAAAACGTTAAACTGTTGCTCCGCTGAAAAATGAGTAACACCAAAATTTTTCATATTCTATTCTGCATTCATCAGTGTAAATTAAAATTCTTTCCTGCATCCAATTCAAATTTTATTACAGATACAGAGAAAAAGGTCCGATTTTGCCACTCATTCAATTGGAGCGCTCACTTTGAAATTCATTGCTTAAACCCCACCCATCCGATTCAAATCTCAAATTTTAATATGACCTAAAACCCTTATTGTTTAAAGGCTTACCGAGTTTGAAACTGATGTGATATAAAATAAAAAATCCTTATCAAATTAGCACAACAACGTTTTCCCGGTTGTGGGTGGTCATAAGAGAACGAAATTGGTCTTGTTATGAAACTGATGATAATATTTAAGCAATATTTTACCTACGTGCTATCAAATATTTTATATTGATTTATATTTATCTGTCTTTACGTAATAAGGGTGGCATAGCGAGTGGCGGGAATTGTGCTGTTTTCCCGCGTTGACAGATTCGCCGCGCGCAAACTGTACTGCATAAATGCATCGGGCAAACTGATAAAATAGAAAAGAAAAACATATTGGGAAAGTGATGGATTAACAGAAGATGTGCCCCTTATTGACCGTATCGTGATAAACTTGAAAGACAATTCATCTGAATCATTGACAGCGATTATGTAGATGAAGATTGAATTCTCTGCAGGTTTGCAAATTTGTAAATATTTTACATATGTGAAAACTGTAAAGTAAAGCTTTTTTAATATTAGACAACGACAACCAGTACACCATTTTTAAACCTGTCATTGGAGGTTCAAAGACCTAATGAGGTAAGGTGATGGTAAACATTAACTTTTTAAATTTAAATTAGAAGAAACCTACGTATTTTAACACAATTTATAACAGACTGATGTTCCCAGCATTGATGCGAGGGAGAGTTAGAGTTCGACCGGCCAGGCGATATAGCAGAACTTTTTAGCTCTATTTTCACTGACGTCACCCGGGGTTTTTATATAATATTTTTAATTCATTTGTTACTTTTTCATATTTCTCTTCTTTCGTGATATTAATTTTTCACTTTTGTAAATCTCAAAAATTAAAATATTACGAAGAAAACCCGTGAACGCTCAATAATACTGAAAGCTCAATAAGCAAATGAAACATTCAGAGGTAATTGTAAACAAGTTTTCAATTTGTCTTTCATGCCTCAATTTCAATATCTTAATTCGTAAAAAATATGTGGAATATAATTAAGAGTACTAAACATGATTAAATTCAAGTTGATTCGGAAACACGTTCATTTTACGCCAAAACTACGCAAAAATTATAGCAAATAAGTATGTTTACAATTTCCCCGATTCCAGAGAAACATGGAATCAATGTAAATATGAAAGAGTGGGTCCAACAAAATTTCTAAATGACCAATGTTCCCTGTAACCTGAATACATTACTGACAATAATAAATGACAAAAATACAATACGTTTCATTAATTTTTACTGTAATAAACGCAGAGAAGTAACTTCGAATTCCAATCTTCTGGACTACTCATTTTCAGGAATTTTCTTAATTGTATTCTATTAGTTCTGGGGTTCAAGAGCACGGAATTATTGTTTTTCATCCACAATGTCACTGACTTGTAGTTTTGATCATCCTTTCGTTTCTTTGAATCATACAGCGTTACACATACCATTTATTTACAACTACCCGGCATGACCCTACATGTCTTCTTTAGGAATAACTTTGCAGAGTAAAATATTTCCTAATAATAAAGTATCATTATTTTCTTAATTGTCTCAAGTTCAACGAAGAATAATGTTTTCGATATGAATTAAAAACAACGGATCAGAAAATAATATTTTAAATAAATTATATTGAATATAAATCAATGTACTTAAATACATTGCATTGTAAACTAACACTCAATATTAATACCTTAAAATTCGATTTACATAAAAATTCGATTTTAGTTGCAGATATTTCGACACCTGACACTATTTTGAAGAAATATCAGTTGCTTGATATATTAATGAGTAGCGAAAACATGAAATATTCATGTACCGGAATGGGAATCGGATATTTCAAGTGGGTAACTTTAACTTCAGGCTTGCAGTGACACAAATACTAATTTACTTTTGGTTCAAGATGTATCACATGCGTGACAAAGTGGATTGCGAGTTTTAATGGGAGTTCAAATGAAAGAACAATATAACTATACTAATTATATTTTCAGAAATTTGTAGAGACATTGGTCAATAATCTGAAAAACATATTACGCTCAATACAAAATGCCTTATTTATTCATATACATTTGTACTTTACAAATATACACTTGGCACCGACAATGAGAACAAATATACGTATAATTTCTCCAAGTACTTCGTAAAGGGACTGTAACTGCGCAAATTTTAGAAAAATACTAAAAATTTTAAACTTACTTATTAAAATTAAATGTTTAAAAATCAATTTAAATAAAAACACGTGGATTTGTCGAAACTAACATGAGAATAAATCGTTAAAACTGGAGAATAAAACATTGAAGAAACTATATCACCTTCTGAAAATATTTACTTCATTTAAAAACATCATCCATTATATAACTTAAATATGAAGAACAATTGATTTAATCATTATGCACGAATCTAAATAAATAGAATGACTTGAAAGTCGTGTGTACATTCATTTATAGGCACTGTGGTACTCGTATTGCAGAGTATTGCCTGTTTAATGGTTGTGGAAATTTTTAAAATGCTTATCCAACATATTTCCTCCGTGTCTGAAACACAATTTTGTGACTGACAGAGGAATATGGCAGATGAGTTGTTAATTTAGTGACATGATTTTCAAGAAATTTGCTCATGTGACTAAATTATGCATTCACTCCATACTGTGCACTATTTGCAACAACAGTCACCTTCATTTCTATGACCATTCTCTTTGGACATGAATGGACTTCAAAACTTACGAAATCTGTTTGGAAAGTGGAGTTCTCTTCCATAAACACTACTATCTCTTTCGGATCGCTAACAGCAACTTGACTGCCCATTCGGCTGCGTTTTGGAGGTACTTAGCAGTTCCTGATATTGCAGGGGACATTGGAAAGTCGTTCAAATGACACAAACCATAAGAAGCATCCGAAATGGTGAAGGAGGATGACCTGGTCTATAGGAGGAGATGATGTCCTTCCTTGAGCAAATGTTATTACATTGCCAAAGCGGTTACCATCTGATCGCATTTGAAATCACCCTGACAGTCGAAGGAAGAAGTAAAACTGTCGATACAAGAAAGGGACGATGCAGCTAAACCTGGAAGAATCGCAAATGATAGAAAAAAGTGGTAGTAAACAAGTTTTTACGACCACTGAAAATAAGTGTGATACAGGTAGGGGGTGAAATACATGAATATGCTTCGTTTGATACGAGACTCCCCTTCAAAATCTCCATATATGAGGACAAATTTCTTTATTTATTTATCCTATTCAATTTCAGTAAGAGTTCAACTTATTCACTCGTAAAAAACAAATTAAAACACCATATACATAACTTTCTACCATCATTGCTTTCTTTCAATATACTTGAACTTCTAGTTATTTACACTTGTCCGCTATATTATATATGTAGCGAGAAAAATAAGATACAGATAAACTTATTGCATAATAATTGTAAATTGGAATGGAAGTAATGAAATCTCCTGAAATAGATTCCTATTGGAAAATGTTACATTATAAATTTCCATTTTAAAAAGCTTTATGTGAAAATTACTTCTACTGCCATATCATCATTCATTCCACTGAATTGCGGATATGTAACAGGACGCGTGGATATTGTGACGGAAGAGTGGGCAACGGAAAAGCCGATAGTCCGTGCCGTAACGGGCAGTGGAACGCAGGTCGGAATCGAATGAGACTATTACATTTGCATCAGTATACTCTCGCGACATCAACCAATATCTGTAAAATCATGAAAATTTCGCTGGAAGAATCGAAAGGGTTTATCAATTTATTAAGTGTATTCGACGTGTGATAGTGTTATGATATTTTATGATATTTCTTATGTTATTCCTTTTCTAAACATTTTTTCTTGGAATCTATGAGAAGTATTTTTAAGAATTACTAAAATGTAAACCAAAAAATATATGAACAAGAATCTAAACCTAACAAGTGACAGAAGTAAGTCGATTAGTTGTGACATCATCAAGGTTCCTCGTAATCATCCCAAAAGACCATACGTTGAGTTCTATTTCAACGAAGTAAATAAGAAATCCATTGCAATAAACACATCTAAAACAATCAAAATGAGTGAAGGACAAATGAGCAGCTGAATTGATGTGTCTCGGGAAAATATATTTCGCTCTGGAGATATGGAAAATGTTTGTGATACTTGCTAATAATTAAAGCTGCTCACAATGCTCTCAAGTCACTTATAAATAACACGTAGTTTGAAATAATATTTACCAAACATTTTTTTTATCACTTCATTGATGAGGTGGAAGAATGTGATGCAAAAGATTTTATTTTGTCCACGGCGCTTCATGAAGTTGTTTGCACAGTATCCGAAATTACTTTAATAATTCTGATTTCCTTGATACCTAGTAGAGCAGAGAAGCCATCATTCATTCATTCATTTATTCTTTTCCACCATATATTTTGATTGAACATTCAAAAGCACCAACTTATCAAAACTCAAAACTCAGTTATTACAATGCTCCTAATATTTCACGATTTTGGTCTTAGCAATCGTTTTGCAGTCACATATATCGATCTGAGAGTTCGTTCAAGTTCGTAAATACGCAGATTTCAATTTAACTTGTATTAAAGGAATATTTTATTGTTATTACACGAGTGTTTAATTGCTGGGGAAACCAAGCTGGTAGCAGCGATCTCTACCATAAGGGTTGTGGTATTGTATTTATGGTAGAATCCCACTTCTACCCAAAAAATACCCACGCCGCATCTGGGCTTGTGGTGTGGTGTAACATTTAGATATATAAATTGTTTTTCTGCTTCAAAATTTTTTTCCTGATATTTTAGTGCCTTAAATTATTAAAAAAATATTTGCCTTTTAAAACGTTTTTACAGAATTTTACATTTAATATGAAATGGTCTCATAAGTGTAAATTGTCCGTATTTGGTAAACATTTTAGAAAGCTTATTAGTAATTTTTCTTTCCCAAATAAATGTATAATTCTACTTCATTTTGTACATTAATTTCTTTACACTCTTATTTATTGAAAAAATTCTGTGAAACAGCTGTGCTCATCTAATGAATATCGTAAAGTGTCAGACAAGATGAGACTACAACTGGGCTGTGTGGACAACGAAAGTAAATGTTCAAAAAACAACAATTTACCGAACACAAATTTATTTTTGTAGTTACCACAGTACCGATTATTTTCTTTCAATTATTATCAAAGTTCTTGGGGAAAACTGTTCGCGGTATCACAGGAAATACGATTTAATAATCAAGACGTATCTTCGTTCAATCATGAATCAACACAATAATATAACAATGAGTACAAAGTAATAATCGACCAGGCAAAATCGCGAATATTTTAAATTAATACCATTAAGGTCACGTTTATGTGTCGCGTATTTATCTGTTCTTCATCATTATCTATTTATGATGAAAAAATAACAATTTATGGTGACATATGTGCGAAGTCGTTGATGATGTTAAAACACAGATGAATTCAATCTAATACCATTCTTGGAGAAATGTCAACGTCAATTGCACGGTGTTCTCGTTCGTAAGACAAATTTCTTTACTTGCTGACTTTTCTTAGTTTTACACAAATAATCTGTCAATTGTCGTTTTATTTTCATTCTATACGAATTTTACAACAAGAACCAAATCAGTGTTGTGAAATTACAGAAACCTGAATATAATTACTCTCCCGAACCATCAGAACACTACACATCGCAGACAAATGACACTTTCAAAACTACAACAGGAAACACAATGATAATACTTGGCGAAAGAAACATGGGTGTGCTCATTTACATACAGGAGGGCGTGAGTCCCTTTCTCATTACTCAGCTTACTTGGAAGGTCGGCCAGGAGCTTTCTTTCGTGGGATGATTTTAATTACCCGTCCGGACAGTGGCAGAGACAGCAAAACTGACAAGGGAGTCCCTTGGGTCAAGTAGGAACTGCTTGCTAGTTTTATATAATACTGATTTCGCTTGCCCCAATGCTTGATATTTGTTGTAGGATTGTTTTCCCAAAAATTGAAAAATAATCTCTGCATTTCCCCACGGTGAAATGCTAATTTTGAGGGTGAAAATTGTCTATAGGAAACAGATCCTCGAACTCAGAAAAGATTGAAAAAACGTTATCTTATTGTGTTGAAAATATTAACAAATATTCCGATTTAACTAATCCCATCCTCTGCGAAGCAGGTAAAAGTACCGCAAAGAAAGGCGTCCCCTACCGCCTCTTCACTACACGTTAATAACGTAGGAGGCTGCTGGCGAGACGTGTGTTGAGCTGTCGTCAATGCGGTTGTGCTGTGTCGGTTCCACAAGCATTGCAGACTAAACCTGCATAGAACAGGTCCAGCGTTCATTCGTTTCAATCAATGCATGTAAATATAATACGCAGATATCATAATTCAAATTTGTATTACATTTACCAATAACATGTATATTTAGTGTGCGAATACACTGGCAACTCTTTTACAAATTATACCTCTTATCAATGTCAATTTTATCCGTTGAGAGATCAGGTCCTATAACCCCCTTAGCCCCCCCCCCCATAGATCCGCCACTTAGTGAAATTCTCCTTTAACTTCCAGAATAAATAATTAAAAGTTTGAAAGATTTTTCAAATTGTTACGACGATACTTATAAAAACTTTGAAATTATTGTTCTAGTTATTACTATACTTATGAATAAATAACTTTAGAACACTGTTGGTTAATCATAAAATCTGACCCAATTATTAAACCAGATATCCACTTGAAACTATAAAATTGAACGTTAATTACTGAGATCCGACGTATTTAATTTCCACCCATTTGTGGGTTTTTTAACGCTGGAACAACGCACTACAAATGGATAAGAATATTTCTGGACTGACCCTCATGCTTTCGATTACACATCTTAAAATTTATGTATTTGTAGATGCAGTAAATATCGTCAAATTATAACATACGTTACAATGGACACGAAAACAGAAAGGGAAATTAAAAGTTAGAAATTTCTTTGAACGCAGGTGATTTTCAAAAATATTTCAAAAATGGAAATGAAGAAAATTTATTGATATGAGTTTATAGAAAGAGCAGCAGATAGTTAGTCCACCTCTTTGGGAATGCACATCTTAAAATCATTTGAAATCCTGACAGCCGCACAAGTGGTATACAACAATGATAACAAAAACATTTTCATCAGATTGTTTTACTATCAATACACTTTTTATTTTTCATTCCTTTGTAATTATTATTGTACATTTTTTCTTGAAAGTTCACGGAATTAAAGACGTTAAATATTCGGTTAATGCACTCTACTTCCTCTATTTTGAAGTAAACCTTCGTCGACTTTGAACCTATTTAATAAAAAATTAAAATAATAATAGAAAACAAAGACGAGTTCAGAAAATACATAAGCTTTGTTAACTTTTAAAGCATCTTAATAAAAAAAAATTCTGAAAAGCAGCAATTCTATATTTTACCGTTAGCATATTTTTACCGTGATAGAACCTACAATTTACACATTCTCAGAGAGCACCTAGAGCTTACTTGTGAGATACTTCAAAAACCTGAAGCGGATTCAAAATTTGGAAAATGTGGTGTAAATTCAAAACAATCTTTTTCATTAAAGTTTTACTATATTTTTAGATGCAATAAATACGCATACGTTTCAAATATCGGACAATTTTGGAATAATAAACAAACTGAAATTGTAATATGTAAGAGTACGTAATGTTGGTATGAATTTCCAGGTACATGTTCATATTATTAAGAAAGTAATCTATTTACGTCCAATTCTTTAATCTATTATTATTATTATTATTATTATTATTATCATTTTGTTTTGATATTAACCCAGTCTCTCGGGCAAATTATCATTCGACCTTAGATGGTTTCCACAGAAAATTCATTGTGAAAATTTTACAGAACACAACGTGTCAACCCTGTTTCGGGACTTCGGCAAGTGTAACAAATTGTAAGTACAGAAAGGTCTCTCATGTTAACGTTATTTTATTTTCTGTTATGTTGCTATTTGTTACACCTGACGAAGACCCGTTTGAAACTTTGCGTTCCGTAAAACGTTCACAATGAATATTGTGTGGAAACCATATATCGTCGTATGATATTAAACTACAATATTGATAATATTAGAGAAGGTTGCGTGAAATAATAGGGTGAATTATTCGTCGAAAAGACTAATTCAAAAGATTTGATAGTATAACGAATGTTGCTTAACATCAAGATAAACATCACTCACTGTTCTACTGCTTGTAAGTGTCCTTTCGTATTTCACATTACACTTCACGTGTTTATTAAAGTAATCAAATGATTCATTAAGCAAATGGTCGCCACTACCAAGTATGTTGTTGTACTCTCTTAAGTCATCATCTCATATGTTAACTTCATTTTGCACTCTTGTCTGATTATTGTTGTCTCTCATTCTCTTCTTCCTCCTTCACCTGATATCCTCCATCTCCTCTCTTCTTTACTGTCTCCTCTCTCTTTTTCGCTATCGTCACTGAGCACTCCGTAGGAAGGGAGGACGTGCGTGCCTGGAGATGCGAACGGCAAGCTTAGTCCAAGGGCGTGCCTCTCTCTCGCCTCCGCGGACTTGGTTCCCACCACACTTCACTTCTCACTTCGTCACCCGCCTGTACACTCTCGCCGTCGCGTCCTGCCACCTCCAGCAAAAGTGCAATCAATTGCGTCGGAGCGGCTACAACCCACAGATAAGAACTCGCAGTAATAAATGTCACCTTAACACGTTGGTGATAGCTCCATTCCCAAATAAATTTCCTCGCGTCGCGTTATCGCGAGTACAGATTTTTAAGTGTTATTCTTTCCGAAATGACGTCTCCCTAGCACCATCACCCAAGCATAGTGGAGTGAGAGTGAGTGGCAAGGGTCGGTAGGGTGTGACCTGAGGGTCTAGGGACGGATTAGCTCTGTGTTTGAGAAAGGATCACATGACACCACTAACACTGCGGGAACATTTCGTATCACTTAAGCATACCGTGTCTCTTGTCTCTATTCATGTGCAAAGAGCATTCCTTCGTACACTTTTATACTTGGTCTCGTAATGTCGTTATAGCAATGAATCTTATCAGTAGTATGTCTTAAGATAGCAGTACATCTTTCAAGCAAATAGGTTTATAAGGTTAGGTTAAATGGTGTCTCTTTTATTTGGAAATGAATTCGGATATTTTACTAAATTTTAAAGTTTCAATCGTAAAAAGTGGTGCTTGCAGGCCCTTGAGAAAACTTTAGGATGGACACTCTTTTTTTTTTGGCTTTATAACCGAGTTCCTAACAGAACCTCTTCTTAACTAATTTTATATTCTTTTTATTAAAAACTTGAAACACAGAATAAGTGAATTTCAGTATGTGCCAGATGAACCAAATGTTCTAAATTTGCAAATTAGTTAAATAAGAGCCAAAATAGTACTTGAAATTCGCGTATTGTTTCTCCTTCCTTTTAAGTGATTTTTGTGCTTTGCTTCACATAGTTAGATTTTTTGAGAGGCAAAGCTGAGTCCAAGGGCGTACCTCTCTCTCGCCTCCGCGGACTTGGTTCCCACCACACTTCACTTCTCACTAGATTAAGAGAGATTGAAAAGTAAGATCAAGTTAAACATAAACTTATAAGTTAAACTTTAAAATTTGTTCCTCTCTGTACAAAATTCTTGACGATGTTATATTATCATTTTTATTACAATCTCTTTGGACATTATCCATCGTCTTTACCTGTTTATGTCTTCACAACAGGTCTATTTTTCGTTTTGCAACGTTTCGGACGTTCTGTCAACGACCGTCTTCAGGCGTCCGGCAGCACCGGTATTCGAACCAGGGTACCATCCGAACCATTGGTTCTTAAGGCGAGGACGTTACCATGAGGTGTAATGTATTCATTCCCAGAATTGATGTTTTATATTAATCATCTAACAGGAGGTTTCGAAAAATGCCTGTTATCTAACAATTTTAATAGTTTTTCAATATAATTTCTAAATATTGGAAATCTTTAATCGGAATTCATAGAGCACTCATTCATTCAAATTCTATGAGGCTTGAGGTCAACGGATGAACAATGAAGATCATGATTAAGACAATATGGTATCTATAAATATTGTACATGAAGTCTGAAGTAAAGTTTATTAAGGCGTTGGAAATTGTACTAGTTTTTCTTTACTACAATATAGTTAATTACCTAAAATATAAACAAGCATGAATCTAATTTCATTACAAAATGTTTCTTTAGCCACAATATGTGTTTTTAAAAAGAGACGCAACTTTTTTACATAAAAATTAAATAGTTGTGATTTATTTCCACTAATTTTTTCTCAATGACTTGCAGCGAAACATTTGAAATTAATGTAGTTGAAATGGCAAAACAGTTTTTATTCTGTGGGTACCTCTTGTCTGCCTTTTAAAGTGAAACTTTTTAATCCGCGTTTGGTGTAAGTTTCTATGTACACAATCCGCTGCTGGAACTGTAAAATACAGAACAATACACAAAATAAAAATTAAAGCAATAGATTTACAAATCTTACCTAATTTTGAAAATTTCGAATGCGTGAAGTCTTCCACTTCTTTCGCGCGTTCATAAGTACAAGTACATTTTAAAACTGAACTACAACTAAAAGAGACTCAAAGAGGAATTGTCAATCCGGATTCTTATTACAATCATTGGAGTTTTTTTTAGAGTGACTTCATGCAGCCTCAACGTGATTTTACGTGTCAATCGCGAGGTTCGGACAAAAAAATATCAGGTAATCTCAGGTGCTAGTTAGTAGTTCTACGTACTGGTAGCTAATGTTACTTAATTCATATCAATCAGTGAATGAACTTGAGACCTATTATGTACTATTATTTATTCCCATTTAATTATTATGCATCGCCAAACATGACATAACCTAACTATATATTTGGAGTGATGATCACTCAGTTAGGTATAGAGAAATAAAAATGTAGGCATTGTCAAACACTCTTTTTTTGGGTGACAGAATATTACTTATAAAGTGATTAACTGTCCAATAAAACTGACTGGGTCTTTGTAGTTGAGAAAGCGACCCCAGACCCAAGCGGTTGTGGCTAAAGGCACCGCAAACAAACCTTCCTCACGCGAATATTGACATCTCTGACAAAATATGCATGGCTTGCAACCCTATTCACCGCCCATGTTTATTTTATTTCCTTTCGTTTTGTGGAAGAGGTCGGTAGACCCAGAGGGAGCTCTGTCAGAAGAAGAGGGAAGTAAAAAAACAGGGAGGTGGACAGGAGGAGATGAGAGAGAGGCAAAGGATGGTTTCAACAAGAAAGGAGGCGTCTTAGCGACGATGGCAGTCGAGTCTCACAAGTGACGCCGCCGCCACCGCTGGCCCCAGTTCGCGCGCATGGGATGCGCTTTTCTGCTACAACACGAACTGACCCCGTGCAGAGAACTGTGTTTCCTTCTGATGATAGATCTGCATATTCGGCAATTTTTTTCTTCAGTATTTACTCGTTATTGGTGTCGATTCCCATTTATTAGTCTCTTTTTCCTCAAGCAAGGTGCTTGGAAGAATATTTGTGATACTCATTTAAACACTAATAAACATATTTCATATAATAACAGAAGAAAATATTTTCATATTTTTGTTTGTTCATAAGTTGAGTATCTCTTATTACATTAATATAGTTGACGTCAGGACTCCTTTTTGGAAACTAAACGTTAATAGTAATATACCCTTATAAATTTCTCTTTACCTTCTCATAACTCTTTCCCTTTTTCGTATAAGTTGCTTCTCATACTATCTATCAGAAATATCACCATTTTAATGAAATGTTTCAACGTGAACTCATTAGAAATATATTAGTCATATTGATCACGCCCTTTCATTCATGTACTTCCCCTTTTCCCACTTTTCCTTATCAACTCCTCTGCCCTTCTCTGGAGACTTGAACTGTCTTCAGGACCCTAGTCATTACACTTCAACACCTCCCGATAAATTGAAAAATGCAGATGCGGTTACCCACGCATTTCAGTTCAAGCATATTGAACAGAGGAAGCTGGAAAACGTTCCGCCTCTTTCTTCACTTTTTCGTCGCCATGGAATAGACAGGCATTCACTTGTTTGTGACGGCTTCGGGATGAGGTTGATGAATCTTGAGTAAGGTCTATTTGTGTTGCAAACTAAGGCGAGACACTACAATTGAGAGTGAAGCAAGCAAAGGAGGAGAGAAAGATTAAATAACCAACATATATGTTCGTTAAATATATGTTCGTTACAAGGATGAGTTATGAGAATAGCAAGAGAATATCTATAAATTATTTATTTTTTAATTTTTAGTATAAAATTTTGGAAAGTCCAATTATTAGAGCACTATTCGCAAACTTTATGCTCATATTTTTGTTTTAATACTTACTTTATTTATTCTATTATAATTATTTTTTGTTGTGCACTTGTTTTTTCTCTGTTCAAACAGGTAGTTGGGGCGGGCTTATACGTCAAACCGGATGTAAAATTTTGTCTTAGTTGAGACTAAGAAATTTCCTTGCTAGGTGGCGTTTGTAAAATAACGAATTTCTGCATTTCTGGCAGTACATTTCTGGTCAATAGCAATTTTGCAAGATACCCTTTCAGAGTTTTAGAAATGACTCCAGTTGCAGAAATTATTAGGGGAATAATTAATACTTCATTTTTTTCAAATCTTTTGAATTTCTGTCTTAAAAGTCTGATATTTTTGAATTTTTGTTTGTTCTGTCTTTTTTAAATTGTTAGTGGAAAGAACAGCTCCATGAATAATAAAAGTTCTTCTTTTAGATTTGTCTATTAATATTATATCTGGCTTGTTATGATCTACTGTTATGTCTGTAATGATTTGCTTATCCCATTACAAAGTGGCATTTCTATTTTCCAAGACAGGTGGTGGATCGAATTTATAATAGGGGGTAACAGTTTCAACCAAGTTAAAGTTTTTTGCTAGCTGTTGGTAAATTATTTTGGACACTTGATTATGTCTGCAGGTGTAGTCTAGAGGGGCGAGTACTTGGCAACCCGAAATAATGTGATGAATTATTTCAATGCAGGTGTCGCATTCTCTAAATAATCTATCCATATTCTCATGCAGAATTTCTTTTCTGTAATATCTGCTTGGGATTGCTTTATCCTGTGTAGCAAACATAAACCCTTTAGTCTCTGCATGGAGTTGGGCACGTTTCAGTCATAAAGTTGATTCTTCCTTGTCAACATTGGCATCCCGCAGAGAATTTGGGAATTGTCCTTACAAGGGTTTAGCAAGCCATTTTGCACCACGGGAGTTTATATCATTTATTGGTAGTTCAACTTTAGGGGAGTGTAATCTTTACCTAAATGAACAAGTAACTGATGGGAAGGGTCGTGACTACTCTTGAAATAATTTCTTAGTTTTATAATCTGTTACGTTTATAATCTGCTATAAACAAAGATTTGCTACGTCTAACAACCCCCTTCCCCTTTCTGACCGTGGCAGGTAAAGACGGTCTACACATCCTTTGGCATGGTGTCTTCTTAATTTTGTCATGAGAGTGAGCGTTTTTCTGTTGATGTTATCCAGATCTGTGTCGGACCAATTAACAATTCCAAAAGTATTTGTTAGAACGGATACTGCCAAGCTATTTATTGCCATTATAAGAACTTTTGCATTTAATTGCGTCTTCAATACTGAAACGAGCCTTTTTTCATACTAGTTTTGGAATTACTTTTTGAGGTCTCAGTGATCAAATTTGCGATTTTGTCGGAAGCCAAGATATTTAAAATTTTTGGTATGATGACATTAGTATGGTAGACATTTTATGAATGATTCAGTTGACACTTCAACATTTTCTCTTGAGATGAATTTTCTATTAATGTGCATGATAGCACATTTATCTAATCCAAAGGACACTTTATTGTCTGAGTTATAGAACTGTATGATTTTCAGAGGGCTGTGCAAATTATCTAGAGAGTTAGCAAACACCTTTATGTCTTCCACATACATGAAGTGGGTAAATTGGAATGTTCTCCGCTTTGTTTCTAATTTGTAACAAAATTGTTTTTCATAGAGAAGTCTCGACAATGGATTCAAAGCCAGACAAAACCATAACGGACTTAGTGATCACCTTCATAAATCCCCCTTCGAATTGGCATGTTACTGGTAGTGATAGATATATGATGTACTTTGATCATTCAGTTTTTCATTATTCTCTCCATGAAATTGACTATTGTTGGATTGATCATATAAGTTTTGAGAATCTGAATTAACCACGAGCGAGACACTGTATAAAATGCTTTCTGATAGTTAATATACGCTATGGATACATTTCTTGATCTTTTCGACTTTGTGTTATGATAAATGAATCAATAACAAGTTGTTCTTTGCAACCCATAGATCTCTTGACGCAATCTTTCTGCTCCTTTGCGAATGCTGAATCGTTATCAAAAGAAAAAAGAAAAAAGAAAAGGAAAATCATGTCTGCTATTATTGATGTCAGAAATTTGTAAATAGTAGGTTAGCATGTGATTGGGAGATAGTTTTGAGGGTTACCTTGACTTCCAGTTTTGAAGAGGAGGTAAGTAATGCCTTGTGTAAGGGATTGTGGAGCATCCTCGGATTACCGAAGCATCTGGTTAAATGCCGACTCTAGCTGTTCATGGACACGTGAACTTCTTCCACCAATAATTTTGTACTCCATCGATTCTTAGGGCTTTACAGTTCTGGGTTTTCTTCAAAGCTGCATTGACAATCTCTTTTGTAATTAAATAATCAAGCATCAATAGCAGTTGATTGTTTGCTTCTTCCTCTAGGGTTATCCACTCTGCAGCTTCATGGTGAACTTCTTCTGCCAAAAGTTTTCCCTAATACTTCTCCAGATCTTCTTTTCTCACCTGCGAATTTACTTGTGAGACAGCGTGATTTCCTATTGAACTGTATAATTTCTTCTATTTTTTTTGAAATGCTTGATTTTGTGTTTTACGCAGATAGCTTTTTTTTTGGTATCTGGCGAGACGAGAACCTTTTGCCTTTAGTTTTTGTTTAAGTATGTCTAAATAATTTGTGAGCTTCGAATTCTGTTTCTTTTTTTAACTTTCACATTTGAAGTCGAGTTTCCTAAATGTTGACATGAGATTCTGGATCAACGTGTTCCCTCTTTCACCATTCTTGTACGATGTCAATTGTTCGATTTCTCGGCGCACGGACTTCATGGTTACTTGCAGTCTGGTTAACCAAGCTGTTTTTCTGCTGGGACGAGGTCTCCTTTCTTTTAGAGGTTCCACAAACAATTTTCTGTGAAATGGGAATCTTCATAATTTCGAGGAGTGGGACACCTGAGTTAAGCACAGCACACAGTGGAACCCTTCATAGTGCCAGCTGTCTTCAGCAGGAACGCGTTGCCCATTAGAAGACCCTAGAGCGACTTCCCTGAAAATAGAAATCTGTCGCTTTATATTTCAGGAATTTAGAAATGGGCTGTTTGCTGTGTTGGAATTATACGTTTGGAAATCGATTGGTATAAAAGGAAAGAATGAGAGACTTCCTTAGCTTATTTGTAATGTAACTTCCAACACGACTACGTCGTGAATAAAGCGTAGTAAAAACTTTTGTGTGTTTCATTTCTTCGAGCAATCTCGTGGTCAGAAACTGCGATTCTTAAGACCGTATAGTGAATCGGTCTGGCGACTCAGCCGGGATAGGCAAAGCGTCCTCTTGTGTCAAGGACTTTATCAGCCAGCCGAGTGCCGGTAGCAGCGGAAACCCTTCACCCATTAAGGAGCTTCAGGATCGACCCTTGGTTGCGCCCAGCTGCCTATCCATTTCAAGATCGACTTGGGAACAAGACACCACACAAAAAGGAAACAGCACTTCATAATTGCAGGATGATCATTGTATACATCGTCATCTTTTCGATATTGTAAGTAAGGCTGCATGATTACTGCGTCAAATGAGTTCCAGTGTTAGGTATAGTAGTCGCGAACTATTTTTGACTTTCCAGCTTGTTTTTTTTTCTCTTTCAAATTTATTTGAATATTATTCGCGTTAAGTGAACTACAATGTCGAGAATAGTCAATTTTTTTACTTTTTTTTTACTCTCACTTACGTAGAAAAGCCACAAAACAATTTTTGTCGCTTAAAATTTCTCAAAGATATCTTTGTGTATTAGTCACAATCTTTGTCTATCAATTAATTTTAACCTTACATATAGTAGCATTTACTAATTTAGATTACCTTTTAGGAGTTAATTTTAATGATATATTCTATAATGGCTGTAACACCAATTTCACCATGGGAGATGGCTCATAAAAATTTAGTGCCTGAATTTGATGGCACATCTAATTGTAATCTCGATTACCTCCTCGTTCATTGTGAAACCTTCCTCAGAACATTTCATAAACCAGCTGAAATTCCAAATGCAACAGCGACAAATTTGTTTCTCCATAATGTAGTCAAGTCTAAAATTAAAGGGGAAGCACAATCAGTTTTATATATTGTAACCAACTCCAACTTCGATAAATTAAGATAGAAGCTCGTACGGCGACTCCCGTGACGAGCATTTATTATCACGTGAAATTTCTAACTCCTGTCAACAACATAGAGAGGATTACCAGACATACCATGATATACTGAACCAGTTACTAATTAAATTTATTTGCACTTTAAAATTAAATCACCAAGCCCCTATTTTACGAATGAAATTACAAGAGGCAGAACATCAAGCTCTGAATGCTTTCCGTGCCGGAATACTGTCACCATACCGCGACCACCTCCGTTACGCTCAGCTCACGGATCTTTCGCAAGCCCTCCGCGCCTGTCGTAATCTAGACAATGAACGTGCGTATGAAACTTATATGGATTCCCTTCGAAGTACTTCTACATCCACTTCCGAGGCTCCCTTCAACAAACATAATTTTGGTGAACGGAACAATTTCACCCCCCCCTTCTAGGAATTTTACCACTTATCAACATCGCCTCCCACCTCCACAGATTTCAAATCAGCCACAGTCTCAAACACCATTATTCAGTCGACCAGAACCATTCAGATTCTCCCAACAACTACCGCCACATAATCGAGCACAGCGAATTGCGCCACATCCCTCTCCTCTCAGGCCTGTTCCCAGTGCACACACAAGACCTTACCCGCCACCTCATCAACTAGGAAGAATGCACACGGTGCCCACTCAAGGCGAAAGATTCTTTAAACCAATGACCGGTGTTTATAATATAAAACAAAACATGAATCACCCCGCAGTGTACGAAGTTGAATCCCAACCCTTCATCGCTGAATCTCAGTATTACAATGAGTATCCAAACGAAAACGAAAACTTGATGAATCACTTTATAATTATGAATCACTAACAACTTATAATTATTCAGATCAAGACTTTCATTCTTTACCTGTTGATCACCCTGTACAAGTACAGTACGCGACAGATGAGGTAGAATCCAATTCGGATTTTCGACTTGCTCAATCATCAAAACCAATGACCTGAATAACGTTTCCAATGCCCCTCACCTACCCTTTGTCCGCTTATTCGGATTTCGCATTTTAATTGACAGCGGAGCAAGCAACTCCGTTATAAATCCCTCAGTAGCATACTCCCTCTTCTCTGACTACATTTTTAAAGAAAAATTTTGCATTCGGTCATTTCATGCCGAAAGTTATGGTTGCGATAACATCCACTTCCCAATTTCTACTGAATTTCAGATAGACACTCCCATAAAATTCCGAATTCTGCAATGGCATAAATATTTCGATGCACTAATTGGAATCTCAGATTTTGTGAAACTTGGTGCAAAAATCGATTATGACAACAACACATTGACTCTAAGGAATACAACTATACCCTTTCATATACACTCACCTTACAAGCAGAAAAATTTCCAAGAGACTCAAAATCCCAATTTCATTTCAATTCCGGTGAATGTTAAACAGGGAGATGTATATGTTCCCTCCTTCACGCAATAAGATTACTATTTCTCTCATGCAATTTTACTCGCTGAAAACTATGTTATTAGATACCCAACGGAATCAATCATCAATTTGACCTTTGACCACCTCATTCTAGTGGAACCAATCACTAACGTAATAATTAAGCCAATCGAAATAAATTATATTTCCAACGCGGATCTTTCGGACACAACACATGAATGATATAGAACGCAAGACTATCACTCAAATTTGTTTTCAATTCTCTGACATTTTCTATTACCCAGGTTGTGACCTTTCTTTCACAAACGCGGTAAAACATTTTATCAGAACAACTGATGAAAAACCGGTGTACAGAAGGAACTACCGATACCCACTCCATTTGTAGGACGCACTCAATGCAGAGGTACGAAAACTCCTTGATCAGGGAATAATCACTCCTAGTGAATCGCCCTACTGTAACCCCGTATGGATTGTTAAAAAAAATAGATGCTTCCGGAGCAAAAAAATGGATGTTGGTAATAGATTTTCGAGAGTTAAATAAAAAGACAATCGAGGATAAATACCCCCTCCCTAGGATAGAGGAAATTCTTGACAACTTAGGGAAATGCCAGTATTTCAGCACTCTTGACCTCGCACAGGGCTTTCACCAAATAGAACTGGATCCCCGCTCTGTCGAAAAAACTGCTTTCTCAGTTGATAATCAACATTTGATGTTTAAACGTATGCATTTTGGTCTTAAATGTGCTCTTGCTACGTTCCAAAGAATCATGGATAATGTGCTTAGGCCTTTCTTTATAAATTTTGTTTCGTATATATTGATGATCTCATAATATTTTCTAAGTCCCTTGAAGAACACGCACATCATCTTTCCTTAGTACTTGCCAAACTCCGTGAGGTGAATCTCAAAGTTCAGCTTCACAAAACTGAATTCCTTCATAAAGAGGTTGCATTTCTCGGTCACCTGGTTACAAAAGATGGCATCAAACCCAACCCAGATAAGATTATTGCTTTAAAAGAATATCCAATCCCATGTAACCCAAAATAAATTAAGCAGTTCCTCGGACTGCCCGGGTATTACAGGAAGTTCATTAAAGATTTTTCAAAACTCGCATTCCCTCTGACTCGTTGTCTCAAGAAAGGCGCTAAAATTGATATTAATAATTCACCCGATTGCGTATTATTCGCGTACTTTAAACCCCACAAAACGCAATTATTCTACGATTGTACGAGAGCTTCTCGGAATAGTTGACAGTTGTAAGCACTTCAAACCGTACATTTGGGGACAGAAATTTGATATAGAATGCGACCACCGCACTCCAATGGCTGTTTTCTTTGAAAGATCCTTCGTCGCGCTTATACCGGTGGAAAATTAGATTAGAAGAATTCAATTTTGAGATAAAGTATGTTAAAGGTAAAACCAACTCTGTAGCCAATGCACTATCTCGTATCGAACTCAATGTTCTCAATGATGAAACAAACTCTAATGCTGCAACTATCACTGGAGTAGACTACCAGAAAGAAGTTGACGGGGAAACTTTACTAACATCAGGAAGACCCAATCTTCATCTTGCGGGCATCCGAACAAACCCTTAACCAAAACAAAAACCAAATCTTTGTTACTTACGGGAATACACATGGACACTCCGTCACACACATTTTTCAAAAAAACAAACTTATTAAATTACGAGTCACTGAGAGAAACCTGTTACACGATTTGCAGGATCTCCTTCTCCGGGTCATAACTCCTTCTGAGAAGTACGCAGTGTATTTTAATGACGTCACTATTGAAATTCCTTTCATTCAAGTCTGTCAGAAGCTTTTCACTTCAGATTTAATTATCCTTCGTACCACAAAATTAGTAGAAAACGTGGAAAATAAAACACAGCAACTACACTTAGTTGCTGAATACAACAGTTTTAATCATAATGGAATCAAAGAGCCTTTCGAACACATCAAACAGAAATTATACTGGCCCAACTTACATACACAAATTAGGGACTACGTCAATAACTGCGACTTATGCCAGAAAAATAAGTACGAAAGGCGTCCGAATAAAGTACCCAATGAAGGCCCTATCACTTCTGACACCCCCTTCTCTCTCCTACATGTTGACATCTTCCATTTTGAAAGTGATTACTTACTGTGCTTGATGTATTCTCAAAATACGGTCAGGTCTACGTACTACCGAATGGTACAGGATATTCAGTACTATGGGCATTGAAACAATATTTCTCCCGCCATGGTTTCCCTTCACAAATCACGCATGACCAAGGCACAGAATTCCAGAATAAGTTAATTGCCGATTTCTGCAAATCCCGTAATATTACGTACCATGCTACAACTCCTTTAAACTCTTAATAAAATTATCCTGTACAACGCTTTAATTCTACCTTACTTGAGAAGCTTCGCATTCTCAGAAGCAAATACAGAAACAGCCCTTTACAACATCTTGTGGTGGAAACAATCAACCTATCCAACTCATCCATTCATTCGACTACAAAGAGAACACGTTTCTCTGTTACTATTGGCAACCACTACAACTCATTCGACCACATATTCACTCCCACATACAATCTACAGGAATATGTCGTCAACAAAGAGTCACAAATACAAAAACTGGCTTCCAGAAATCCACCGAGGCGACAAACGTCCTTTCCTCACGTCTATAAGGTAGACGATACATTACTGACCCTCTCACACGAAATCGTAAATCTCGAAACCTTTATCGGGAAGGAAGAATCATAAAAATTGAGCAAAACAGGATTCACTGTAAGATGAAAAACGGTAAAATCCACGTCCGCAATTTCCGGGCTGTCAAACCAAAAAGAAATCATTCTGACACAGAGCCGCCACCCGCTGTGACGAACTAGGTTTCAGACGGATTAAAGGGATTCTACGCGGATAACCTCGGGTCCACCGTCATTGTATCCTCCTATCATAAGTTTATGTTCCATTTTCAACTCAGTAATTTACTGCCATCATTTAATTTAATCCAAAATGTTTCTACTTCTCTGGTACAGACTAGAAACAATACTTTTCATTTCTTAATTTATGAGCTTTCATTATTACTAAAAGTAAACCTTTCAAAATTGTTACCTCCTCACAGCAGGCGCAAACGAGGCCCGATTAACGGACTCGGAAGTATCATTAAATTCATTTCCGGAAATTTGGACCATACGATTATGATAAGCTCCAGGAACAAATTAAAACCTTAGAATCAGATCGCAGTGATAAAATTCACCACATTAACCAGCTACCTTCATTTTGTAATTCCATTACCCTGAAATTCAATAGAGAGATGAATCACATCAATTTAATCATAGGTATAATCCAACAAATTTTAGCAAAAAAAAAGAAGGAATTTATGATAGATAGTTTAGGTCGTTACCAATACATCGTAAGGTGTCTCACATGACTTTTCAAACTGATACACATTATTGAAGGCACCATAAGTCTTTCCTTCATGAAATGACTCACGTCCGACTGTTTTTCCATAAGATATCTCTGATATAGTTGTACACTTACGTAACATATATCCAGCGAATGTCATCGTTCATCACACTAATACGAAAGTTTGAAGTTCACAAAAACGCAAATCGTAATGATATATAATGATCTGATAGTCACTCTCTCCGAACCTCTACGGCAATACTATGATTTGTATTCCATCACACCTATCCCAAGTACTCATAATTTCGTATTAGTACCTTCATAACAATACTACCTTCAAGGGTCGACCTCCAAATTGACTACTATACCATGCATGAAAGGAACTCAGACGCATCTATTGCCTTCACTACAATATAATAACTACGACTTGCAATCTGACAGAAACTGTGAATTGTGATTTTGCTCAAGTACGAAACAAAGTTAGAGTGTTCCGATTACTAAGTAACGACAAAATCCTCTTCTTCCACACTCAAGAGGAAATCTGTGCTACAACCTGTGAAAGTAACCAACATTCTGTGCAATTACAGGGCGCATATGTGTTATATACAAACTTAAGTTGCCCTATTTCATCAAGGAAGTTACTTTGGAACCAAGACCGGCCAAGTTCATACAAACTTTTTCATTTCCTTATGGCCATGATAGACCAATAATCAAACATGAACTCAACTTCAAAGCCATCCATTTGATGTCAATAAAATTAAGTTAGATTTAGAATCTTATGTACCTCCTTACACTGGATAGACAATTTTTCATGTATTTAGTATTGCTTGTACTATATTTATGTTATGTTGCATGTGTTACTTGTTCAGACAGAAAATATCCAAAGCGATGAAATGTTTTGAATCCTCACCAATCATCGTCGATGAGGACGTCGACCTGGAACAAGGGGTGGAGGAGTTAAGCACAGCACACAGTGGAGCCCTTTATAGAGCCAACTGTCTTCAGGAGGAGCGCGTCTCCCATTAGAAGGCACTAGAGCGACTTCCCCGAAAATATAAATCTGTCACTTTTTATTTCAGGAATTATGGAATGGGCTGTTTGCTGTGTTAGAATTATACGTTTGGAAATCGATTAGTATAAAAGGGAAGAATGAGAGACTTCCTTAGCTCATTTGTAATGTAAATTCCAACACGACTACGTCGTGAATAAAGCGTAGTAAAAACTTTTGTGTGTTTCATTTCTTCGAGTGATCTCGTGGTAAGAAACTGCGGTT
This sequence comes from Laupala kohalensis, assembly GCA_002313205.1. NCBI lineage: Eukaryota > Metazoa > Arthropoda > Insecta > Orthoptera > Trigonidiidae > Laupala > Laupala kohalensis. The sequence goes on along the minus strand of NNCF01125867.1, from coordinate 313,549 downwards.
CTTAAGACCGTCTAGTGAATCGGTCTCCCACGAGCATAACTCCTACACAATATACTGCAAGATGAAGTGAGAGTAAATCATATTTTTCTGAAAGGAATTGAGGTATTATCTGGTTTAAATATGTTACAACTAGATTCGATGAATTTGTTTTGATTGAACCTTACTAGTAATGGTCTGTGATCAGGGGAGGTTTGGTCATATAAAAGGATATTACACCTAAAATATAGTTCATCTTCGACCAGTTTTTGTCCGTTTTCATTTTCATGTTGTTCAAAATTGGGCCCTTCATTTCATTTTCTGGATATAATTGTGGGAAATATTCTATGTTAAATATATTGTAGTCTACTTCTTTCTTAATTTGCTCTCTTTCTAAGGGGGATACATAATTCTGTTTCCAAATGAGTCTCATTCTATCGGTTAAATTTTGTTCTGTAAATGTGTGGTTTGGGTGACATTTTGTGAAAGCTTGAAAACGTTTCGTTCTCCATAAAGGTCTTTCTAAGTCTTGACATTCATTTTACTTCATAATGGAGACGTGTTACTTCTACATTTGCTTCTTTAGTGCATTTAACATGTCCTGTAGTTTTCTTTTTTTGATGTTCCGATCCTTTGAGCGGCCTCTTCTTGAGAAGTAGGCAAAATCTCCGGAGGGAGACTGAGATCTTGTGAGTCCACATGATCACTTACAGCATTACTGCAAGAATCTCTCGTGCCACTAGGGAGAAATGTTCTTCAGACATCTACTAATTGTCTAAGGTCATTGTTGACCCGGGTATAGACCGATCCGGTTTTTGCTTCTGTTTTGCTTTGTTCGTCATTTTCCATGGTTTGTCCCACGAGAAGAAAGGGTAATAGAGTCGAGTGCAGCAGAGCCCCGCATTACTACACTAAGGCTTCATACAGCTGGAGGGCGCCAGGTATCCAGAGGGCATCGTTCAGAACCGATTAACCCTCAGCCATCCATTCCCTGAGCTCGATAGCTTCCACCTCGGAATTGGGGATTTTTTCTCGAGGTTCACTCCTCTAGATCCGCCGTGTTCTGCGTAAACAGATTCACCTCGTGTAGGATGTGGCTCTTCACCACGAACGGACGATCTTGGATGCAGCGTCATTAGAGTGAAGATCTTGCATGACTCCTCAGCTGATTCTTGGGGTTGGTGAGGACCAGTGTCAGGCGAATCCCGTGCAAAGGTACTACCTCTCCCAACCTCCTTGACACCTTATTATTATTATTATTATTATTATTATTATTATTATCATCATCATCATTAATAGTATATGCTTGAATTTTTTTTCAGCAAATGCTGTTTGATAGAACGGGACGAGACTTTCTTAATAACAATTAATCAAATAATCGATAGTAGAAGCAATAATACGAACTGATTCTGTTGATGTTCAACTTGGTTACATCGTAATGGGCATGCATAACACACGTATTCATAATTCATTCATGCGTTGTCTCAATCTTCCTGGTCAAGTGGTCTCGGGTATACATTTCCAAGAATACCTTGAATGAGGAACAGCTCGACGATGTCTGGTGGTGCGACATACATTATAAATATTGAAAACTATAGTAACTAAATTTTTATACTTACACGGTTTGATTTCTAGTTTAGAGCTCTTAATCTAATGTTTTAGCTTTTGAGACAGTAGCTCGGCCAAGAATCTCTGTTCTTAAGTTGTTTGATTTCGAGTTTGACCTTGTTGCCTTGTATTACAAAATTCTAGAATGTATAAGGGGTCGGAGATACTTAAGGTTTGGTCATATCGATAAATAGATCATCTAACATGTATCAATTAAATGAAACCAGCTTTTATTTAAATATATCTTGATTGGTGAGCATTCACACTGGTTTCTTCATAGGAAGATAATCCATTTAGTATTATCTCATTCACGAAATATAGCGAGAGAAGGTTAAGAGAGACTGAGCTGTTGGTGATCTTTTCCACAACCACTGGAAAAGCTTAGATGCTTCTGTTATATTTTGTGATTGTGAACGTGAAGTGATTGTCTCGTGTAATTAAGTATCCAACTTACGCAAACACGAAAAACTCAAATAAAACGAAAAGAATAATTTATTCAAACGCAAAAGAAAAAGAAAAAATAGTAATTGTTATGGAGAGAAGCCCACAAATGTTTCACATTCTACTGTTAATACGTTCCATCCATCAAGTTTACTCCAGGTTCCAACCACATTATAATAATATTAATAAAATTAAAAATATATGTTCTGGGGTGGGAGCCTCTTTTTAAAGGTCCCTTGTTCCAACCATAAATCAACGTGTTTGCAGGCTGTTAAGTTTACGTAGAAGAATTTAAAATGGAATTTGGGGTTGAATTTAATGAGAAGATCAGCTATTAGTTATCCTGCTATTGTAAATTAATTATAGTATATTCAAGATCAAATTTTCGTTTTTATACCATATTTCGTGACCCATTTGGAGGCCTCTTAAAGGATGAACCCAGAGCGGTCTGCCTCCACTAGTAAGCGCATATCAGTCTGAAGTGTCGAATGAGCCGCACTAACGCTTATGCCTGCTATCAATCTAGACTCGTGTGCTCGTTGCACATCATTACACGATTAATATGACTTCTTGCAAGTCTCTTAGGGACACAATTACGTATCCTAGTGGACAAAAAGGCATTAAGACAAAAAATTCTTTATTCGGTGATTTAAAATTGTAAATATCTGTTAAATAAAAATAAATCGGATACACAATTGTTTATGTTTAAGAGATGATACTATTTGATTTACATTATTTTCCCTATGTTTTGTGCCGGTTTTTGTACCTCTGGTTTCAGTTCGTTCTACGAGTGTAAAATATTTAATTTAATTTAAATTTTCTTATAACATTGGGAACAGTATCTAGCAACGAATTATATAAAATATTCTACATTAGACATAAAATAATTCTTTTCATTAAACATATCATCCAAGACATAAAGAAATACAACAGTGGCGGATCTAGACTATTTTCCAGGGGAGGGGAGAATTTCTGTTTAAAAATTATGGTGCAACACATATTTTATAAATATTATCCTTAAATAAAATAATCCACTCATCAAGTAGATAACTAACAATTAACACTATTAAATAGTAACCAAATTTATTAATGGTTTAAAATGACAAATACATATTACAGTATATATTCAAATACAACGAATAAAGTACAAAATCAGAATTTGATAAAGATACAAATCACATAATATATGAAAAAATATTTTTATTGCAAACGTAATAAATGAACAACAAAAATATATGAAAGTTATAAAATCAAATCCAAACAAGATATTTTAAATATATATTCTTTAAAACAACTGTCTTGAAGAGGTCTACTACTGAATCCGAGTACCAACATAAAAGAAATACCAGTGAAATAACAAAAAGTTTACAACGTACATAGAGGTTAAAGAACATATGGAAGGAAAAACAGCACCCCTTAAATGAACAGAAATATACATACCGTCCATAGATGATATGAAGCATGTAGAAAAGACAAAATTCGAACATCTCAAGACCGTCCGACGCTCTATGAAGCAGGTACAGGTCACATAAAGAAAGACGTCGGCTACTGACTCCATCCTACACGTGGAGGCTAGCCGTAGGTTGTGCCGTTGGCAATGCGGTTGCGTACAAGTATTGTAGAGTTTAGCATATACTAGCAACACGCCTAGTATTGCTAGTAGCTTTAACTAGTGCGAGTAATACGCAGAAATTATAATACAATGTTCTTTACACGCAGAAATACGCAGAAATTATAATACAATTACAATACAATACATTAGTCTATAACATTTAAATTTAGTGCGCGAAATATTTGGTAACACTTTTACAAAGTATGTCTGTATATGTTGAGGTTCCAGGTCTAATTGGGGAGGGGGATATAGCCTCCTTAGCACCCCTCCCCCATAGATCCGTCAATGCTTTCCAGGTATTATATTAAAGAGCTATAGAACTATGAAACACAACATTCCCGGCGATAGCAACTTCTAAAATCAACAAAAAAGGCAGCCGAGACATCTGATTCATAACATTCCGCAGCAAAGAGATCGCATTTCAAAAACAACCCCCGTGCTTGATGTTATCAACAAAATATCGAAAGAAGAAGAGTACATATCAGTTCTCCATCCAAGATAAACATGTAAACACATGGTATATCTAGTTATTTATATTCTTGGGGTACCCGCGATTGAACACATTCAAACTACACACCAATAACACATTGGCGTCATCTGTATAATGTGTTCATGTGACAGCTCATATGGAATTGTCACATTGACAATCTTAATTCCCAATTAAGCAAATTGTGTTACGCATTCCGAATCTTAGTTAACGCAGTTAGTCCACGTATTTCCCGTTGCGTATATTTTGCAAACGTTTACTCCCATTTACGTTACGGCATTACCTTCTGGGGTAATTCCGGTCAGAGTATTCAAACTTTCAGAATTCAGAAGAGGATAGTTCGGATAATTTGTAAATCTCACCCCCGAAACTCTTGTAAACCTTTATTCAAGGAATTAAATATCTTAACACTTCCCTGCATTTATATTTATGAAACAGTCGTGTTTGTTAAGACCGAATTACTGAAGTGCCACCCTTTCTTTATACGAAACAGTCTCGTTCACGAACACTATACACGCAATAGTAGTAATATTCATCGCCCTAGAGTGTCAACCACTCTTTGCCAAAAAGGACCTTATCATTCGGGAATCGTTCTATATAATTCCCTGCCCAAGAATATAAAAGACATTATGAAATGGAATCTGTTCAAATCCGCGGTTAAAAATTACCTCCTGCACCAGTGCTTCTACACTGTAAAAGAATTTATTGATTTTAACAAAAGTTAAATTCGTCTTGTGCTTTATCACGCCATTGCTGTAGTACTTTTTAAACAACTTATAACAATTTCAAAAACTATTTTCTTGCATGATTGTGTTGCCGTATGGCTCATATTAATTTAGATTTATGTGTACTCAACTTTGGCACGGTTGTGTACACTGAAAAATATATATGTACATGAAAATGACAATAATAAAAACATAACATGAAAGTATACAATAATTGAGTAAAACAATATCGAAAGAAGTGTAATTTTTTGTTGAAATAAAGAAAAGAAAAGAACAATGAAAAATGAATAAACGAAAACAAATACAGTGTGAGCAAATCGACAAAATTAAATACCTGAGGAAATTATTTTTGGCAAGTGCGCAGAGTGCGCCAACAGTTAAAACCCTGAGAAATTCTTTCCGTCTTCTGCCGCTAGTTCTTGGAAAACTCCGACAGCCCATCTTCCCCCACCTCGTAACTCTCCCTCACTTTCCATATAATGACCTCCGTTCGGCGCACTCTGCGCACTTATCAAAAAAATTTCCTCAATAATCAGGTATGTAATTTTGTCAATTTGCTCACTCTGTATTTGTTTTCTTTTATTCATTTTTCATTGTTCTTTTCTTTTCTTTATTTCAACAAAAAATTACACTTCTTTCGATATTGTTTTACTCAATTATTGTATACATTCTGCATACAAAATACAGATAAAATTTCTAGGTATAAAAGCTAACAACAATTTACAGTAGCATAGTTAGTTAAGTAATTATTTTTAAACCCGCTCTTTTATATAGTAACACAAGTTCTATAAAAATAAATCATAAATAATTAAAAAGTTATTAAAATTCAAAATATTATAAATAATTAAAATAGTTATACAAGATTGAAATTGCAATAACAATTAAATGCCATACAAATTTATTTTTCTATAACAATTAAATTGCTATACCAAAATTATTGAAATTGGTATACCAATTAAATTGTTTATATATTAATTGAAAATTTTTCAATCGTTTGCAAATTAATTGTTTGTAACAATTTAAAATGTTTTTGACAATTAAATTTTCTGTGCCAATTTATGAATAAATCTATGACTTGTTTTAATTGTTATAAATAATTAAAATTATTGACACAATCAAACCATCATAAACAAATATTAATGCTATAATTAAATGGTTATGAAACAATTATAAATGATATAATTAAATTGTTATGAATAACTATAATTTGTATAAATATAAAAGTTGTTATAAAAAGTTATAGTTTTTATAATTGAAAATATTAAAATTGTTATGAACAATTAAATTTTTATAATCTGTCAAAATATGATGAATTAAAATAATGCAAACTATTAGATTTTAACAGTTAAATTATTACGAACAATTAATTGTCGTTGTTGTTATGAGGATCCCAGTTCAGGTAGTTGCATAATTTAAATAAAGTATGAGTCATTTAAAATTGGTATTCTGCGACAGTGTACCTCTATTTTGGCTGACCTATCTTATCAGTTCCTATCTTACATTATCAGATTTATCTTATATTATCCTCTCTTGTCAGTTCCGCAAGACACGGCAGCAGGGACGACGGCGAAACGTGCTGCATAAATCCCTTTAAACTTTGTCGGCAACAAGCGGGAGACGTCTAACATTGCTAAATAGCAAAAATTTTAGCTACTTGTAACATTTTGCTACATAAAGCAGTCTCTTTTCAGGAAATGCTACATAAAGCAAATGTTACATGTAGCAAAATGCTACATGTAGCAAACTCACGAAATTGTGTATCAAAGTGTTATATAACATTTGCTATATAGCCAATTGCTACATAGTGTAAATGCACCTTAAAAGTGTCAGCAGGTAAAATGCTATATGTAAAGCACATTTTTCTTCTTCATCACTTCTGTTGGTTCACTATATTATATTTTATCTGGACAGAAGCACAAATCTTCTATTTTTTCTAGTATGTAAATAGTATTTTCATCGTCTCACACATCTTCCTCTGCATTCTTCAATCGTCTGTCTTCACCTCCTCTCACATCGTTCTTTCATTTTCTTTCCCATTCGCTGCTACCTCCTCAAAGGGTAAGGAAGATGGGAACCCACTAAGAAGTTGACTTTGAAGGTAGAGAGCGTCGTGACGCGGTGGGACAAAACGAGNGGCGGGGTTGGTGAGGGCACCGAGGGCGACGGCGACGCGGGTACGCGACCTCCATCTGGAAGCATGTATGTGGATGTATCCAATTCTCGTAGACGTGCGCAGCTTGAAAGAGGACGTCGCCCCTAGTCCCCTTGTGTTCCTCATTCCTCTCACCTCCCTCTCTTCTCGGTGTACCCCTTGCCACTGACGCCACTCCGGAAATAACCCCCTTCCTCCAACTTTGCTATGAACAAGTTTTGACTTTGAGACGACTTTCTGTTAGTTCTGCGAGCGTGAGTTCTTTCGGAGGACGGGAGGGTGGATGAGGAGTACCTCCTTTATAGGTGGTTTGATAACACTGAACATGACTCTTAAGTTGCTCAATATTTTAAACGATCTTGTCATTAGTGAAGATCTTATAAGCTTACCTCCAAAATCTTCTAGGACATCAAAAAAAGATTCAGAACTTTCCTCAAACCTCGAACTTATGTAAAATTTTGAATTTTATTACATTCCAAACAAAACATCTATAGACTCCCAATTAAAGAATATCATGTTGTCTTAACAACAGACATTTTCATCAAAATCATGAAATAGGGAGGTGTATTAAAAAATCTCACCCAAATAAAAGTACCAATAAGAAAGCTGTTACAATAGAATTGCATCATTACAATTTTTATCATATATGCGGGCATGCTAGATCAAATATAAAAGTTTTTCTTTCTTTCCTTCTTTCCTTCTTTCCTTCTTTCCTTCTTTCCTTCTTTCCTTCTTTCTTTCTTTCTTTCTTTCTTTCTTTCTTTCNTTTCTTTTCTTTCTTTTCTTTCTTTTCTTTCTTTTCTTTCTTTTCTTTCTTTTCTTTCTTTTCTTTCTTTTCTTTCTTTCTTTTCTTTCTCTCTTTCTTTCTTTTCTTTCTCTCTTTCTTTCTTTCTTTCTTTTCCTTTCTTTCTTTCTTTCTTTTCTTTCTTTCTTTTCTTTCTTTCTTTTCTTTCTTTCTTTTCTTTCTTTTATTTCTTTTATTTCTTCTTTCTTTCTTCTTTCTTTCTTTCTTTCTTTCTTTTCTTTCTTTCTTTCTTTCTTTCTTTCTTTCTTTCTTTTTGTGATTCCTTTTGTATTCGTCTCCAATATAAATGGTTTGTTAATGCCTGAGAGTCGTGAGGTAGAGTTAACGCAATTGAAAGCAGTAATATAATATTTATTGTTGGTCACTATTCTTTCTCGAACTTGTGTTGGTCACAATCCTTCAAGTCAGAAGTTGGATTGTATATCTCATTATGCTGTCGACGAATGTTTAAGCGCTTGAAAAACACTTAACCTTCAGCAGTTGGTTTTTCCCTCATTCAATCATATAGTTTGTCCTGTGAAGGTAATGTGATGCAAACAATTTCCAAGTTTATACACTCTGGTATAACGGGTTGCATACCCTTTGATCATAACAGTACATGAAAACGAAAGAAGTACGAAAAATAAATTAGCCCAAATAGAAGAAAATATTCTTAGTTTTGAAATTTCGGAATTTGCAGTAGAAAGTGACAGTATTCATGATTATAAACACTCCCAAATTTTTTTCGGAGCCCCGCACTCTTAAGTGCCTGTCATAAGGTAAATAAACTAGTTTTGTGCTTTGTTCTCGCAAATCGGTTTGGTCAAATGGCGATTAGGGTCAGGAGTTAAAAAAATAATACTTTGTTATACTAATATTAAAATTTAATGAATTAATTGTCTTTAGGGTCTGTTTGTTGTCGTATTTCAGTGTACCACAGGCTTTGCATCAAGCCTTGCAAGACATCGAGCTATGGTAGATCCTCTTTTCGTATTCCGAAAAGTAATATATTCGGAATACGATTCATAATGGTTCACAAAATATGTTTTTCTTTATAACAGGGCAACAATATATAAATGATGGTAAAATACACTGCCTTTTTAAGAAGTAGAGTATTGTGTTTTCAAATTTAATGCAATATGAATTGATTGCTAAACAAAGATTCAATTATAATTTTTACCAATGTATTTTTATGAACATAATACAGTGGAGTCTCTTTAACTTGAACTTCAAGGGAAGGGTTATAAGTTTCGAGTTATAGAGGACTTCGAGATAAGGAGTTTTTAACATTATCTAATTCGATTAATAGAGTCATATGTTATTCAAGTTATTGAAGTAGAGTCATGAGAAAATAAAAATTCGACTTATAGAGATTTATTTTACTACATTTGTATTGTACATTATTACATGTACTGTATAAAGATTATTTTATGGTAAAGGAACAACTTGAAAATAAGCACATACTAAAAGAAATCTGAAATTTCCTTTAGAGTCAAGTAATTAACACATACTATGTCAATTGTTTTGATTGCAAACAAGGCACTAAATATAATTATCCTCGTTATCACTACATCTTTCAATGAAAGTACGAAATCATTTGTTGGAATTGATTATTGTCGACAACGAAACTATTGCTTGGAGTTAAAGAATCTTGCGAAAAGAATTTCGATTTACAGAGACCGAATAGTTTACATATTGCTTTTTGGAGTTATAGAGTCCGCTAGATTTGTAGCTCGTGTTAGAGAGCGTGACATGTACGAATAGCAGCACATCATAGGGAATTCATATTCAGTTCGAGTTACAGCGTCTAAATAATTCGAGTTGTAGGTTTTTTTTTATACTTCAACGGAAGGGAATGGCTAATTATTCGTTTTAGAGAGGATTTCGAGTTAACTGGTTTCGAGTTACAGAGGTTCCATTGTATTCGATTTTATTGCCTCTTAGGCATTGCTTTACCATCTGCGAGAAGTACAAATAGAATCACCAAGTGATTGTGACGAAAGCTTACATTAGAACAAAGTCTCCAGTATTATATGAAGACGGCATATAAAAGTCTCTAATTATAACTAAATATATTTTTGTTTCAATGCCTCACAAATACTAATGATTATTTGTTTTTAAAACTCTTGGAAATTAAACTTTCCTTTACCTCGTATTAGCGTCACGGAACCTTTGGTCACTGACTTTGTTCGCGTGGAGTAGTATGGGTAGGGAGTTCGGTAGTGTTGAAGGGGTGGAAGGAGGAGGTACACCGAGTCTCATTCGCACGGCTTCGCCCTCCATTATCAAATTACAAAAACGCCTCGCCCTGGGATAAAGTGCTTGTTACGTTTTTCCTTTTTATGTGCGCGCGGATTCTTGTTTGTGGAAATGGCTGCGGGAGCGCAGAGGCTCACAGAGCGGTGAGTCTGAATGCGAACGGAGTGAGATTTAGCAAGAAGATGCTCCAAGAATGCGCAATGTCACACACTAAATAAAGACTTGAACTCCTTGGTAGATGTTTCCTCAGAAAGAGAAATTCTATTTACATAGTATTTGCTTTCGCTCCTTCCAAGGAATTGTGCTTTCTAATTTGATACTTGCTTGTATGAAGGAGGAGCTACAATCTAATTCTACTCGTTTCTTAAAAGCATCTATCACTTTAATTTGTTGATAATAATAGAAAAATAGTTGTCACCTAAACATTAATGTCAATAATGAATTCTGGATTTTTTTTGGTTGATTGCACAAAAGCAGCACGTACATTCATGGTTAATGGAGCTGAGGTGATAAACATTTTCTCCCTTCAAATAATATTACAATTGAACCCATGATCTCTGTATAATACATGTGTTGGAATAAAAATTTTCAACGCGCAACACAAAAGAATTTAAAAGAACCAAAATCATCAAAGATTTACACACAACTTGTAAGAACACAAAATGCATAAAAACAAAAGGAATGAAACTAATTGTGTACGTATAAGCCCAACAAAATAATTGCAAACAAAACTAGAATACCAAATAAATAAAATAAAAAGAATGAAAGAGAAAAACATTATTGAAAGCAAGAAAGAGAAAATACAATAGTTCTGCAACGTTATCAGTGACATAACTGAGGAAGACAATGAAAATAAGCTATTCTGATGTACACAAGTAAGCCAAACATTATATTCTAAAAAGTAATATACTAGAAATTTCAAACATAAGAAAATGCTTAAAATAAAAGAAAATATAATTTAAATGACGAAATAAGACGGCAAACACCTCCCTTTGTGAACTATTTTTTATTGCGTTAACTCAAAGGAAAGCGCAATTAAAATTTTACATATATCCGGCACCATTGTATGTATATTTTTTCTGAACCATGTTAAATAAGAAATATATGGATTTTGACCCAAAAGAAAGCATTAGATTGCGTATAACGTCACATGTTGTCAATGCCTGGTAGGTACCCAAGTTTGGAACGTGATTAAGACTAAATACCAAAGAGCAGTATAAAATACCCCAATAAGCACTCCAGATTGCTTATTGGGGTGAAGTTAAAGGGTCAATTATTATGAAAAACTTATGAACTTAAAATTAAAAAATTAAACTTAAAATTAAAAAATAATTTGAAAAATTGATCAAGAATAAAATGTAATATCACCAACAAATAATAAAAGTTCTTTTTTCTACTATAACAGATGTGTTTTCTATTTTTATCTCCTCATATACGTTGAATACTTAAAAGTCTTTAAAACCGTGAAAATGTTTGTTTGCGATATTTTTATTTAAATATCCGTTTATCACAACAAAATTATACATAGGAAAGAGAGAGGTTGTTAGGTCAGTTGATCACATCTTTTCTTATGATGATACATTAATTAGATATGGAGGGAAGGAATTTTTAATTGAAATAGGTAGAGTGGACGTTCATCTATAAAAGGAAACAAGTGACAATGGCTCTTGATCACACGACAGTGATATATTTCACTTTCTCTTAACTCTTCTTGTCACTGTAGTCAGACACTTGCCTAATAGTCTTGTAGCTTCGAAAACAGGGAAAAGAACTCATCTTTTCTGTGGACCTCTTAGTTTGAACTTACGCTACTTAATCTGAAGATGAAGGAATGTTTCGGGAAATATCTAAAAGGCTACAATTAAAAAGAATTGTGTACATCTAAATTGTGATATTTCTCTAAAAATGATGTAAAGTTATTTATGTTCACTACTACATTTGTAAGATTAGAGGGCCTAATTGTAAAGAATATTTGAATGTTTTTTTTTCACGCCTTAATTTCAATGTGATTCAAAAAAGTATACTTTTTAAAAAACAAACTAATGAAATGGGTACCTCCCCACCTTTAAAAATATATTGCAAAGAAGATTTCAAATATAAAACTTCCCTTATTCTTCAGTAGGAATTTTACTTGAATAACTTAAAATTATGATATTTTTAATAATTTGGTCATTACTCTGAAAACAAAACTTTTATTGAAATATCGTCATATCAGTCAAATATTAAATATATTGTCTTCACATCAGGCTGCGTAAAAATTAGCTTAATATTTTTGAAAAATACCTCGATAAAATCACAGAAAGTATTGAAATTTTAACTGAATTTAATGAACCAGTGCCATACCGTCAAAAAAATTTTTTTTTCAGTTTTCAAATTTATAAACTGTTGCAGAGAGTTCGTATCACAAATATTATTGTTTTGAATTTGAAGGGCGAGTTTTGATTTTGGAGATTTCCTGTAAAATCCGTCCTTGTCGAAAAGACATTTGCAGTAGTCGAATATTTCATACAATGATAATGTTTTTGTGTCATTTACACAAACAGAAGTCAACATAAAAGTCTGTTGAAATTTTTTTTAATCTTCCAAATTCCTTTTCGGAAGTATTTATGTTCTTTTTAGCAAGAGTATCTTCAGAGTTGTAAAATTCCTTTTTTCTTAGTACTCGGTAATTCTTTCTTTTTTTTTTTTTTTGTGAAAATCGTTCGCTTTTGTTTCGTTTCTGTGAAATGTTTTGTGAAAATTGTCATGTAGTTAATTGTTTGTCCATTTTCTTTAATATTAAGAAAGCATCTCCAAGTAGATTCTTCACCAGTGTGAATATTGCGAAGTACACAATCTGCATTACTCTGAAATGGATTACAAGCATTGAAACACATTATGATATTTCTAAACACCTTTTTGTCCGTATTTATTCTCAATTGTGTCCATTCATTATGACTATTAATGTCACCTGTAGAGTCAAATTGTATTCCTAGATATGAAGAGAGAGATGAAGTGAACGCAATTTTGTCAACCGTTCGGCGTATTTGCCACTTTTCCTTGCCCGGAGGAATGATAGTATATGAAATTTACTCGTCTTGAGTTCGTTTTAAATCTATTTTGTGAATACTTTGTGTAACTATTTTGTGTTTATTTATAGTATTGTATTTTTATATTACTGAAGATGATTGCTATTTAACCGAAAGTTAACTATAACAGTAAATGAATGGTTTGCAAAATATTTTTTTAAACTTTGTATTCATTATTTATTTACGTCTAATAAAAGAATAACTTCTTATTCGTCAGTCAATGTTCGTCAAATAAATGAATATATTTTTGTTCTTCTTTTACTATGTTATATAAAGTTATAATTTATATGTTGAATAAAGTTATAAAGTTAAAGTATAAAGTTCTATGGTAAATAAAGTTATACAGTTAATACTATGTTAAAATTTTACTATGAATGATTTTTTAATTATTCATCTATTATTCTCGGAATGAGAATGTTGCCAACCCTGTGAGTAAGATATTGTACGATATTTTTGAGACAGGTATGTCTCAAAACTGATTATAAGAAGTATTTTATTTAGCCAGCCCAGAGAAAGTGTAGTAAACATTATTAGTTGCACAAACTCACATACGTCGTATATGGAAAGTCTTGTAATCGTGCACATTTTCTATCGCAAGATTTTGACGGAAATATCCTCTTTGGATGTACCTGACCAAAAAAGTTGTTTTTAGAATGCATACCTCTCTCTCTCCCTCTTTCTATCACATATCAATGACGCGTGTATCACTTGGTAAGAGAATACCATGTTCTTTTAAGAATTAAAAGAATATATCGAAAATAACTTTCCATTGAGTTCCTTGTTTTCTTATTTCTCTAAAAGTGATGAATTTTACGGTCGATAAAAATGTTTATCATATATTCAATGTCACTAATTTTCTTGAATTTGTCTGGGATAAAATTATTAAACGTTCTTATACTAACATTATTTTTTTCGTGGTGAAATTTTAGAAAATATCTGTCTTTATCAGTTTCATTTTTCTAATATAATTAAGAATATAAAAAACGTGATCGAGAAAGTACGTACGATGATTTTGCTCAAGATTTTTAGTTTTGCTTTTAGTTCAATCCCAGCGAGGACATTATTCACAACCAGAATTAATGTCTGGCGACGATCCATTTTGACAGAAAACGCGAGGTTTATTTATTTTTCGGGAATAGTTGAGTTTATAACTTTTTGCGAAGCTACTGATGAGAAAGTTGTTAAAGAGAAAAATAGGTCGGGATGTTGTTCTTTCTGAGTATTTTCTTAATTTTTGAAAAGAATTTAATGAATAGTTAATTACATTTGAGGGTCCCATGCTGAATAATACTTGTCAATAGAATGTGCATGACACACGTTTATGTATTCTATGATGCGTTCAAGTTAACCTACAGAGAATGTATCTTGGAAAGTAAAGCATAATACGATGCAGGTTATCTTCTAATATGTCAAGGATTGCTCCTAAAAGGAACAATTAGTATTTTTATTAGGAATAAATACTGTTTTTAAAATCTTGTGCAGTGTTGATAGTATCGTGAATAAAACTACTATTTTGATTTTACAATTCCCATGCAGCTGGCGTATATTCGGATAGATTTAAAACTGTTCTCTGATGTTTGAGAAGCATTGGCCTATGTAATGCTATAATAAGGAGTTTTACTATTATTGTTTATTTATTTATTTATTTTACTGTTGGATATTTTATTTTTACAGACTTGTAATTTTGTGTTATTGTAGGTTCAGAGTAAAGATACATGCACATATACCGAAGAACATTTAACGCCTTTGAATGATGCGAGCAACGTGCGCTGATCTGCTTGTCCCGCAGATTCCCATTCATCTAACATGGGAGGAGAGGCACTCCGGACATGAGGGAGGATGGACGGCGGCGCTAGTATTATTTCCTGACTATGAAGGTTCTGAAAATTCAGAGAAAATACAAAAATTAGAATGGCTCCAAACAATTATTTTAGTTTTCTCTGTTGCAAAATATGATATTTAATCCAAAGTAAATTACAAAACTATAATATAGAAAATTATAATAATAAACAAAGTTGTAAAATGAAATAACGAGAGTAAAATTTCAAGAATGTTTTCACGTTGTGCATTGAAACAATTAAAATGCAAATATAGAATACTTATAATGATGGCAAATATATTAACTTAAAGGCTGCCACCCAATCACCACACAAATATAGCAGAGCTCCCAATGAATATTTTCTGTCTTATCACACAAGTTGTCTAAATTTCTACACCTAAGAGTAAAATTTTCAAGAGGAGTTAGTTTGGAGTGTGGGCTGGCGAGGTAGTGGCATCAGTGGCCGGGGAGCTGAGCAGAGGTGGCGAGAGAGAAATCCAATTCGCGAGGGTAGAACCGCGCCCAGGGAAGATTTCTGCACGTATCCGGCTGCGGCGGCGGTGGCAGCACGGAATTAGCATGCGCAAGCCTCTCCCTCTCTGTGACTCAGTCGACGATCGAGCACTACGCCGCCTTCGCCTTTGCCGCAATTCCGCCTTCGCAGCTTCCAACATCGCCGCCCTTCCAACATTCCACTGTCGCAATTTGACTATAAAATCACGCTTATGATTACAACAACACGTTGTGCAAGCTTACGTGTACGTTCCCAAGTGCATCGTGAACACCGTGGTCTCTTCAACAACCACGTCTTCGAAGAATTGCAACTTTTATTCATCACTGATATGTTCTTGTTTCTGTTCAGTGACAAAACAAGATATAACCAACTTCGCTAATCCTACTATATTTTTTCAAGGTCTTTTTTGGAGGCATACCTAATGCTTGCAGCTACGGTACTCAGACTCGTGTTAATTATCGTTATTACGATGAAGTACTCACCACACCACTTTCAATTGATCATTATTTGTTGAAATCAAAGTGACACCCACCCACACAGCACCAGGGTCCCCAGGAAGTCCAGCATTTAATCCCAATTCCTCGCTGAGGCGAAACCGCGACCCCCATTGCCCACTAGCTTGGAGCACGTCCTTGGAGTGGAGTGCTAGATTTGCGTGTATTCAAATGGTACGGCTAAAATTTCATTAAGTTGAAATTATATTCTCTCTAAGGAAATTGCCGACGTGCATAATTATGTGTTTCAAGCACTGCCAGTACTGTGGCTTGACGTAGTGAGAGGAGAACCGCGAATGAGGTACGTGCTTTAAATTATAAGAGACACTCTTTCTTGCTTTGTTTTACAAGCTCTACAGTCACATTGGTGGCGAAACATTCTTTGAACTTCGCAACAAAAGTTTCCCACAACTTCTTTATTTATTTATTTATTTTATTTTTTGATTATAGATAATCCTCCGTCATCAAGTATTTTACTGAAAAAAAAACTCTTCTATATTCATCGTCCTTTTAGTTTTGGAGGGAAAAGTAAATGCATCCATTACAGCTTCATTTGAAATTAAATTCTTCATCAAAATTTCGTCACGTGTATTAAGTATGTTGATAAATATCTTTCATATAATTTGAGTAGACTGTTAAATAATAATTTAATGAAATAATTATTTTGGAAATATATTTTTAATTCCAAATGTCCGGTTTCATAGTATTTTATCACAATGGTATTTTGGATTCCATTCTGTATGCAGTTACCTAATATTAAAACATTGGTGCTTTGATGTGTTAGCTCTGACCCATTTCATTACAGCGTAATTAAATAGATGAAATACAAATTATATTAAAAATTTTAGAATTAAACACAAAATTTGATATTTGTTTACGAATTTGTTTACTTTTGATCACACACTCTTATAAAATTATAGGTGAATTGAGAAGTATTTTCACTAATTCTTACCTTGGAATAAATGAGAATAAAATACTTAATTTTGAGTATTATTTTTTAGGTTTAAATGAAAACCTCATAAATCTGAGGAAAAATGAAAACTTTTCTTCGGCTACAGACTTGTAGGACAATGGGAGAGGGAATGGAATGGTGAATGGTTTTGCGACACTAGGTGTAAATATATCTTAAGGATAAATTCCGCATATTCACCTTGTTCCTACTCTTCATGAAATGTGAGCCAATGTTCTACAAGCTAATTCGCTTCTACGACTTAGAGACACTGTGGAGTAAGAATAGCATGAATTACCTCTCAAGTTTATTTTAATTATTTAATCAGTGCGTTTTTTTGTGTGCAATATGTATTTTATACATACGTACAGTGTCTACGTTCATCACACATAATCAATCTACTAGAACTATGATGATTTGCTCACATTTAATCAATGTAATAATTACCACAATAAGCAGATTCAATGATGATATAATTAGATTAATGCAATTTTAGAGAGGTAAGAATTTTCGTAGAATGTTCGATTTCAAGGAGCAAACGAACAAAGCTGACAATGATTAATACGACAGAAATGTTCTAAGAAAACCCAGTATCTTAACTTTTCAGAATAAAAATAATTAGACACACAGGAACAGAAATTTCAAAAAAGCAGAACGAAAAAAACAAAAAACAAAAAACAACAACATATAATTCTAGAGAGAGTTTGCATGTAATATAAACATTTTTCCCCTTTTATTAGTAAAACGTACTTGGGAAATGGTAACTTATGAAATGGAAGTTTTTCGGAGAAAATAATTTAATGAAATCTGACGTCTTTCTTTTGGGAAGACTTCTATCCGTAACTGGTTGTACTTCGTTGATTATACAATGGGACACCCTTCCGTATCCATATGGATAGGCAACCTCCTCGCTCTTTTTCCTCTGTTTTCGCCTTTTTGAAACCACTCCCCCACTCAGCAGTTCACAAAACTTCATCAGGTGTATTGTCCCGAGTGGGATGCTTCCTCCGTCGAATATATTTCCATACCATTGTTCCCTGCTGCTTTCTCAACACATTAGACAATGGCTCTAAAATTAATTTGGAATTCCGGAGTCAGTGTAATATTTTATATGTATAAATTTGCATATCTTATTCTTTAAAGTAATTTATTATAACAACATTTGATTACTGTTTTTCCTGGTGTTATATTTGGTATGGGATACTTAGTATTTATCGTAAATAATTTCACATAGCTTCTCAGATAAACAGTAACAATTGTTCCGTAATAATTTTTCTTTTACGTTGGATTTTCCTCGAACATTTTATTTTCGATTTTTTTTTACACAATTCCTCTTTTCTATCATAAGCGTTTCGATGAGACAATTTATAATCCCATAATTATTTAAATTTATCGATCGTTCAGAATCGTATCAGACATCACATAGAATCACTTAGAACTTCGTGAGCTGCTTACACGAGGAGAATTGGAAACCAAGTAAGTATAGTTTTATTTTATTTTGCAAATTAATCATGGACATGTTAAGAGAGAGAGAGAGAGAGAGTCAAGAATAAATTAATCAATCATCATACGTGAATATGAATGAACTGTGGAAACTAGCTTCAAGTTGTGAAAGTATAAACGTGTTCTTCTGTTGCACATAAAATATCTAACACTATTTAGAGCATCACGATAAAAAATAACATTGTAAGAATCATACTTTTGTACGTATGTAAAAAGGTTTAGGTTATGGCGTTTCATGTAAATTATTGAATAAGCTGCTAGTAAATAAGCTGAAGTGAAAGAATAGGTATGGAGCAGAGCGACTCATTATACAGCATTCCTGCTCCCAGACTGATAAAAATCTACTTCAATTCCAAACGCGGATAAAGTTATCAATTACTCGACAATTAGGTTACGTAGAGAAACATTGGTATCATCTATTCCAGAGATTTCTTTTAAATACATCTTAGATTTTCGTTTTTATCACCAACCCTATTCTTTTTGTGTGCTTTTCATTCAAGTACATTGCCTTTGTTAATCTGCTAAATTGTAACATGTCCAACATCCTAACATTCCAACATTTTCTAATTTCCTTTGTTTGAACAGTTACGGTTTTCAGTGTCTCAATGGAATGTTTTCACCGAAAGGACTCTTGTACACGTGTCGCAGAGGCTATCAGGTCTAGGAAGGCTTTCCATTCTTCGTTTACTGGTTTTATGTAGGTTTTTGTCTCTACATGTGAAATGTGGATATGTTACTTTTCTGTTGTATGTGGATAACATGTACCCTGTTAGTGTGAATTTTCAATAGAACTTAATTTTTTATTCTTTATTTAAATTATTCTGAAAGAAAAATTGAATGTTTATTAAAATTCACTCAGTTTTGTCTAATGGTATGGACATGTTAAATATTTATTTTATACATTTTGAGGAATCCTAAATCTAAATAGCGTTTTAAACTAACTAACATGATATATTCTCACTATTGCAATTAATGACTCAATGAGGAAAAATTGTACTTAACTGGTTTGGAAGTGGTCGATAAGTTAAATGATAATATTTCGTTAACTATTAGATATAGAACCATTAGATAGGGTTGTTACAAGTTCATTATCTCGACCTTCATATACACACACGCAAAATATATTTCTAAGAAAATGCTTGTGAACATCAAACTTGAACCCTTTATATTTTCTGCTTACTGTTTTTTATTAAAGCACTAAGAGAATACGTTTGGATGTGGCATTCTTGCCTCTGGAGTGAAGCGTTTTGGATGCACAATCCATAAAACATGGTTAGGGACCAATTACACTGGGAGTTCCAAAAGCGTTTTCTGTTTTTTCTAATGTAAGATCTTTTGTAGACTATATGTGACCTCTCGAAACGTTGTTTCATAATTTTGCCATCGCAGATGATGCAATTGGGGTACAATGTGATTCATATGTGAGAAGGGATTCTTCGCTTCATAATCCGACGAAACTGATAGTGTGTACCAAACGCAAAACTTTTGCAACCTTCAAAACGAGAGATAAAATAGTAGAAGAATGAGCAATGGGGGAAATGAAAATAAACTGGCGAAAGCATACCTGGCATGTCAGAAAATCACTTCGTTTCCCGGTGCCAGATATAAAGTAATTCTCACTTTCATATAATTAATATCTGCCATTGTTGCTGTTGACTATTTTAATTTACTGAACTATAATTTGAGGCATGTGTATGTGCAATGAAACGCGATGAGGATCTGTGGCCGCTACATTACAGTAACATTGTGGCATCTATGTTATGTATTATGAAACTCACTGTAATGAGTTTGACAAAGTAAAATTAATGTTACATGAAAATTAATATCACTGTATTGTGTCAATTAAAAGTGATCTGACCTGTAATAATTACAATGTATGTAATGAATAATAACCATGGAATTTTAAAAAGTTTTTTTAAAATTATTCCCAGAAAACGTAGACTTACCCTGTACTAATATCAAAAAATTTAAATGCCATAAATTTATTTAGTTTTAGTGTTCAATTTACATTGCATAGATGTTCGTTGGGTTCGGACGCGCCTCTTTATGTTTGCGTTATAGATTCTGAGATTTATTGGAAAGGTCTCTCTCTTCTCTATATATATCACATTAACTTGACACTGAAGCATTATAGCTAGATCAGCTGATTGGATCACATGCTATACAGATCAACGGAGTTGCTTTTTACGATGAAAATCACCCCCACCACCACCACCACTCTCACACTTTGTCATAAAATGAACAGAGATGAAGGAATGTGAACCCTGGTGAGACTGTCGTTTATATAAATTATATGATCATGTTGAGTGTATTTCACTTTATTTCAATTATTAAATACCTCATAGTATAAATGTTTTCGTTATTTAATACCATACTGAGTCCAGATGTACTTTTGATATTTTTTTCTCGTTGTGGCTATACCAGATTGCTCAGCGAGTACCAGCTTCCTCAGAGATACAAATAGAGGTCGGCGGTCGGTAATGATCAGAGAGAGAATGGCTTAGTGACGATCAGGTCAAAATAAGTTGAGTGAGTTAAAAGTGGAGAGAATTTTGATTCGTGCAGTCTTCGGTGATTTCGAAGTGCCTGGTTGTTATAGTGACGTGATATATGTGGAGGTCATTGTTTGCACTGTGCGAACGCCCTTACTATGTGTTCCTGGTGCTAATTCAGCCCATCGTCGCCACACATTACCGGCTACTGAGGTCACGCTATATCTGTCAGCGCCTCCAACCAGAAAGCCTTGCCCCAGTCGATGAGCAAACTGAGAAATCCTCGAGTGATGCATTTCTTCCGAGGTTTCACTAGAACTTGTAAGTTGTTTCCAATTCATCTGACGCCATTGATTTTGGCGTACGTAATTTGAGAACTATATTTGCTTCTTTGGGTCATCGCGGAGGTCAAGCATTCGTTATTACATGTTATCAATAATTAATTTTCTCAGTAAACACATAATAATGTTTCAGCTATTGAACAGCTTTACCAAATGTTGTTAATTATTCTGCAAGCATTGATCTGTCTTTCGCTTGATTAGAAAAACGCGAATATGCTTGATTTGACTAAAGAACTAAGTAGTTATGTCACAATAAATACAATTATTATACTTTAAACTATTAAACGATATTGTAAAAGCTTATTTATAATTTTGTTTCTTTTCTTTGATTATTGAATGCAAATGTGGTTGATTTGACTATGTAAATCCAAGTAGAATAATTTCAGTCTGTATCTTCTTTTGTGTAGATTTACTTCACTGGAAAGTCTCAATTCATTCCGAACTATTTTGTAATTTACTGTTTAATAAAATGTTATTGTTCCAATATCGTTTATCATACCTTAGACCTTATTTCAATTTAGGTACAATTGGCTCCAACGTATGGCAAGTTGAGTTTTATATTTGTCACAACAAATGAAGTAAAATTTGATACAATACGAACTATGAAAGATGGTATGTCTTCGAGTTATGTGTATAAAAGAAATAAGTTAAGGATTAAAATAGAAGATGATTATAGCATCCAATTTTTTCACGTCAACCAACCCGACAAACGTACGGATATAGTATGATTGCTCATAGTTTTCAACCGAGATTTATTCTGAAAATCTCTCATTAAACATTTAGTTTAAGAAATCTTTTAAAAATAGTGTAATGTAAGTGAAGAAATTAGTGATGATTAGAGCATAAACGTTTCAGGTTTCTTTTTTCATGTGGCTTACCAAACGGAAATTCGTTCTTTTGTGAGTATCCGTACATTTGTAAGAGCGATAATCATTTGGCATATCACTTAGTATTATCTCAATTCAGTTATTGTTTCCTTAATTTGAATACTCTATTGTTTTCCGAATATTTTCTCCTATTTATTCGTATATTGGAATAAACTTTCATAAATCAACCTTCAGTAAATCCAAATAAACGAGAAACTATTGACGCATATTTTAAAGGAAGATTTAAAAATCATTTTTGTCAAATTAAAAAAAAATGCATCAATTGACTTTAAAATTTGCTCTTTTAATTAATTGCGTTGTTATTAAAGAGGAATAGCTGTATTCACGCTCTCGCTTAATCATGCGTTGGTAGACACGTTATGTTCTGCTCGTAATGTTAATTGGATCATTTCTGCGTGGACAAATAATTCGTTAAATAAGTGCGGTTGGAGTGCGGCATGATGACTGGAGTGCGTAATTCAAGTGCCCTCCTCATTACGACAGTGCAATTTGCTTCTCACCGACTGCCCCCCCCCTGTAATGCTCGCTGCTCACTCGCTCTCTTGCTATGTGCTGCAGGTTACTGCTGCAGGTTGCTGCTGCTATGACTACTCTGCTCCTCTCTGTGTCCATCACATCCATTTCAAGATTCAAGTCGCTACTGTTTTGTGGCTAAGAGAAAAATAATACTCCTAAAGATAAATTTTCCATAGAAACTTTTTGTATTTTGAGTGATACGACATAGTAAGTGAAATCAAAGCAAAAAACGTAAAGTGGTGGCTTGTGAATTTATTTGAAGCGATCAATGAAACGCTTTCACAGTTTTTCTACAATATTTGTAAGTATTGATATTACTTGGAAATGTTCGTGGAAATTAATAATTGAAACAATTAATGAAATGTATAGCTAATAAAACCATATGTTTTACGTCTATAATATGATAACAACATATTATTAGCTTTTTATACTCCGTTCCTTTATAATTTTTTTCTTACATAAATCACTGGTCATATTTATTAAGTGAAAGTCTGTGAAAACCGGATGACAGTTGCAAAATAAGAATTTTTTTTACTAAATAAGTACTTTATTAGCACTTATACAACTTAAATCTAGTCACAAATACAGACTAATGAGCAATTTTAATTTAACTTAACTTACTATTACAAAAAATGAAAACTTGAGATTTCACTCACTGGTGACTCTTAATTCGTTAATAATTTAGTGCACTTCTCTAATAACATAACACCTCACCAGAGTTCATATGGTTTCTTTCTTTTAAGTCTACAGGTTTCTCCAAAATGTCCAGGAGCTGAATTGCTTCTATATTTGATGCAGTCTCTCTTCGTGTTTTTGCGCAAATGTTTTGATGACTTCATTCACTGACTGCATTTGTAAGTCCCTATGGATATCTTGATTTCTTAAATACCAGGACGCGTTTACAATGTTCCTTAGAACTCTATTTTTAAATCTTTGTATAATGTCTCTATTACTTTGACTGGCACATCCCCACAGTTGAATCCCATGTGTCCATATCGGCATTAACACTTGTTTATACCCTAATAACTTGTTCTAAAGAGACAAAGATGATTCCTTCATATCAACCAGTACATTTTCTGATACCTAATACATAGCTCATGTTTTTTCTTCTTAACGTGAGCTTTCCATCTTATTCTAGCATTCCAAAATATTTAGCTTCATTTGCATACGGTACTATCTTGTTATTTATGTACTCTGGGATGTACTGAATATGTCAGTTTTCAAATAGAGAAATTTACCACTGATATACAAAATGCAGCCTGGAAAAATACCCATGAAATCAAGAGGAGACTAAAAGGGGATAATTATCCAAAAGAAATTAGAAACCTAATAAAAGAGAAAAGAAATATAAGAAAAAGATGGCAACAGACTAGACATCCATATTTAAGACATTACTAAATAACCTCACCCAAAGACTGAGAACAGAAATAAAAAGATTAAAAGATGATTCAATGAGAGATTATGAGAGATCAATGAGAGATTTGACAAATAATAGTTGTAATGACTACTCCCTTTGGAAGGCCACCAGACAAATTAAAAGACCTATTATTTAAATTCCACCGATTCGAAAAGAAAATGGGAAGTGGGCGAGAAGTAATGAAGAAAAGGTTCAAATATTTAGCGAACATCTTGAATGTATTTTTCAACCTAACGAGACTGAGGACGAAGTTGATGAATTAATCAAAGAAAGCAACTGTGACGATGAAGAAATAAAATTTGTTACACCTAATAAAGTTGAAAAGGAAATGAAAAACAAAATCAATCCAAATAAAGCTCTAGGGTTTGATCTGATAACTGGTAGAGTCCTGAGTCAATTTCCGAGGAAAGCAATACTGAAACTTACACATCTAATAAATGCTTCTTTTAGATTAAAGTATGTACAAGTTTGGAAAATATCAGAAACAATTATGATATTAAACAATTATGATATTAGCACCAAACGAGACATCATACAGACCAGTTTTCTTGCTGCCTGTCCTATCGGAAGAGAGTTGTTTCTTAAAAGACTAATAACTATCGTTGATAAATACAAATTGATACCAGATCACCAATTTGGGTTTCGAGGTCAGCATGCAACAACATATCAAATCCATAGAGTAATAAACATTATTGAAAGAGCACTAGAAGATAAAAATATTTGTTCTGTAGTTTTTTTTAGACGTCGTCCAAGCTTTTGATAAAGCTTTGCACGAGGGGTTAGTCAAGAAAATTGGTATTAGTTTCCAAAATCGTATGCAAAAATATTGAAATCATATTTAACAGAAAGATTTTAGAATAAAATTTGACGGTGCTTTTCAGAGCTGAAAGAGATCAAAGCAAGTGTACCACAAGAAACCGTACTGGGTCCACTATTATATCTCGAATACACTAATGATTGTCCAATATCTGAAAACAACACTCTTGCGACGTTTACTGATGATACAGCAGGAATAACAGTTGGAAGAACGAATTTAGAATCAACGAAACAGTTGCAATCATCTATAACTCAAATACAAAACTGGACAAAAAGATGGAAAATTAAACTTAATGAAAATAAATGTCAATTTCACAAACAGGCAAAAAATAAGAATTAATTTACAAAACGTTGAACACAGTATTAAATACTAACTTAAAATTCAAGGAGTGTGAATATTGAAAGAACAATATTAATAGATTCGACTATTAAAACTATTCTGAGATATTTCAGGATCAACAAGAGTTACGGTCTCTTTCGGTGTTTTCACGGTTTCCCAAATCGTCTTTGGTACCTACATTTCAATATGCACGAGCATCTACAGATGTATTATGTTTACTCAGAAGGGAGCGCTATCAGTCTACAAGAGAGCCGAATACTCCATTGATCTTAAGGAAGAAGGCGAATATAGACCCTATCACATTCACTTATCATTGCATATAACTTATCAACACAGCTGGGAGCAAAAGCGTTAATCAGGTTATCGTTAACATTTTTGATTAACTTTCTAACTTTCCAGTTAATTTATAAAGCTATTAATGTTTTTATTAACTTCAGTTAATTTTTTAAAGTTTTGTTTTCACGGAGGGAGGAGCGGTGAGTCTGGTCAAAAATTTGCCTTATATCGCGTTGTCGGAGCGGACAATCTGTTGTTTAAATTTTGATCAAGAACGTCTGGGAACGTCTTAACCCGCGAAACGTTGGTAAATCGAACATCATATGCTATGGTCTCCATGAAATGTCGAGCGCTAAATAGAGGCTGAGTATCCCAGTAGGGACTAATTTTCCCACACTATGCGTCGTCGTTGGGGTGTGAAATTGAAAATCAACAGTTTTCAAGGTCACATAGTAGAATGTAGTGGGAACAAGGCTTATTCAGATAAGGTGAAATGCGCCATGGTCATCTTATTAAGTTTATGCTAGGATCAGGGATTTTAATTCATTAATGATATACAAAAAGTAAAAAGTTTCGGTCATCTGTAAAATTTTCTGCTCCCATCCTCCGACTGTGGACTGACATTGATTTCAAAATCTAGAGTGGACGAACCATAGTAGGAAAACAAAAACTATCATTTAGTTTACTATCTTGATGTATTTGCATAGTGTTTTTACAACGAAACAACTTCATATTATGTTCAAGAAAATATTCCAGTGCTGTTTGACGAATCAAATGGATAATATTTTGCAGGGCAAACGTTATCCCTCTCAGATGAAAATTTTAATGTGTTAATGTTCCTTGAGGGAAAAATGTAACTTATGTAAGATTTTCTTGAACGGGATATATATTCTCTTTGCTACTTCAAATACTATAAATAAGATATAAAACCGACTTATGTTTCTTTACCTTGTCTAATCAGCCTAGTCAACCTACTTTGTACCCTTGTTATAATGAACTATCACATGTTTGACTAACTATAAAATTCTTGACTATCGAACTCATTTAACTTTTAAAATATTTAATTAATTTTTAATGATTAATTATGTTATGTTAAAAAAAACAACAAACATTTCTTTGAATTTTATTGAATTACGAAAGTCAGCATGTTTGAAGTGTACAGGATGTAGAAATGTAGCTTATATACAGTATTTCAGAGTGTTATTACGTTTTAATTACACAATCTATTTCATCTTTGACAATTATTTAGTTTGAAATTGTTAAATAATAGACGAATATTTTTGAAACTATTCAGTTGTATTTCTTGAATGTTTTGTAAAAACTCCCTCGACATATGAATCACAACAATGAGATGTAAAAATAATACGTAGAGGCAATCAATTTCATTAACATCTCAATTAGGGATCGTCACAGAACTTTAACCAACTGGTTACCTTCTTTAGAATTTAGAATTAGATAATTTTATAATCGAAGTAATATTTTAGTACAAAGGGCCTAATGCACATCATGGTCAAATTTGATATTTTAGCATGTATTCCTACTCCGGAAATCTGTGGATCATATGGTGAACTAGCTATGACTGTGCTTTAGTCCTAAGTGCACATATTAAAGGATTTATGAAAAAGTGTTCATGCATTTCATCTGACATTCAATTCCATGTATGTCCAAAGCATAAGCTGAGTTTTCTCGCTCAGTGCTACTCACTTGTTAATACATATAACACGAATATATAGTAGGTATTTTTAAAGTATACAATTGGACACGCAAAGACTG
This sequence comes from Laupala kohalensis, assembly GCA_002313205.1. Classification (NCBI taxonomy): domain Eukaryota; kingdom Metazoa; phylum Arthropoda; class Insecta; order Orthoptera; family Trigonidiidae; genus Laupala; species Laupala kohalensis. Next base: position 286,300 of record NNCF01125867.1, on the reverse strand, counting down.
TAATAATGAAATATGGTTAACTTATAGATATAATATTTTTATGTATTAAATGTGCAATAAATAACGCAAACCTACCTCATTTCTCGTGCGTCCAGAGGTAGTGATGATATAGTATAATGTGTACTTAAAGTTTTAAAGCAAATTACCAATGGGAAGAAGAAGCTGATATTTTACCTTGACCAGAATAAGAATACCACCATTCTTTCTTTTGTATGCGTTAGTAGATTCTGGCGAATATGAGGAAATAACTCATAAATTTCTAGTTTAGGGTCACACTTTTTTACTGTGTGATGCTGACTTTGGACAGATATAGAAGTTAAAGACAAAAACAGTAGCAGTAATTTCTCCTGATGGATGGTGTAAAGTTATTGAAAGAGCAAGACTGTTTAAGGCCTTCATATGATTAAAATGGTAGCTGAAGATTTTAAAACAATTGACGCTTTCAATGACCTCATTAATAACCAAAAATGAATATGCGCGGTGAGAAAATAAATTACAGGAACCATAAAATGCTAAAATTTTCAGTACATTGCCCACAACAGATGTTTAAGAAAACATACTCTATCCTCGAGACATGGGAATTGGCCACTCTTCTAAAACCTCATGGAGAGAAACCAATGCTAACAGCGTTCAGAGACTTACTACAACACCTAGTGACAAAATACTCAGGTGGAAGGAAAATATAAATTTTGAAGCACAGAAATGTGATGAAAGAGAAAAGCAGTTTTTTCTTAATCTTAAGTTTGAGTGTGTAACGAAAGACAACCATAATAATGATGAAGACTATGAAATGATGGACTGAAGAGTTTTCAGTGTTTTAGTGCAATTCTAGATTGTGTGTTCTATTATTAGTAACTAACAGAGGAAATTAGTAGAAAATGAATATATTGTGTTTTGTATTCCTATTCTCTGAAAAAAAACATATTTGAACACAAATATATCCTAATATCTTAAAAGTTTTATAATATAAAGTGAGTTCATACTTCTTGAAAATTTTCAATTTGAATTGTGGATCTATAGTTCATACGAAAATTGAATCAAAATAACTTTCTTACAGCAAAGGGTGATAATCGGTTTTACCAGTTATCTGAGTCTGAAATATTTAATCCTGTAATAACTGGGCAATATCCGCTACATCCCTTTGTAGGGTTAAATTACCTGCTTAACTTGTCTTTCTTGCATATTTACAACATATCTCTCTCTAGGAATTATGAGGTAACAAGATATTTCACCTTGTAAGCTAAACATGTCAGTCAATTGATTCCCAAAAATGTTGACGATTTCTAGATTTAGAATAAAAAATAAGGTAGTGAAAAAAGGCAAATAAACCTCAAGTACTTGGTCTGCTAGTTTATCATTAATTGGTAACAAAGGCTATGAGAGCTATCTTAAGACCACAAAAAACTTCACATTTCATTCGCTCGCAAAGAAGCTCGTTCAAAGAAAAGGCGATATTGTTATACATGCTCAATGTGTTAGGAGGATTTGTATTCTTTGTCAAAATATTAGAGCAAAATTCCTTAAAGGAGAGATGATTTTGAACAATGTACATCTCAGAACAACATTTCCTTCTTTAATGCGGTCACTCCACCAGCACTGTCGTACAAGCTCTTTCGTGCCATAAAACGCATGGCGTGTCCCCATCTTGTGGAATCCTACTCGCGTAGGAGCTCTAATGAACAACACCATTCGACCTTCAGGCGAGCCACACCGCAGTGACACTAGAGTAGAGTGAGGAGGTGGCTGCGCGGCGCTGTTGTCCCTCGGGGCCGTATTACAGCGGAGCCGTGCTTGTTTAGCGGCCTCATTGGCGGTGGACTCGCACCAATTACGAAAGAAGTCGTGTAAAACGAAGTGCGATGTCCGACGTGGACGCTCCTTCATATTCGCCATATTCTTCCTTATCACATATCCTCTTGAAGCTTTTCTCTTTCAGTCGCTTTCTTTCCCGAAATTATGTATAGGATGTCATGTACGTTCTTTGTAATGCGTGCAACCTTCGCACAAACATTCAACTCCGTAAAATGTTGACGAGCCCTAAAGCCCCCCCCCCCAAAAAAAAAACCTCCGTAAAACTCATGAATACATGCGGTAAACACCCTAATCATTCGCTTATACACAAAAATGAAAGGGTTTTTATCTATTCGATGTTCCGTAATAATCTGACAAGTATTATTACCGATTTTACAGTCGCATTCTAATGATTTTCAAAGATGGAGAGCCTCTTCACTTTCAGTTCTATCCCAGATTTTGTGTCGTGAGGAATGAAGAAATCGCAGAATAATTTATCACTCACTGAACTTCTATTTCCAAACAATTTGTTACATCATATATTCATTATCCATTTAGGGATCATCTATCTAAAACCTTGCATTACAACAACCACTACCTGGAACAATCTCTATTTCCATCACCGCAGTCGTAGCTTCCATTCCCTCTGCCATCATTGGCGCTTATGCCACCCGTAGCGCCACCATCGAAGTCGCTGTAGTCGTCCACGCGTCCACCAGTGTGCTTTTACAACATAACGGGCGTCGTTACAGCAGGCGAAGTTTATCGCGCCCCAGAGGTCTCCTCTCTTCATCTCATTCCATCCCCTTCATCCTGATCTTCGCTCACCTGTTTACTTCTTTCTTCTTCTCCTTCTTCTTTTTCCTACTTACGTCTCAAATTTTCTTTAACACATTTCATTAACACCTTTTTCCGCCATTGCAATGAAAGAAAATACTAAACACCATAAAGAATATTAAATAGTTTCATTTATGTTTACTTTACCCGATTCAATATATCCCTTAGTCTCTTCCCTTATACCGTCTTTTCTAGATTGAATATTCCTCCGCTTTTTTTACTGATTTAATGTGTCAACGATTTAACATCTCCCTGTCCATATCATCCTTATTCCGCTCTTCACCAACCATTTCTCCTTTTTTTGTCTCCTCGTCCTTCGCAATTCCAACTCCAATTTGTTCCGATGCACACCTCTTGCCCCGGAACCTCTTCCTATGCCTTCTCCCAGAGCCTGCAGCTCAGCCCAGCGGATGAGTCATGAAAGTAATCGACCGCCAGCAGATTTCGCTCACACATCCACCTTACAACGTGTCGTAAGGGCTTGGGGGTTCGTTAGGGCAGTGGCGCGCGCACATTTCTCCCTCTCCCTCCTCGGACACGCACGTTCGTTGGCAAGGTGAACCTGCAGAGATAAGCTCAGGTAGATGAGGAATACAAGTCTGCGTCACATAGAAATGGAAAACCTTCATGCTGGGGATGGATCATTCTCTATTATATTTTTCTCTACTAGTATATCTCCAGTAGATATGATAGAAGTAGTAATCTCCAGTAGATATGTTCGAGACCGAGTAGTATATAGCCCAATTGATATAGTTATAGTTTCTTGTAGTAAATTGAAAATTCTCAAATGTTTCGTCTATCAGTTAATTTCAATGAATTTACCAAAATATATCAGAACGTTTTCTCTAAATCATGAAAGAATATTGAAGGTTCCCGAAAATAATTCGCTGCGAGTTGTCTCGGAATAAAATNTATATATATATAATTTGTTAATTTCGTGGATTGTCACAAATTCTAATAATTTCTTTTGGAATTAATCGACTTTCTATTTTCTTCCGAAATACTTTTAATATGAACTCATAGATCTGTCGTCCTCATTTGCATCCCACCTCACTTACCAGTCTATATGTATGAAAAGGTCAATTAACATATCCCATATTTAGGACTACGAGTCATATATGAGACGTAATATGGGAAACTTATTGGATAACTTAGACAATATATTATTTTCTCTTTAATAAATCAAAGTTACTAATTATAGAAGAAATATTTGAAATTCAATAAAATTATCTCAATTAAATTGTCTTATTTTGGGACAATGGGATAATTTTAAACACAATACCACTGCAACGAAACGATTGCAAGACTGATGTTTGACCCTAAATTGGAGTCTGGATCAGTAACGAATGGAATGAACAAATGTTTCATGTTTTAAACATGCCACAGAATATGTTTGTTTCAGAAAAATTGTATGTTCGTGCTGCAAGTGAGTAGAAGAATATAATAACAGATAATTAAGGTTATATCTCGAGGATTTGACAAGAATACTACAGTTTACGAAATAGATTACGTTTCAACATCGATTTACATCGCAATATTTATGTTTCACCCGCAACTTTTCAGTCCAGCGGGTTGGGTTTAAAGTTGCGAGTGTGGTATTTTAAAATTCACTTTGGCTTATTGTTCTTAAATGCTATCCGTTTAAATACTTGGGACAAAAAAGAACAAACACTGTATGCGGTACCAAAACACCGACGGATATTGCTAATTCCTTCAAAATAATCTTTAAGAACTAAATTTGCAAGTCGTAATATAAAGCAAAATAACGTCGTAATACAAGTAATTTGAATACCTATCTGAAATAAGTACTACAGAGTACAATTTGTAACATATTTTGTATTTTTCCTTACCGATGTTTAATACATCCTCAGCACTGTTCTTCACTCTACTCATTTAGTTAGATTTTCTCTTCACTATCGCTAAAATAACTTCCACGTATGTATACACATTATTATACATAAACTATTTCAAAATAGCGGATTTCAAATCATGTAATTGTATGATAGAGTAATATATTATAGTGAAAATACTTATTACTCACAAAAAACGTTCAAAGCATTTGAATCGGAAAAGCAATGAACTTACAAAGATCTTCAAACAATATACTCTTTCTAATAAATATAATGAATACTTCAAATATTAATCAATTGAAAATGTGTTCCCCCGAAGAAAAACTATTTGTGAATGAATCATATTTGTGTTTTATAATAAACGAAACACATAACAAAGAACTTCAATACAGAAAGAGGCTGGTCAATTATACTCTATGTACTAAACATTAACAACGGTTTAATGAAAGATCAATGGAAGTGTATTAATTAAACACCTATATTGACTTCAATATCACAAACATCTTACTTAAACGAAACTTAAACAAAGCGTGCTCTAATGACAGAGAATCCAAGAGAAGGAAGAAAAACAGTTGGCAATATTTTTTTTTCATTTTTTTATTTTATGTTTTTCCCTGTTTTTCGACTATTTAGCAATTACCTGGGATTGTCGCCGCATTTTCATTTGCTATTGATCAACTCTCTGGTAAAAAATTGTACTTCTTCTTTTCCTCTGTCTTTCTGTCTCCGTTATTTTCCTTCTCATTTTATACGTTTTCATAATCCTTGTTTTGTCATCCCATTGTGCATTCGGCTGTTTTTACTATTCTTGTGGTGGTACCTGCGAAGCCGCCGTTCCCACCTCTGTGAGAGCTCATTCACTATCTAATCTTGTATGCCTTTCGTATGGTCATAACGGTAATGACGTACTGGTCGAATTCCTCAAATACATCGTCGATCGCTCTGTACTTGGTGATGTCTTTATCGCTGAAGAGTCCACGTCGTTTGAGCTGTTTGAGCCATCGTCCTCTCTCTTCCCCCGTCAGCACGCTTCCACTGTCTCGGCATTCATCCCGCATATGCAGTCGGAAGTTGTTCGTGGGTTCCTTTTGACTAAGTATGTGTTGAGGTCGCCATGTGCCGTAAGAATCTCCAACAATTGTTGGATAGATGAAACCATTTTCTGTTTCTGTAACTAAATCTCACATCATTTTTAAAGTTGTACGTATTTCGACCCTCTTTCACCAACATCCACCGCGTGTTCTAGCATTCGACCAACGCCCGACTGATCTTTCCCTTCCATCTACATTCCATTCCATTTATTATCACATCGCCCACTTGAGCCTTTTTACCATGAGGGACCGTGTACCGTAGAAGGTGACGGTCTAGCTCCAAATCAATCGGCACGACCCCCATTACAACTTGGAGCGCCCGCGTTGATACACTCTTATATGTGCCACTCCAAAATATTAAACTAATACGCTGGTAGTGGACCAGCTTGCGCTCAATGTGTCTCAATTTACTCCGCGCATGCCACACGACTCCACAGTATGTAATTAGTGGAACAATTAATCCCTTGTAGATCTGAAGAAGTTGTCGCTTTCCTATCGTATGTTTTGTAATGCTGATTCTCATTAGACCATACTTTCTTTCTTCACTTTTTTTCCCATATGGTCGATATGGTTTGCGAATGTTAATCGTTCATCAATATACACCCCAAGGTATTTCAAAGTTCTTTTAATTCTCAAATGCCAATCGGGGAAGCGGATTATTGGGTCCCTGCGATTTAGACCCCGGTTTGCGTACCCGAACACAAATCCCTCAGTTTTAGTCCGCGAGATCTTAAGTTGCAGCGCTGTACAAGTACGTTAAAAAATTGCAAGTTGTTCGGCGCTATGTATTTCATGCTCTTGGCGAGTTTTCCCTTCACCAACTAGCGCAATGTCGTCGGCATACGCTATGACTTCCACTTTCGCCTCTGCCATCTGTTCAAGTACAATATTCATCAAGGTGTTCCACAATATTGGTTCCGAGTGGCTTCTTTGAGGACAGTCACGTGTAACCTGTTGAATTATCTTTTCGGTTCCAGTGTTTAAGATCACATGGCGGTCATGCAGATATGTTCGCACTAGTCGTAGGAGGCGGCGTGGTAAAATATGTCGTTCCAATTCCGACAATACTGTGTCCCATTTTACAGAGTCGAAAGCACCTTCGAAGTCTATAGGTGCAACCAAAATATATTTCTTTTGGCGATTCTTCTCTCGATGCACTAGTCATTTCATTGCATGTTCAGTGCAGCGACCCTTTGTGAAATCATATTGATTGCAATTCATTTTGCCCTTCAAGCCATCCTGGATTCTATTTCTTATTATTTTGTCAAGTATTTTTCCCAGTGTTGGTAACAATGTTATTGGTCGGTACGATTTTGCTTCTCGAGTACTCGGCTTTAAGAACAATTTCAAATGTCCTATTTTCCACATTCTGTGGCAGCGCATAAGTTGTAAATCGCCGTTATTTTTTCTATATATTTGTGTTCAAGTTTCTTGACCATTTCAATAGTTATATTGTCAAAACTTGGGCTCTTTTCACCATTGAGTTGTTCTATCACTTGTTGTACCTCATCTGTTGTAATACACTCTCCGTCTGCAAGTTTTGTTATATCGTACTCCTGTCCAGTCATTGTTGTCCATGTAAATTATTGTGAACCATCCGCTCCTCGGTGTCACGCCATCCGCTCGTAAACATCATGCCAGTCTGTATAAAACTCCATGTCGTCATACCTTTGATTTTTTTTATTAAATACGGAAGTCCCAATACATTTGTGTCTATACTATCTTGAATGTATCTTTCCCAATCATCTCGTTTATTACGGCGTATTATTTTATTAAATCTTCGCAGGTACTCCCTGTATTCCTGTATTCATAGATCTCCATTCCTGGCTGCCACTTCTTATAACGCCTTTGCACTTTGTTCCTGTGTTTTCTCATCCTTTGTAGCTCCGAATTCCACCAGGTTTTTCCTTTACGAAAACCGTCTCCTTGTATTCCGTAGAATGGGCATGCAAATTCCAACATATGTTGTTGAATGTTGTTCACCCTTTCGTCTACATCAGTGATATCATATCTGATGATATATTTATGTTAAACTCCTTCACTGTATTCAAACGTTTCTAGTCAATCTTTCTGTAGCTAATCGTATTGCCTTGAGTCTCAACGTCGTGTCAGGTTTTTCAATTTCGTATAGTATTTCTAGTGATCACTTTCTATCTTGTCGTCTACCAGTCACAAAGTCGCTGTGGTTTTGTCGTTTTTTTGGTCTGCAGAGTGAGGTCGATTATGGACCGTCCATTGTCTGTTTCAAGGAGTATATTCCTTTAGTATTTATTATATGTAAATCGTATTCATATATTAATCTTTCCAATGCTCGGCCTCGGGTATTGTCTGCAACGTCACCCCAGAGCCGTGATCGCCCGTTCCAGTCTCCCCCTAAATATATTTCTGCTCTCCTTTATTTGTCTAGTATTCGGCCGACTTGCTGGAAAACAGTTTGTTTCTTACTTCCGATTGGAACATACGCATTAATTATCATAACATCAATGTCTACCTTCGCTATCTGTACAACTTGGACATTTTAGTTGTATATTTACGAACTTCTAAAACATCTACATGCTCGTTGCATATAAAGACTGCCAATTTCCCTCCATGTTTGTAGACGGTCTTGTATCTCAATGGTATGTTGATTAACCGCCCTTGCCGTAAGTAAGGTTCCTGAAGAGCACATACTTCTATCCTCTTGTCTGTGACATATTTCACCAAATCTATCATTCCTTGATCTCCGCCGTGTGAATTTTGCTGCACAATTTTAATTCCCATCGTTGGAGATCCTGCGTATTATATCTCAAACTTTGGTGTATTCAATGTACGTTTTACTTCGCATGCTACGCATGTCATTTAGTCCTCTTTGTGTACAGTGAACATATTTAGCTGGATCCAAACGCGTGGGGCATATTGGTATATCGTGCCCCGAAATACCACAGTGCTCGCAGATGTTTTTTTCTCCGTACAGATTTGCTTGATGCCCGTAACGATGATAACTAAAGCATCTGATTGGGTCTATAAACTCATCAACTCTGTGTGAAGTGTATCCCACATACACTTTTTCTCGTTCAGTCACCCGTTTCTTTAGTCCAATCGGTATTTCCAGGATCCAGTGGCGCGTCCCCTGTCATCCATTCCAATCTCCTTTATCACCCGTATCTCTGCTCCTTCTTCTTCTGAAATAAAATTTTGTCTTCCAACCTTTGTCAGAAATTCTTCCTTTTCTTTATCCGGCACACCATAAATTATCTTAGGATTAATTTTCTGTGTTTCCTTCTGACTCAATTCTGTGTTATCCATTAATAAATGATTGATCTTCTCGCTCAATGGCCCTTCTTCAAGTCTTAACAAGAGTTTATCCCCACGTGTGAGCCGCCATTCATCAATATTAATCACCTCATTCCCTCTTCTCAGTACATTATAAAAAGTCTGGGATATGTTGATATTCTTTTTCTCATAGCGTTTTCCTGTTAAAACCACTTTTTCTTTTCTGGCTCCTGTGCGCTGCACAGTCTCAGCGTACGCATGTTTTTGGCCGTCCCGAACTGCTCCTTGGTCTCTTTGATTGTTGGTCAACATGACACCTATTTCTTTCACAGCATTTTTCGTTTGCTCTGTCTCCTTGATGTCGTTTATCTGGATTTGCATCATATTTTGTTTGTTGCTTATCGTGCTTTGGTGGCCTTCGGTCAATCCTACTGTATCTATCCGTCGAAGCATAGTCCTTTCTAAGTCTTGACGTAGGGTCGCCGAAGCATATTACACCTCTCATCGATAGTTGACACAACCCTTTCCTCTAAAGTGTCCAGTGATTCTTTGCTACGCAATTCAAAATTTGCCCCTTTCAATTTGTCCCCAAGTGTCAGGATAAGCTCTTGTGCATTTGTCAAATCTGTAATCTGGTTCATTTCCTCCCTCAAAATGTCTGCCTCTTTTCGTGTCTGTTCGGCCAGACGCCATAGCTGTTTCACTCCGTCCTTTATTTTTTGCTGGTGTTTTCCGAACAAAGTCTTCAATTTATCCCCTTCTAAGAACATCAACAGTCCATCGTATATGCATTTACCGCTCTTCTTATCACCAAGTCTAGTCTTCACGCATCGTCTAGTCCGCGTTGCAATGTTATCTGTGTCGCCCTTGGTAGTTCTGTATTCTTGGTAGTTCTATTGCACCCGCGGGATAAGTGTGCCATGTAATTTACTCTTATGCGTACTTCACTCTCACTATGATGCGCTGTCGGTGAGTTCCCAACTGCAAACGTTCCAGATATGCAGCTGCTTGCCGACAGTTTTCCCCCCTGCAGGTCGACCCCTTGTTCCCAACTTCTTATGCGCCGCCAGTGTCCCTGTATAGCTTAAATGGTTGTCTTCCATACTTCCCACACACATATACTAACCAGTAATGTTGGTCACGTAGAAAGTTCACTGTGATGGCATAGGCAGCGGTATGCTTCCAAATCTATAGTATATTTAGNAGCCAATTTTATGTAGTTTATTTATTACAAGCAGCTACTTTGCACTGTTATCTAACTCTTACTGAAAGTCATGCGCAATCCTTTGCTTAGTCACTCCATAATATGCGTTTGAAGTGGTGTTCATCCATGTTTACGTGTTCTTAGTAAATTTATTTCTCTTGAACCATTTGTCCAAATGCCACCAAATTTTCCTCGCTCGATCCTAGCACAGTCCTCTTGATGCTAACACGCAGCTTTATTCACTCATTCACCCGCAAGACCACGTTTACAGATTGCATTCCCTCCGTAACCATGGTCTTCATGACGAACGTGAAGATATTTTTTCGCTCGTATTTTAGGCCCTGTGGGCCGAAATTCGTCAAAGATTCACCTTTATACTCAGAGTGACCTCCTCGTTCCTTCTATATTTCACACATTGTATAAATCTCTCTCAAAATCTACTTATTAAGACTCTGTGATCGGAGAGCAGCACACACACGTCCAGAGCCCCCTTTTGGCATTATGTTTGTCGATATCTAATTTAATGCTATTTTCATTATTTTTCCCGAAGAACATAAAAATTGTCCTTCTGTATTTCCTTCAAACATGCGAGTATGTATTGTTTAATTGTTCCCATGTGCAAAAACATTTTCCTCAGAAAAAAATTCACTTTTATTTAATGGTGCAGATTTCTGTAACGAACCGGTCTTGATTTATAAATTGCTGAAACAATTGGTGAAATACTGCTGTGGATTTCACTTTTTGACTTACTTCGTTCACATCGTAATGTACTTGGTAATACATTGCTACTACTCCAGATATTTCTTTGCAAGTTGGGTGAGTAAGATAAGCAGCAATGTCATTAACTCCATCGTAATTATTTACGTCGAATTTTTAGTGATTAACAATATTTAAGTAATAATGGTCTGACTATAGTAAATATTTCGTATTATAACTAAAGGAAAGAAAATTAATTTAAAATTCTGTAGAAACTTTTCACTAGGTCAACATACAAGCACGAAATTTACTTATCAAATATTACGTTCATTATAACGACACTTGAGTCACAATATCTCTGAGTTGTAGGAACTTATTCTTGGATTCTTCAGAAATCAACGTCAGTGTTCACAATTTAATTAAAAACTATTATAAAAGCAGTATTTCCTTGTTCGTCAAAGCGCTCTCGGACACAGCAAAAGGACACTCCATTTCGTCTGCAGCCGTCACTCAGAGTCGCTTCCCCTTCGTCTCGACGGCGACAAGCGACTGTTCATCGTGGAGTTAATGTCGCGAAAGGACGCAGAACGTCTCGACCACGATTCGCTTACACTTGGAATCGCTTCGCATCAGCCCCTGATTAACATGTGCTGTTGATCGGACACCATTTGTTTCATCTATCGTTCTTGATTCGGAATTGCGCTCTTCCTAATGAGCCGAGAAAGTAATTCGTAGCTAGAGACAATTCAACATGACTCCTTCAGAACAATATGCTTTCTGCTCCTCGTGGCCGTGTTTATGCTTGGATAGATATCACGGAAAATTCGAACACAGATTAAAACACAATGATATATTTGCCATTCTCAATTTGATAGAAGGGACGTCGAACGCTGCATTGCCTATCTCTTCTTTATAAAATAATAAAACATTTCACAGTTTTAGCGAAACGTTTTAAATTTTTGAAACTGGATCGCGCGCGAGGCTCACATCTCCTCTCTATTCCTCGGCATGGCACAACTCTATATAGTAAATCCTTCACAGTACACACAATACGTTCTTGGAACAAACTTCCTGATCAACTAAAATCTCTATCAACTTTTCCTTCTTTCAGGCGACGTCTTACAGAGTGGATGGAAAACAATGCCCTTTAGTATTCCCACATTCTCTGTCAATTATTTCTCCTTCATTTTTATGCTTTCTTTCTTTCCTTATCTTCTATTTATTATTTCTCTTCTTTGCTTTTACATTATCTCTCATTCTTTCAGTACTCTAGCTTCATATGATCATATGTAATATTTAATTTGTAAATACAGTGTAATATGTATCTAGTAAGGTATAATTATATTATAATATGTAATTGTAAATATAGTCGTTATGTAATAATTTGTTTTGATATCCTTGTTGTAATTAATATTTGAATATTCATAATTATATTGTACTGTTACTGCAGCTTTTAACCCATATTCGGCACTAAGCCGCCATCCTGATTGGGGTTTTGCTGGATTTACTCAATCGCTTAAGGTTTTACCGGGATAGTCCCTAGTATTGCTTCCCAGTTTTAAATGTAAATACGATCCTTCCAACTTTCATCTTGTATTTAAAATGAAAAAAGTTTTAAAATGCTTAGAAGGAAAAGCAGACCTTAAGGTCTGAGTCTCGCAAAAAAAGGCACTTTTATTATTTATTATTATTATTAATTCAGTACATTCTAAAATTAGCATTTATGATCCCATAGTCTTAGTAAAAAATCTAATACATACTGTATTTCAAAATTCCTTCTTTAATATTTGTCATTTCCCACCAATAACTGTCATCTTCACGTATGTGCTACTGTAATTATGCAGACTTCAATTCTCATATAATATGATAAATCAGCATTTCTGTATATAAATTGAGAATAATATTTAGGGTTCGTTTATATATTATGTAACGATGTTAGAAGAGAGGAGATCTAAATGTTATGACACTAATATAATGCGATATAATAGTATAAATCATTTTATATACGATAATTTCATGAATAAATTGACTAATAATCTTCTTCTTCTTCGCATGGTGCTTTAGCCCGTAGCGGAGCCCTGACCTCCTCAATCTTCGCCTTTCAATTTCTCTATCCTCCACCCTTCTTCTCCATCCTCCTATTTGGCAGAGTGTGGTGGCATCCCCTCTAACGGCATCCTCCCATCTCGCCCTTGGACACCTCTTAGATCTTCTACATTCAAATTACCCTGTTAATATCTTCTTTTGTATTCTGCCGTTCTCCATCCTTATTACATGGCCCGCCCATTCCAGTCGTTTCAACCTCACAAAGTTAGATACAGCCACATCTCTATATAATCCATACAGTTCTTTGTTGTATCGTATTCTCCACATACCATTCTCCTTAACTGGACCGAAAATATGCCTTAGTACCCTTCGCTCCACTCTGTCTATCAAAGAGACTGCTGTTCCCGTGAGAGTCCACGTTTCACACTCATAAGTAAGGACCGGTAGGATTTTATAGAACATAGTTTTAGTCACCTTCGATATATATCGACTTTTTAACAATGGAGAAAAATGATTTATTGGCTGCTTGGATTCTATTGTGTATTTCTTCCATTTCCTCGTTCTTATCATTTACTACCGCACCCAAGTAGCGGAACGTGCTCACAATTTCTATATTGCCACCGTGCACTTCCAACTGCTTGTTATTTCTACTCTGAATTTTATTTTGCAGCATGGCTTTCGTTTTTTCTTTATTAATTTGGAGACCAATTTCCTTGTTGTGCTCCTCTAGGTCTTGTCGGGTCTTTCATTCTTCCTATTATACATATGTCATCTGCATACCCCATAATTTGGACTAACCTTTGTAATAACGTTCCTTTGGTGTCTGTATTCACATGCCGTGTCACATATTCTAGTACCATATTGAATAACATTGGTGCTAGTCCATCTTCTTGTTTCAGACCTTGTGTTACCTCAAACTCTTGGGACAATACATTATTAATTTTTACATGTGCCCATGTATTATATAATGTTGCACCTATTAACCTTATTAGCTTCCTTGGTATTTCAAAGCTCTGCAATATCGCCACTAAATGTTCCCGTGTCACCGAGTCATACGCCTGTTTAAAGTCTACATATTTCTGATGAACATCTGTATTGTATTCCCAGGTTTTCTCCAGTAGTTGCTTCATTGTAAAGAGCTGGTCTGTTGTTGATCTGCCTCCTCTGAAGCCCGACTGATATTCTCCAATAATTTCCTCTGCATAAGGTTCCAATCATCTCTTAAGGATAGGTGTGTAGATTTTGTATGCTTTACTGAGCAATGCAATACCTATATAATTTTTACAGATTAATTTGTCACCAGACTTTATATATACAGGCATATCACACTTTTGTCCCACTCTTTTGGCAACTTTTCATTTGTCCATATGGAAACAATTAAATTATGAATTTACTTCACTATTTTGACAACTGTTTTTTTATAAGCTCAGAGGGTATGACATCATATCCTGGGGACTTCTTATTATTTAATCCTTTAATAGCTAGTTGGACCTCCTCCAATGTGGGTACCGGTGTCTCCCCATCAACATCATTTGCTGTTATTCTTCCCATTGCTTCTTGGATCTGTATGTTATCATTTCCTTGATAAAGGAGATCTTCAAAGTACCCTGCCCCTGTTTTTGAGACGTTTTCCTTGTCACAGCACAAGTTCCCGTCTTTATCTTTTACAATTTCTGATCGGGCCTGAAATCCTTCTCTAAAAAACCGAACTTCCTTGTATACATCTATAATTTTTGCTTCCTTTAGATTACACTGTATCCTTCCATTGTCTCCCTTAACCAAGTTCGTTTCTTATATCTGCAGAGTTTACTAACTTTTCAGACATAGAAATCTCTTAGATTGCGGTGAACCTCACCGCCAGGTAACAGATTGTTA
>NNCF01125867.1:249727-267590 GCA_002313205.1 Laupala kohalensis | reverse complement strand
CTTAACAAACACGACCGTTTCATAAATATAAATGCAGGGAAGTGTTAAGATATTTAATTCCTTGAATAAAGGTTTACAAGAGTTTCGGGGGTGAGATTTACAAATTATCCGAACTATCCTCTTCTGAATTCTGAAAGTTATATCATTGTTTACATGTCTCCCTAATGAGTTATGTGTAAATTGAATTATGTCACGTTGGACAAGTGTTCAAAATCATAACGTAATTCCAAAAACAGAAATAGAAGTAACTCTTCTGCAGTCTACATATTTTTACATTTAATCACAAAATTTATCTTCAGGTCGAGGGATGTGCAATGGGAAGTCCAATTATCCCAATTGTGTCAGAATTTGTGTGAGTTAGAAAAAGTTAGTATTGAGAAACTTAATTTTACACCAGTACTTCATGCCAGATATATAGATGATATCTTTTGTATAGTGCCAGAAAATGAGATACAAAGTACATAATAGTTATCACCCCAGGATAAAATTCACATTATAAATCGAAAATAATAATATACTAAATTTTATTGATGTATTGATTAATCGTGAGGACACTAAACTATCTTTTGATTGGTATAGGGAGGACACTTATTCAGGCCGTGTGTTAAATTTATACTCGGAGAATACTTTTAACGCAAAAGAGAACTACGATTTACAACTTACTAGATAAAGTTACTGTATTTTCGGATGAAAAACATTGGAGGGAGAATTTACCAAGAGTGAGTATAGTAATTTTAGTTAATTATTATCCCATAGAACTTGTCAATAAAAATATTAAAAAAAGATTGCATTACCTTCAAAACAGGCAACAATTAACACAACCTCCACTAGATAATATGATTTATGCAGTGTTTTTCTTATAACAAGTTCATGACTTCTTTACTTCAAAGATAACTAAGGTCTGAGAATATGAAATTGATTCAACATTTAAAAAGAAAATGAATAATATGATAACGAAAAGGAAAGATAAGAAAGATCACATAAATACTAACAATGTAGTATATAAAATAAAATGTAAAGAATGTAATGTCGTAGGTCAAACAAAAAGAGGGTTAAAACCTAGAATCATGGAGCACAAAATAAATTTAGAATCAGTTGAACAAAGTGTATTTACCTCACATTGCATTAATGATGTTCACTTGATGGATTGTGAAAATACATTAATTTTGGACAAAGAAGTTAACTATTACAAACGTTTTACGTCAGAAATGATATTTATAAAAAATACACACGTGAGTTTGAATTTACGCACATACACTGAAAAACTATCTGGTTTTACAATACAATATTATAACATGTTCGTGTTTCTGCATTTTTGTAAACATATTTTGTGTTTATATCGTTCATTTGTCCTGTTGTTATGTTTTTTGTTATAATTTGGTATTAATTGATCATCTGACGACTTAAATCCAAGTCGAAACGCATTGAGCTCTTCACAGAAAATATAAATATTGTTCGTCCATAAAAGATCGTAAGTTTTAAATTATTCATTTAATTATATTGTATAATGAACGATAATAGTAGTAGAAATCGTACCAAAGATTTTGAAACATGATTTTAGATGTAACTATAATGTTACTTGAGTCCTTTTTAGATGTAACGATAATGTTACTTAAAACTCCAACTGCACACTCGGAATTGAAGTAATTTTTACATTGTTGTAAATAAACCGTACATGCTGTATAGTACACAGTTTCAATCGTGTAAGATAAATTGTGTAGTGCAGTGGAAACAAACATTATAATATATGAACACTTGAGAAAGAATATTTGTACGAAAAATACAAGGTGAAGCCGAGGTAAACCTTGGTCACAGCTAAATTTCGATATAAAGAAAATTCAGTAAAAACACTGGACTAGAAACTAGATATCATCAAATAAAGATATCAATTCTTGGCGAAATAAGTATTTGAAATCAATTTATTTTACATTGAATCATTTCAGCATTTTGTTCTCTTCTTTACTATTCAATACGTGAATGACTTTAATAACAATTTAAGGACGACGTCATGGCCATTAGACTCAAAAGGAACTACGCGAAGTGATCCTTCAAAACTGGAATATTTAACAATGTATCAGCTCGCATTATACAATATGCAATATTAAAAATATAAGCTGTTCAGATACGAATACAAGTGTAAATTATAAAATCTATTTATTATTTTCGTCAGTTTTAGAATTAAATGAGGAAGGAGAAGAAGAAGAAGAAAGAAGTAAGTGAAAATTAATTGAGCAATTTCTAAAACCTATGATTATGATAACGCGGACGTCGTTGCGGTACAAACTCCAACTGCACCGACGAAATGCAACTTCCAGCAATATTAGAGTATTTAATGGAGAATATAGCTGTACTATTGTAAATGATCGATTAAAAATAATAATAAATAAATGGAAGGGTCGTACTTTTCTGCTCACGCATTTTGCGGCGCCTGTGACTTGTTAGCTCTACGCGACGTTCGCACGCTTCACTTAACTTCTCGAGTTCGAAACAAATGAAGCTCCTAAATAAACTCTACTCAGCTCGCAGGATTTAATTAGGGAGGGAGCCAGTGTTCTTTTGGAAGAATCGCGAGTGGCCGCGCGCGACAACCGCCAGTAGATGAGGATGGCGCGGGTGATGAGAGGGAGGTAGGGAGGTAAGGAAGGGTGAGAGAGAGAGAGAGAAAGAAGGGGAGGAGTGGGGGAAGCGGACAAGTTGCTCCAACCAGAGCTTCCTCAAAGACTTTGTAATTAATGTAATGCTGATTTCTCATCCCGCTTCTTGGAAATGGTGACCTGGAAACATGAAGCAAATGTAGAAATGATTTTTTAATTCTTATTTCCCCAACGTTTGCGATGTTTATTATTGTCCCTCATGTTTTATCATTTTCAAAGTAGGAGCACAACCCAGCGATGGGAAACAGAAAAATGGAGTAACATTATCAGCACGTTCACTAGAAAAACAACCAAATTTTAAGACTATTAGTGTAATTCAATAAGGTAGGAGGAAATAGGATGCTTGGGAGAGCAGTACCAGTGGCGCGCTGGGAGTGCGCGAGCCTTCTGGGGTTCCATGAGGGTGACTGGTGAGCAAGGGATGTCGACCGCACAGACAGAAGGACGGACGGAAGGGGTGGGTGTCGCCGGAACCAATACAGAAGGTTGCGTTGTAATTTCCCAGAAGGCTCTGGAGGCAATGCAGCTGACCTTCACTGCCGTAAACTCCATTCGTTCTTTAAAAACATTCTCCTTCAACCTCTGCATGTTCGAGATTGTCATCGTAAAACGTCCTCAAAATCAACTTTATCCTTCAGTTGCTGATGCAAAGAAACAGTAAAAATTATTCGGTGCCATAATGAGTAATATACTCTTCACCCAAGGCAGTAATAATGGCCAAAATAAACATATATCTATTAAAGACCAGGTCATTTTCTAAGTTAGCTAGAAATAAAAACAAACATATACAAATAATTCTAAATGTCCTATTTGTTCCGAGTAATAATATACTAACACAAACTTTCACCTCCCACTCCCCAGTTGTCAAGTAAATCAGAACCAGTTAATGTACTACATGAAATCATTAAAATAGAACGTGAACAAGAAAATGGAGGAACATTAAGAACTAGATGATGACTAGAAATTGACAAGATAGAAACTCTAACAAACTAATTTTTGCAGACGTTTTCTAATGGTACATAGGACTTTTAGACGATTCTGAAGCATAAATTGGTAAAATATCATATCTCCTATATTATCTGTCTACAAATAGCTTCGGAACCGTAACTGATACTTGACTTAAAGAAAGGAATATGAAATATTTATTCACACCAAAATAAGATCTTTCTTACTTAGGAACCTCTTTATTCAACTGCGAACGGAAAGAGCTTCATTTTTTTAAGACGATCGACCAACATGTATTGAACACTACAGCGCTACATTATGATCCGTGTAATGCTTTATTTTGAATTTTTCAGTACGACCGTCAAGGGAGGCGGGGACACTCTTAAAACGGGCAATAGGCTACCTCCAAAGAGTGTAACTTTTTACAAATGAAATATAACTTTCGTTTAGTTTAATATCTTACAACAATAAGATGTGACACTTTTTAAAAATTCACTTTGACTCTCCAATCTATAGCTACGAGTATTTTCTTCAAAAATTAATACCACGAAAGAAACCGAAATCTTGATTCCTTGAGAAACAAAGTTAAAATTAGAAACTTACCACTCAACTATTCAACAACAACAAACCCTTAAATGTGATGAAACCTCATAAATGGCCAAAATGTATTGATGTATGTTCATAACGTGACAGACATTTTACAAGGGTAAATATTTAATATTGATGCATCGATTGAAGGCCAATCATCGTCTATACATTAATACGAAAATCTCCCAGAAACGTTTCGTTCCTTTTGCGTACCCGGACGGAGTAAAAACACAAGTGATGAATCGTCCTTGCATTTAAATATGTGTTAATGATTGCCCATTGCTTCATATTTCACTTTTTTATTTCCGAGATAATTTTTAAAATTGTATCAAGAAAAGTAGCTAATGACGCATTTATTTTAAAAAGAATGTTACTTCACGTCCTAAAAACTGACAGCTAGTACAAGAAATTGTTCTAAGATTCTAATTCATGTAGCATTATTGTACCTTCACCGATCTCCATCGAGCTATTAGCGAAAAAAACAACATATTACACTATGTTCGGATTTTAACTTACAATTATGACCGGTTTCTTAAAAAAATTGCTCAAAAGAATTGAACAAATTTAATTTGGTTTTGATCTAAGTTGTAGAGAACTCCGTGTCACTCAACTTTGGTTAAAAACACTGTCACAAATAACTTTAACAATGCTGCATTCCTTGTATTAACAAAATAAAATTAATGAAAATTAATGTTTATAATTCGTAATAAATATTGATTATTGTGGATAGGTCCAAGAAAGTAAAACGTCTTCTATACGTCAAACGTTTCAGAATCTTATATTTCCTTCATCAGGGCTGTATAATGTAAAAATTATACACTCCATCATAACCATGGTGTCTGAGACGCCATGGTAACAGGATGTACGTTGTGTGACTGTATGGAGATGAGTGTATATAACGTAATATGGTGGTGATGATGGAGCGTACAATAATGACATATGGAGCCCTATTGAAAAAAATATGTTTCCGAAACGTTGACCATATAGAAGTGTTTTACTTTCCTGGACATCTCTCAATAATCAGTATTTATTATGAATAACGGGGTCAATAACATTGAATTAATGGGTTTATGATACATTTATCTTTAGAACATGGATCTATAAATCATCCCGGAGAAGACGGAACTCATTCGCACAACATCCGGTTTGCTTTCAGTTAAACTGTAAGACAACATTTTATAGTACCAGTCAGTACCACAAAACCACAAAGAAACTACAAAAACTACAAGTTTGGATGGAATGTACTTGGATAGTGGGGATGAGATTTCTATTTTCATTGCTACATTTTATATTTCCTGAATTGTTTGGATGACTAAATAGAAATTTGTCATTAGCACTTCAAAAACTATCAAGATGATAAATATCAGCAAACTTTCATAACGTTACCGGAATAGTACTTTATGTTATGGAAAAAATCTATGTATCTAAGAGAAAAGTAGGGAATTGTGTCTAGTGTATTTTCAAAAACAAGCATTTTTCTTCGAAATTCGATTTGTTCACAAGACAATTCCACGAAACCAAAAACCACAGTAATTTTTGATAGGTTTTAAGTTTTTTTATAGCTCGTGACGTTTTTCTGAAGTAGAAAATTTAAAAACCCCAAAAATATTGAGAGTAAACTTTGACTTTCAACAAACTTTCATTAAAAAACTCCAAATTGCAGGAGAATAAATTATATCTCGTAATGAGATATTTTCTGCCAGAAGTGTACGTTTCGAGAAATAAACCAAAATAGGCAAAGTTGTTTTTTCTTTCATATTTCCGAATGTTCTCGTGGGAAAAAAAAGAAATTGTTTTTCAGCTCCCACAAATATCGTAAGGAGTAAAAATAAAAACTTCAACATACCTTTCTAGGTATACTTCGAGGACTGAATGATTATATTACTATACGTCGTAGTATGAGAAGTTATAGATAAGTAATATTTTGAGAAGAAGAAAATTATTTTAAAATGTGTCTCCCCCGTCTGGAATACATTTTTATAAGTTTGTGTCCAAATCTTTTGTCAATGGTAGCTTCTTTGATGAAGATTGTCCGTGATATGTCGAGAACTTTTATTAGGATGAAAAAAGTTATTAATTTTTATGATTATTTAGGATGTAGTGTTTTAAAAGTGCCTGAGAATGAAGTATATTTATACAGTGTTTCGTTTCGTAATTCTCCCAAATTACTAAATACTTAAAGTACTGTTAACAGAAAACATATCTTCGATTCAAAATATTTTCAATTCATTCTTTCTGTTTTTCTTTTCACTTTTAGTCATTTTTTAGTTCTACTTACGTTCTATTAATATACAATATTAATTATAATTTCCAATAATTAATTACAATAAACAAGTACATGCAACGCTTATTTTCGTCGGCCTCCGTTGTCAGATTTTACCATTTTCCGTTTTTCTCGCTTGAATTGCATTTCAGTTATTGTTAGAAGAGATATTTTAACGTAATGATGCTTTCCCCGTACATTGATTTTCTAATCTCCCTTATATTACTGACAATCATCGTTTTTATACTTTCTTTTGAGGTTAAATGCATTATTTTTCTCTTGAAAAATCATAAAAGTATCATCACATTTTTTCCAGCCCCCATATCGATATCCTATCGATTAACAGATAAGGTCCTAGCTGGTTTGGGTAGAGAACAGACCGCATTCCTCAAAGTAGTATGTGAGGTTAGGTTTCATGTTATTTAGGTGTAGATTATACAAGTCAGTGAAATTTATAACATTTTACTTGCTAATAGTAAAGAGAATAACATATTAGTGCCTCAACAGTTTACAAGTTGTGTTGTGTTGGAAATAGTGTATAAAATCACTATTTTTGCCATACTGACATTCCAGCTGATTTTATAAGTTGTAAGTGGCTTCTATACAAGGGGAAACAACAACATTAGGAAAGAGATGCATCGTTCTGCTTTTAAATAATGAATTGAATGGCTGGTTTCAAAACAAGACAAGAAAACACATCAACATTCTATTTTCAAAATAAGACACATTCAAAATAAAACCCTTTTAAAGGTAATAGAATAGTAATAACTTCAATAATTTTGTATACACTTGTCTACATAACATCAAGCTTGCAAAGAAAAAATATTGCTTATAGGCAGAGGAGTAATTTAGAGTCTTCTCTTTCCTGAAAGATTTTTTCAAAGTTGTCGTGTTTTGATTCTCGATAACTCAAATATAAATAGTAATACTGATGTGTACAAGACTTACACAATATATCTCTGAAATCATGTTTACAAACTGTATTGTGTAACAAATAAGTCATAAGTGATAGTATTTCATTCAGAATTAATTGTGAGAGAGTGTTTGGAGATGTCATTCCAAAAATAGTTCAGTTAGGTGTATGGATTTCCTTTTCACAAATTTATTTGTAGTTCCACTGAAATAGTTATTGAATTAAGTATTGTATGTGTGTGTTCCTAGATCTCTTCTAATGCATGAACTATAAATTAATTACATGGACTTTTCAATGTATAAGTTGCGTTTTCGTTGACGATAACAGTAGAGAGCACGTGTTCCTGATTCACTTTGTGAAATTGTGATATTGGATAGTGTAGGTTTGTTCGTTTAGGTGGAAGATGGTCTTGCTGACTCCAAAGACAAGATCTTCCGCCTTGAAACCACATAAATAATTGTATATAATGCAGGTTTGTAATAAGGTTTTATTTACGTAAACCTGAGTCTTGAAATGAAAGGAAAGACACCGTTTGATATCACTTGAAACCTGAGCGTCGTCGACTAGGCGTCTGTGGCGGCTGGCCCGTGTAGATTTCGTTCTTCCTTCCTTCAGAATTCTTGGGCGTAATGGAACGAACGGCGAAGCCTCGCGTTCGTGAAGATGCCTTTCCTGGTGAGGAAGCTGGGTCGCCGTCTTTCCGGTGGTGTCGGATTTCTTCAAGTTATTTCGTGGCGAAGTGAATTTAATTGTTCATATCCTTGTGGATTTGCATATAAGATGAAGCTAGTTGCTTTAAATCTATATTGATTGAGATTGAATAAGTTTCGTTGAGTTTGAAACTATCGTTCGTGGACCTAGTTAGCGCACATACGTCTGACCGTCTCGAGATAGCAAAGCGAAGTGAAGTGGTTGTTATCCGTTTCCAAGCTAGCTCTTTAAAATTGAGATAGTTGACGGTGTTCATATCAGATATAATTTGCTCGGGTTGACGGGCAAGTGTCGTCACGAGTACGCCTGCACTCGTATGCATAGAAGTCGAAGTCATTCACGTTATTCTGTGGCCGGGCTTTGAAATATGCTGGCCTTGGAATATTCGTTTGGCTGCTCCGTGTTCGAGTCTCAGGTTATGTTGGCTTTGGAGCGTTGTGCCTTGGATTGTGTTTACAACCGGGCCGTGCCGTGGAAATGTAAACAGTGAATGTTCTTATCAAGTGAATATAATATTCGTGATGAAGTCTTCCGATTTAATGGCATATATGATGCTGTAGTGAATTATATTTGCAGGAATCTGTTGTTCCTGTGGCATCAGCAACTAATTGCGCGCAGGCAGGCTGATGTGGGCAAGAGCATTTTACAGGGGTAATGTAGGAAGGACATTGTAGAAAATGTCGGAAGGACACATTTCGCTACAGATAGCTATTTATTAAAAATATGGTGGATTAACAAAATCATTACTCTCTGTAGAATTTTTGTGATAAAAAAATACTCTTTCCTTAGATGTTGCTGAAAATTTCTATATAAAATTGAGTCGAAAATATTGACATGATTCTTATCTACAATCATATTTGACATTTTGACAGCTGCTCACTGTCATTATCAGGTGGGTGCAGTACATAAAGAAGTACTACAATCACCTGATGACGACAGAAATCAGCCGTGTCTTGCTTTTGACATTAACCTAATACGTACTATAGCAAACTAAATAAAATTCACATTAATTCAGTCAGAAAGAATAACGAATAAAATCATTTTACTAAAGATAAATAGAAGCTGTGTTGTTGAGACATGAATATTTGAAAATCAGTGCAGTCATTGCTGTGAGGTTTTAAATGATCCATCAAACGACTTTAAGGGTCTAGTAATCAAAATTAAATAATGTTGAAAAAGAATTGTACAAAACGCAAGTTCTCTTCTGTAAGTACTGTAGGAGTAAAGAAGTTACAAAACACAAGTTTCTTGAGTGAATAAATAATTTCTTTAATGGAATGTATTGAGATCTAGAACCCCTGTTTTCTGTTTCATATGAGTTATATTATTACGATATTACTACAGTTATTGCTATAAGATGAGGTTTTGAAGAGTTACACTGAAATGATTACTTGTAGTGATATCATAAGAATTCAGTTTTACCTTCTTCATTTGCAAATGTAGTAAGTGTTCTGTGTCGTTAACCAGTACATGAAGACAGATAATTTTATGTAGAGATTTAGGATGCTGACAAAAGCACTAGCGAAACGTGTAGGAAATTAATATTCGGAGGCCAAAACAAATGTTTCTGACTAATTTCCAGGACATTACCAACTTTATACAATGTACTTAATATATTTCTTAAAAACATGCTGCATAAAAACAAAAAACGAATGAATATATTGACTTTCCGTTATGCAAGTATTTTCGAAATAACTTAACACGGGTTTATCGAAATTGTGTAGTTAGCTTGAAATGATACGTACGTATCAAGTATACGTACAAATGTTGTGATCATGTATTCGTACTTGCGACCGCAATATCTGATCTCACTATAGTCTGGTCATGAATTGAGACTTCTCGTAACATATTAACATATATTATATATAATAAAATATATTTGCTACCGTGGAAAGTGGTGGTAAGTATATGTTATTATATATACGTCGTGTATTTGGAAAATGATCTAAGTATGTTGGTGGCAATATAGATACTTTCGTGAATCAGCAATAACCATTGTTTCCAGTTTTAGCTCTCTCTATTAGTATATATAATATATACTCATGGAAGTTATATATATATATATATATATATATATATATATATATATATATATATATATATATATATCCATTTAAGTAGTTATACAACTTTATTTTTCAGATGGTGTATTCAAACTGAAAGAGAAGATTTGAATCGTTAAACTGGCAATTGAGCTTTGTTGTTCCTGTATTTCCTCAGTTACTCTTGTTCCGCGTGGAACATGTTCGCTGTATTGCATCGCCCTCCGCTGCCTCAAAGTCTCTGACAAACCTAGAGAAGATGAAATTCGCGAGAATCGTCTTCATTATTAACACTTCCACTTGAGACTACTTTAAATATGGTAGATGAAACACCGAATAATCTACTGTATATACATATTTAGTTAAAACAACCAATACCAAATTACAAGTAATTTATGTCGTTTTAATCGTAGTTCGTAGTCTTTAATTTTAGCACATCATATTGGGAAATGAATTTGCAAACTATTTAATCGCAGAGTAAATATTCCTCTCTTGTGGAAATGGACGCACATTAATAATCTACTGAAAACTAAAAAAAAAAAAGATTCATGACCATTCGCAATACCGCCTCCATCATTGACGACGTGTAAATTACTATTTGGAATGCTACGAGGAGTGTGGCTTCAGTTTTCGCACTCTGGTGGGGAACAGTGAATAAACGGTAAGACCCTCATGGACATACATCCCTATACTTACGTATCATCAACTACTATTACAAATTAACTGAATTCGGTAATTTCTTTCAGAGATCAGCTAATTTCTTTCAGATATAATAAATTAAAATATATAATGCAAATTTATATTATTAAAATTATGTGAATTCGGTGACGCTGAGACTTGTGTCACAGGAGAAATGGAACTATCGTCGTGTCAGACGACGCATTAGTCCGTCGTAGAAGCACTATGCTTCTAACGGACGCAGACACACGAGTGGCGCGACGATATTACTGTGCGTTCAGTTCTTGGCTTGCGTCCCACACTTTCTGACCTGCGACATTCTTCTAGAAACGCACGACAGTTTCAGATGAGTCAGCACACCACGAATGTAAAAGCATGATAGTAAATATTGTCTTTAATTTTACTTTTTAAAGGATGCTGAACCTGCAATTTTATTTTTTGGATAAAGTAGGAGAAACATGGTTAAAAATTGCTTTGAAGCAAAAAATGAGAAAACACACTTTTAACACATTTTTGAAGAACTCACGATTTTTCAGCAAAATCTTAACATATATTTTAAATTTAAACTGTGTAATATTCCATGCATGCTTTCAGAAATGTTTTGAGTTTGAAAGTACCATTACGATTTTGGGAGTTCAATTGAATAAGTTGAGTGACAAAGTTTCAAGTTTGAGTTTTTTATCTATATCATATAAAAAACAGTAGGTATGAGTAAGTTTTTCACCAAGTTATAGCTCATAATATTCAATAGCAAAAGTATTGAAGATTTTTTTATCTTTCCGTCCACGCTGCGAGCAAGGTGCGCGTTTTCAGCACACACGGCCTAGCGTTCACAGATTTACACGCAGGCTCTCCCATGTAGGCTTTAAAGAGGGCACAAAGACGCACTAACTATCTTCGATTGGAAAGTGAGCCGCACGCTAAATTAATATAACGTTTTTAGTCCCTAACAAATTTCGCAGCCTTCCTTTATATCCGATCAAACTCATTGATCTGACCATCTCAGCAAGCGGTTCCGTGCTCCAGTACAAGCCGAACTAATGAAGTGTACGCCAAGCTTTTAGATTTCGAGTTCCCTTTTCTAAGTACGCGTCTTATGAAGTTCAGCGCTCTCCAAGCATTCTGCGTTGTGTATTTAACATGTTCTGTTCAATTTAAGTCACGAGATATTATAACACTGAAGTATTTATAGCATGAAACTTAAGGAATAATCTGATGATTTAATGAATAGTTCACAGCAGGTTTTATTTTTGATCTTGAAAAACATAAAGATTTACTTTTTAGAGGGTTTAATTTCATTTAATTCGTCTTAGCCCATTTCCACAATTCCTTTAGAAGTGTATTTCGTAAACATATTTCCCGGACCTCTGTAACATATTTCGGTCTCTGTCTTCTTTAATATTCCGATATATAATACAGTCATCTGCAAATATACACACTATCGAATTAATGTGGTCTGAAATATCGTTAATATATGCAAGGTAAAGAATACGGGTATAGAAGTATAATGACTCGCGTGCGCTCGCTGGGGGATAAACCCCCCAGAACCCCACTTCGCGGCTGCGCCCTTGCCAAGCCGTCTAGTGTAAAAATCCTTATTGAAGTTGTAGCGGTGACACAGGATTTACAATGCAGGAGCAGAATCCCAACAAAGTTTCAATTTCTATCTCTAATAGATTTTTTTTTCCGTTGATGAATCAATGATAGAGTCAGTTAGTTAATCTGTCAATGAATTAGCTGACAATCAGTCATTTAGGACAACACCTCACACTTTGCCGAATTGTGAGTACATTTGAAGGTTAGACTAGACTACAATACTAGAATAATATGTGCCTTTTTTCAAGAGACTTTTCTGTGCATAAACATTGAGATAGACTTCATCTTGCAGACTTAGTAATATATTATTCTGGAAGGTACGGGATGTTCTTTCTGAAATGATTAACTATATATGAATTTTTAAGGAACAAATTTTTATTATAGATGTACACTTAATTGTGTATTCCTTGAACAACCTTGAGACACTAATGACAAAATGACGCCAATTCAATATTTTTCAATTTATTTATTAATTACTTCCACGCACAAGACATATTTACACATATCCAAGATATTTAATACAATGTCGTCAGTAACGTATTTGTACATCCATAGTTCCCTTCATTCAAGACACATTTCTCACAAAGATCACTCGTTTTCGCTGACCTCATTTGTTTGCCTTCTCTCGCCTTTCCACGAACCCTTCCCTTCGTCCCCCATCTGTTCCCATCATCCGTAGATCGCGTCTCTCGCCTTCTGGAGAACTCGACCCGCACACGTCTCTTCTTATATACATAAGGCTGGAGTGCGCTTGCGAGAATAGCGGCGACCCGAGCGAGCGAGCGAGCGAGCGAGCGTGCGACGCGAGGGAAAACGTTGCAACGGAAAGAAAGATACCAACTCCAGTAAGAAAAATTTATGATCGGCGCATGAAGCTCGCGAAAGCGTCGCGGCTGCCGCCTCCGCCGCCCTCAACGCAGCTTGTTCTCTTCTACCGAGGAATAGAATTATTCTGGGAAATTAATCTTCCCGAGGGTGGCAGTACTATCACCTCTCTCTCCTCGCCAGCGCTCTGACGACGGCTTACGGAATTAACATCGTAGATCTGTATAAAGGGCGATATTGCTAGTGTGTGTTGAAGGAAGCTCACTATTTCCCTTCTCCCGGACCTCCAGTATTCAATAATTTGAAAATATGATATTCGTATTCGGTTCTGAATGAGCGGATTGTTTGTGATATATTTCCTGTAATTCTGTCTTTTGTCTTTTTGGATTTTCTGCATGAAGGAAATTGTGCATCGCAAGAAGCGAAAAAATATGGAAAGAATTTGGTTTGTGGTTGAAGACAATTCAGTCATTTATATTTACTCTTTATTTTAACATTATTTAGCAAGTTGTTGAGAATATTAAGCAAAATTTATTCGACGACATTACTTTTAGTTCATCTTTCTCAATGTTATTACAAAATACTTAAATATGTTCATAAATTCAAAGATGCAGGAAAGTTAGTGAGATGTGTTATAAAAAGCGCAATTTCCTCCGGACAGGGTCAAGTATCTTAATCAACGTATTCCTTAATTTGGTAATACTTATTACAATTAATCTCTTTTACACTCTGTAGAAGAAAGCCATTAACTTTTATTCCATCAAACTACTGAGCAAGTTTGATGGAGTTGCGTGTAGTGTAACTAACGCAAGTACACTCGTTCGCCAAAGCCAGCAAATCTGACATAGGGCATCGTTCCAAGGGACGAGTAGCAATCTCTTTCCCTGCTCTCCCAAGAAACCACTTCTCAGTAACGTTTCATTAAAAGTTTTAAGTCTCAGATGAGCCGCGAGGTTGTCGTGCCCGCTTCCGCCTACTCTTCTACACCACCACGTCCCTTCTTCATCTCCATCACAGCTTCTGCTAGTTCTCGCATTCTACTTCAATGCGCTCTATACACATTCTTTTTGCACTTATGCATCTTATACAGTGAACAGTATATGTAATAGTAATGCTATCTTGAAATTTTCTATGGGTTTGAATTCTATATAGTTTTATCACATTAGTAAGTGTGTTTAATGAACACGTCCACCTGTTGTCATAAATTGAAAGAGAAAAGAATTATTACGTCGAGCATATATGCATTGTAAAACTGATAAGTACAGAACTGACTAAAGAAAAGGAAATAATCGATCTTTTCAAGTACAAGTATTTTGTACACACCAGTAGACATGTTGTATTATATTTCTGTAGAAGATCTAGAGACATTGTCTATAGACGCTCTACCGATACCGTAAATTGTATGGCGTTCACACGTGATTTTACATTGTAGTTTTACTTTATAGTCCAACATTGTTGTGTGAGAGATGGGTGCTTGCGTTGTCATAATTTCGAATGTGAGAAAGCAGAAACGTAATTGTAGGTGGACTCACGATGCGTTCGTAGAAGTACTTGAATTGGAAAATTACTTGTCAACAAAATTAAGATTGAAAAAAGTCGTGATAAACATCATACTTAGTTTCTTTTCCTTCTGCTTTTTATTAACACCTCTCTAACTCGAACACATCCCATTGGACATTTTACTCAAGTGTGCCTATTTGATATTTGTTGTATGGTATGAAAAAACGATAAAAGAGAAAAGAATATTTTTATAACGTAAAAACAAAAGTATAATCGCCTCAAATTAGGAGTGGAAATTAGTTTTCTTGTTCTTAAAGAGAATTTTTCCACTCCTCTTCTGATCCTCCACATCTTTCACACTTCTCAATTTTCCTGAACTTACTACTGTACCTGTAATTTGATGTATATCGTAATCCTTCTTTTGTGTGTGAGTATATATTGGAAGAACCGAGAGAGAGAAGAAGGAGGAAGTTGATGGAGCAGTTGAGTTCGCAACGCTGAAGTGTTGAGTCGCTAGGTGAACAGCAAAGAAACGAATTCATGAACATTATTTACCTCTTGTAAACTACGTGATGAATGTGACCCATTAAGTCACAATATTAATGAGGACAGAGTTGCTCACTGAGTAATGTACATTGTGGGACACTCATTTATCAGAAGAGAAATGGTCACAAGTGGACAAGGTAGATGAGTCTGCTGCGCGGAACATCGTGAAAGAAGCGGCGAGTCGGAAGCCACGCTCCAGTGACAACGTGTGCGCGCAGTTCTGCGTCACGGCCATCGAGACTGAACAGTGCAGCTATCTACTATCTAGGGGCGAAGACTACCCCACAGAAATCGTAGACTGAAGGAAACAGTAGTTGTATTAATTATACTTAGTATTCAGAATTCCTTTCGGGGATTTATTTGTTTGTCATTCACGTCAGGGGTATTTTTTTGTATTAAGTGTTAAATATTTTTGTGGGCAAGTTAATTATTAAATGCACAGAATCAAATGCATGTACTTTATTTTCTTTTGTGATAGTAAAGTTCGAAACAAAGTAAGCTACAGAGCATCTACGGCACCATCAATTTTTCTAGAACTTTTTATCTGATGCTGCTCTATAAGCTGTTCCAATTTCCCTGACGCCTGCTGCAGCTTTTCTCAATCTTTCTATAAGTCATTGTAACATCTTCTAAATGAGAACTCGCGTCCTGCTCACCCTCAGTTGGTATATCTAGTCCCTTATGATCACCGTGCAAAGAATCCTTCTCTGTTCAAGTTTGTGTGAGCGCTCAATGCCTTGTCACAGGACACTGCAATAAAGATTTTCTCCCAATTACCGCTTCCAATTTTGTCCGTTCCACTGCATTTGATAATATTATCAAACGATCCTTATTTGCTGTCTCTCGCACAGCTGCTATTTTAACCAGATTCCCGTCAGTTTCCAATGTCTCTTCCAAAATCTCCTTCATCCTGCCATCCTCCCCTGCCTTCAATAGAAAACTGCTTCCTTCCTATGCTCTGTCTGACCCCTTCCCAATACACTGGCATACGCTTCCCTAGGGAATCCGTCATGTTTGCCTGCAAACGTTACTCTATCTCATTCATTTGGTGCTCTATAGTTTCCCAATAATTACATTAAATTTTATCGCTGCTTGCCACAATTCTGAAATACCGTCCATCCTACCTTGTATAATCGTAGTAGTTCGTCGAAATTTCTCACCCTCAAAAACTTCCCTTAATTTCTTCACTTGCTTCTCAAAACCTACCACGTCTGACCCTTTTTACTCCGACTCCATCATACGAACCATATCTCTCCCCTCCCTCTCCTTGAACTATAGTGTTATCATTCGTTCTCCACGTGGCGTACCTTGACTCGAACATCTACTGGGTACTGTTAATACTATCGGAGATTTATGCTGACTGTGCACTACCACCGATTTCCGCTACCCTCTCCATCACGTATTTCGCACGACACTGTTATTCAAGTTGTATTTTTTCTTTATATTTTATATTTTTTTCCTAATTATTTGAGCCGGAAAGTATCTTTGTAAATTTTATGCGGTTCATCGTACTGTACTTAACGCCGTTTGACCTACCCAAAATGGCCACCCCCTTTCCGAATAAATGGGGAAATGTAATACTGCACGTTTCTCTCCCATGTGCTTTTCGGTTATTTTTCGGGATTTATGACTTACAGCTGAACAACTTTCTGCCAATAT
This sequence comes from Laupala kohalensis, assembly GCA_002313205.1. Taxonomy (NCBI): domain Eukaryota; kingdom Metazoa; phylum Arthropoda; class Insecta; order Orthoptera; family Trigonidiidae; genus Laupala; species Laupala kohalensis. The sequence goes on along the minus strand of NNCF01125867.1, from coordinate 250,670 downwards.
GTCTCAGGTATGCCGTTTAATCTATCCTATGATTTTCAACCGTGTGTGCTCACGTGGCTTTACACTACTGAAATGCTATTTTATATGTATAAAATTCCTGGTTACTGATATCTCAGATATTTGGCTTCAAATACGCGCCAATGGAAATTTATTCCACCTCGGTGGTCAGAGCGTATGGCTACGTAAAGTGAACCCTACACCCCACTCTTTAAATAGTTTACCTCACGAAAGAAACAAACGGAAATGTTCTCACTCACTCACTCACTTAGTCAGTCAAGTACGAGATAGAGAGACTTTTCTAGAAGAACGCAGGTTGAGAAGTGGTTGTTCTCAGTCTGTTAGGAGAATGCGAGCTATTAACTTCTCAATACGATAGTAAGTGATTCTATTGGGAAAATATTTGCGAGAACAACTCGTTGTATATTGAACTTTCTTTCGAGTAGAGACTATGAATTGTTAGAAAGTCATATGTTTCGAGTAATATGATGTGAAGAAAACTTTATTTCATCATTCTTCATAATTACTGAGAGTCAGTTGTATCAAGGCATCACTAGTATGAACGGTTTCCGAAGAAGTCCGAACATCCTGGTGCGAGGTCAACGCTTCAACATCAAGTCGTAAAGGTATTATGAAGCATTGTAGTACGAGAAGATACTGTAGCTAGAGTCAAAGATGTTTGTAATGAATAAGTTATCTAATTTGCAAAGTGGTAATTATTGGTCAATGTAAGGGTTGTGTTGCCAATATGGTATTTGTGTTTTTGTAATAAATTGTTGTTGTTGTTGTTCCAAAAGACTGTTGATCCCTTTCATTAATTTATTTTAAGCCTGTAAGTGTAAAAATAAATTCAGGTTTACGGCACTCAACTTTTATTTATCACGAGTATAAGGATAATAATAAATGTTTCACATCACAGCATTTATAACATTCAAATACTTGTAGA
>NNCF01125867.1:215926-247761 GCA_002313205.1 Laupala kohalensis | reverse complement strand
ATATATATATATATATATATATATATATATATATATATATATATATATATATATATATATATATTATATATATTAAACGAAAAGTTCATTCACAAAGACAAAATGCAATGGGTTATTTCCTTATTACTCCGAGCATTTAAGGGTTTTTTCCAACAAATTTTCACAGTTATCCAACAATATCCTCTTCCAACTATACACCTTACTACTCTCACATTAATGCATACCTCCAAACTACAACCATTTGTATCTTGTTTCATCCGTACGTACAATTCTCAAAATCACCTATGTCTTCCACTATTTCCCAACAATTTAACTTCTTGTCAACTCTCCTTAAGGTACGTCGTTTATATTTAACTAACTAAAATTGAACGATAAACTCAACGTTAATGAACTCGTAACTAGGCAATACAACATTTGCATATGAAAGATATATCCATATTACGGGTGATTATTGGCAAATTTCATAGAACCACTTTTCAAAACATATTCTTTTAGTTTGCAAATTCCAAAATAATCAATTAAGCCCTTTTACATCGCAGGGACACACTTTAGACAGGCCTATAGCGGTTGCTATGCAAACAAAGTCACTACGCTGGTCAACACTGTTGCGGGTCGTGTCTACGGTTGCAGCTTGTCTCCCATTTCCAGTGAGGGACCATAGATAACTGATTCTTCTCACAACCTATTTCCTTTAAATCTCCAGTAGTTTTCTCCCCCCCCCCAGGGGACTTACATCGAGTAAGTACGTGTTTGGCGAACACGGGGCCCCGAGCTGAGTCTGGCATTACTTCCACTTACTTGTGCCATGCTCCTTCCTTTCTCTTTTCTGACCTCCCTTGGTCACCTCTTGTTNCCTCGCCCCAGGGGACTAACATCTAGTAATTACGTGTTTGGCAAACACGGGGCCCCGAGCTGAGTCTGGCATTGCTTCCACTTACTTGTGCCATGCTCCTTCTTTTCTCTTTTCTGACCTTCCTTGGTCACCTCTTGTTCTTTCCGATCCCGACGCTATTAGGGCTAGGGTATCTTTCATTTTCCTCTTTCCTCTTTTTAAAAAAATGTTTTTAGTAAAGTCTTGAGATATGTTAGGATTTGAGTTTTGAGTTGTAATTCAGGAGGGTTTTTAGTGGGTATGGCTGAGTCATTCGGCGAGTCCCACACACGGGGAGAGTCATGTTGGCTCTCCTTAGTGCGTAACTGAATTTTCCCTACTTGTACAAGTTTTAAGGGCTCTAATGACCTCGATGTTGACGAGCCCTAAAGCCCCACAAAAAAAAGTAGTTTTCTCCTGTAGATTCGGGTAACTAGCGATACTGATTGGATACCTGGAGTTATTCTAGAAGTTATTTGAACAAAAAAATTTTTTTACGAATTAGTTAAAACACATTATAAAGACAATTATGTGGGCAGATAATATTTAAAATTTATTTTGAGTTCGGAAAGTAAAAGAAAAAGACAACTTCAATAAGTGTAAGTGAAACACATTTCAATCTTATATTCATAGTAAGACTAATCACGTAATGCTGAATCCTTGTTAATGTCTGATTATATTTAATATCTTTTCACACGTAGAAAATATACAACAACAAAAATATTTACTTAAATTTTTGAACTAAAATCAAAAGGCGTAAAATGTGTCAACAAATCACAAAAATGTAATGACGTGGCAAAAATAAATGTAATAGGACATGAATGTTGAGAAAGTTTATGTAACTATGTTTGTGCTATTTTTTTACACCAATAATTTGTTTTATTACATCTTCAACAATCTCCTTTGTTCTGTTCATTTGTAATGTGTGGTTCCTAACATCTCTATTTTACTACTATGTTTAACAAATTAGTTTTTCCTTCACTATCCTCGGGTACACCCTATACGCTTTTTATAACTCTCCTTGTACTTCGAAATACTCTCATAATTTGAAAAGACACGAGCAGAAATTGATGCGAGGGCAGAGTAGACATCCAGTTTTCTGACATTTCATAACGTATGTAATATATCTTAATGAGTAGTAATTCTTACAAACGTGGTTGAATTATTTAAAGATGACAATCGTAACACATGGTGCGGTGATAGTACTATTACGTCAACCGAGACGAAATTTAAGAAATGTGTGCGGAGAAACGAGATGGCACTTACATGTTCCTCGGCTTTTTCCTGTCGTCATGTCCAAGCGATAAATTTGGCGCTGTAAAGAGGATGCTTCTCCATAATCCTCTGCTTGTGCACTTTCCTTCTTCGGGGTCGTACTCCTCAGACCAAAGCTTACGCTGGTAGAGTTATCGCGTTTTGAGTTGGTGGAACCGATCAGACTATCACTAGTATCATTCTGCAAACATCTGTCGGGTATTACTAAAAACTTTCCACATGTCAACTTTCCACATACGACCCATTCACTCGAAGCGTTGTCAAACCCGATAGCTACCTTGGCTTCTTTTCAATCGCAATTTTTTATTGAAGGTGTCTTGTTGACAACCTCGGGATAAAAAGACGATACAGGGGAAAACAAACCAAAGCTCAAAAGACAAATAGCGTTATTTGATGTTAATATTATAACATTTTATTGCTATTTGTATTAACTTCTTATACAAAGCTCCACATCTGTGGTTCAATTTATAACAATTTATTACTTTCTTCTAACAAATTTATCACACAAGGCGTTTCATTGATACATCACATTTCATAAATCCCAATTCATGATTTACCCTTCCAAAAAAACACAAAAATCATATAACCAAATTAAGTCATTAATAGAAAACCTCTTATTGACGCTATGCATTTCCTAAATCCCAATTATTACCATTCCAAAAAACAAACATCATAGAACCAAATTAATTAATTAACAGAAAACCTCTATTTGACACCATGGTAACGTGAGCTCGTGTCCATTACGTGTGAATTTCCAGTCATACAAATAGTTCTTGAATAGTTCAATCTCACTCAGAAATTTAATTCGTTTTATCATCCAGATTATTAAAAAGAGTTCCAACACAATACCTTTATGGGTCTTAAGACCTCGTCACACGCGTTAGCAAAGACACGTACTGTAGCAGATACCGTCCGTTCTCCATTCATTCCATATGGCTTATCATGAATTCCTCTACCAATTCCGCTTTCTCACGGGTTCTCACTGACCTCGATGTTCTCACTTAACTCACTGATCTTCACTCTTCGATTCTCACTCTCTGACTGTCCGTCACTTACTGCTGCTCTTACTCTTACTGCCCCTTTTGCCGACCGCCGATCTGTATTCATCACCCTCAGCGAGCTGGCATATACTCTCTCTCTCTCTCTCAGCTGTTTCTTTCCTCAGTCACTGCAGCAAGCCTAGTCACCCGTTCATTGGTTCTCGCCAGGTCTGCTTGAGTGCACATTGTGGATCGTGGCGGCAATAGCAGATGTGATGGTGGTGGTCGCCGTTGTGATGTCGCACGTCACTGTTCGAAGGAGGCGGGGACTTTAAAAATTTGGGCTCATGTTACCTGAATTTCAGATGAACACTTTTCACTCTTCATGCGATTCTACCTCAAACTTGTTAAAACTTTTACTATTTTACGATAGTTTCTTCTTTAAAGAGTTATTTGAATCACATACAATTTATTCATTAAATTGAAATTACTTTAAAACACTAGAAATTAATTGTACTGCACCGTAATGTACACAAATACCATTTTCTATTTGAATCATTTTTAAATACTAGGAAATCAATTGTACCTTTGTCTCTCAAATAAAAAACAATGTTCACAATATTGTTATAAATCTGTTGCTGATTAATAAAGCAAGACTATCAATGATTATCAAAGCAATCAAACATAATAATTTTCAAAGTTCTATTGAAAATTGGTACAATATAAAAGTACGTGAGGTGATATTTAGGAAAGTACTGACCGTAGGTCAGCCAGATAGAAAGGTTAAAAAGGGTGTCTCCAGAACGCGAGCTGAGCTGATTGTAAGTTCTTACTGATTATGTTGAGATAGTGAAAGGGGAAATATCTTTTCGGTAAATAGTATGCATCAGGCATTCAAAATGTATAGTGCCGTGCTTCGCCAATTCAGCTTGCCTAATGTCTACTCGAGGAAGGAACGAAAACTGGTTGCGCATGCGCGTGATCAAGTCCAACTACTAACGTCATTCTTTTCAGTAATGGTACTAGACGAAAAAAAAAAAATCGAAAATGAAAATAATTTTTTTTTATATAATGTTTCTTAATAGTATTTCTTTTATTTTAAAGAAAAACGAGTTAATTAAATCAGTTTTTTAAGTACAGGCTGTCCTCTTAAATTTATTTAGAGCTATGAACACATGAGGAGATTACGACAAACTAAAGCAACTAAAGCAAATTTTCCTTTCTAATCCTAAAAAAATCAAAATATTCTGAAATATTCCTCTTAATTTTATTTTTTATCTTAGTCATTAATTTAAAAAAAACATGTGAACGATTAATCACTTTCAGAACACATTTTTAATTGATCAGAACTGTATGTAAGAAAGCTAATATGGAATTAAAGTTTGTCATTTGAAAATAATACAATGAAATTATATCAAAATTTCCATACATTGTAATGAGATTCTATTTAGAAATATACGATTAAAATGAAAATATTTATACTTATATATGTTCTAAGAAATTTTATGTGGTTTAGTTCATGCTCTGATGAATTTTTACGTAGCAAAAAAGAAATTTTTGAAGTAATAAGTATAATTTCTTTTCCTGTTACGTAGTTTGCCTTCATCAAAATGCTCTGAATACGTTAACTTAAAATTAGAACAATACACACTTTACTTTAAAAATGTAAACATAAATTTAATTTTATGTAAATGATTACAACAAGTGGTCAATTGTTATATTCAAGTTGTACTAAAATTTAAAAAAAAAGAATTTATCACAAAAAAATTAAATTATTTTTTTAAACTTCACAATACCAAACTATTTCTGGAATGAAGCACACTTTAAGAATGAGAATTTCACCCAATCGAAATAGACCATTTCCAGCATGCGATTTTCCGTAGTTGCTACGAGAAGAATGTTGTCTTCTCTTTATATTGGTAGTTGCTAAATTTCATTTTTCTTTCTCTTGTGAGTTCTTGTCCATAGATTAGGACTTATTTTTTTGAAGTTAAAAAAGTACTATAACAATTGTGACAGCATTGTTGGAATACGTGTGTTTGTTGGAATAGTTTATTTATACATATATGATGGCGTGTTTGTTTTCGAAATACCGGTCGGGTGTCGACCATGAAATTAATTTGTTTCATAATTACAAAATCGGCTGTTCACAACTTATTTATCCATAATATAAAATAAAACGCATGGGAAATGGGAAGCATTGGACAGTAGATTAATATAAATGAGTAAAAAATAAAAGTTCTTAGAACAAATTAAGCTTGTATTCAGTGTGTTTAAGCAGGGGTAGGAGTACCTTAGGGTAGGGATAGAGAGACTTTGTTGTATTTATTACAGTTAACTTACAATTTTAAATAATACATCAAATGAAAGAGCAACTCAATCAGTTTTTCTTACAAATGTTCAATGTAAGCACCATTTGCCACATAGCACACATCCAGTCGATTGGCGAGTAATAGTTGCAACTACTGCTTCAATCCTGTTTCTTAAGTCGAGTAGGACAGCTGGTAGCGGAGACACATACATATGATCCTTTATGAACCCCCAAAGGTAAAAGTCGCATAGCGTCAGATTGGGTGAACGTGGAGACCTAGTGAAACAAGCACTGTCATCCGGCCCCTGGTGACCAATCCAGTGGTTGGGTACAACGTCGTTTAACCAATCGCGTACTAAGTTATGCCAATGAAGCGGCGCACCATCTTGCTGCCAAATAAAGTTCTCAGGTTCAGCATCTTCCAATAGAGGAAAGAGCCATAGTTGTATCGTATCAAGATAAGAAACGCCAGCTGCTTCATCCAAAAAGAAAAGTCCATAAACTTTCCACCGGGATATGGCACAAAAACATTCAATTTTGGAGAGTCTTGTTGCAACCATACCATCTTGTGGAGATTTTCTGAGCCCCAGACGCACACATTCCACTGAAGTGAAATGATCATTGATCATCAGATTCACCATTGTAGACGATTTGATCCAGAAAAGTTTCATCGTCATGCAGCAACATTTCTTTTGCAAAGTTGGCACGTAAAGCGTAGTCTATAGGTTTTAGAGCTTGTAACAACTACAAATGATAAAGATGTAGTTGTAAGCGTCTCCTTAAAACTCTCCACGTAGACGTCACTGGAATTGCTAATTCTTGACTAGCCTTCCGAACTGATTTCTTGGGGCTACACGTGAAAGACTCTCTCACTTTTTCAACACGTTTTGCAGTCACTCTTGGTCCTCCCATACTCTTCCCTTTACAAAGACAGCCGGTGCCAACTTATGACTCCGTCTACGGATGTTATTATCACTTGGATGATTACAATGGAATTTAATACGGAACGCAAGTTGCACTGTAACTACAGATTCAGTCCTTGCAAACTGTAAAACAAAAACAATCTTTCCATTCGTTAGTCGCCATCTTTACTAGTAGCGCTCTCTAACGGAAGACAGAGGAAACAGTGAATGCGCATGCTCACAGGTGAACCCAACAAAACTGTTCTAGTTTCTCTTTCATTTATTATTCATAATTGTAAGTTAAATGTAATACATACTACAAAGCCTCAAAGCCCCGATATTAATTTTGAAACGCTCTGTACTAATGTTATGTTTCTGTTGAGATTGTATAAGGGCACGATACCTTTTAAAAAGAAATGAAAAGGGCAAGACTTGTAAAAATAATGGAAAAATACTTATATTGGCGTCAAATCCATAGATTTCGAGGATTCTCACACGAATAATCATATTCTTGATTCCGTTATGCCCAAAGTTAGACCATATGGGGTGAATGACATCCCGTAGAGGTGGGGTTGGAAAAGGGGTGACACGTAAAAAATATTTATAACAACCGATATTGATGTCGAATCCATAATTGTTGGGGTTGCTGAGATGAAGTAGTTTCGAATTAATAGTTTTCAGGCCGATTTAATGAATTGTTACACGGTGCCGTCCTATGATTGTCAGCACTAAAGGGAAGGGGGTGATGGAATACCCCTAAAACTCCTATCGGTGAACTGGTCTGGATGGTATTTGAGTCAACGTTTTGTCGAATGAAAATGATATGCCATAAGTCCATTAAAACATCTGAAAAATTTTTGTATAAAAAAACTTTAGAGTTAAATCCACTACAGTGTCAATAAAGTGTAAACCGCGGATATTATAGCCACTAAATTTGTGTGTCCAGCAATAGAAATACTTTTGTAGTTGCATCTTCATTCCACTCATCACCTTTCCGAACCCTAAGCTTCAGTGTAAGGTGAATAAGTTTCAGAATAGAAGCTTGTGGTTTTCATAACGACTGTGGACAGTACTCTGACTGATGTTTGATAAAAGGAAATATTTGAAAACGCAACTATTAGAAAATAAGAACATAAAAGATTCATGACAATTCATTCTCCCGGGCAACGCCTTGTTCATTCAAATAGTATTCAGTAAAATAACTCAATCTTAGCTTGAAATGGAGGAAATATAACATTATACGACCAAGGAAATACAATTTCAACGATGAATAACTTCGAATATTCACAAAATCTTTCTATAATTCGAGTTTAAATGAAGCGTAAATATAAGGGTCACGAAAGTGCCTAAGGTGGTACAAATTCTGTATTACACATCACAAAACTTTCCGCATTCAAGGCATATGACACATTTTATAAATAATAAGTAAAAATATATAAAATCACATACAAAAAATGAAATTTTTTGAAATGGATTTTTGTTTAAGAATCATTGAAATTAATTAAAGAATAATAGATACAAAATAATTGTTTAGAGGTGCAGTTTCTCAATATTATTATCAGAAAAGAGAATATGCTGCCAATTTTGCCATATCAGAATCTTTCATCAATTCGCTGGATATATTCGGTTATTGCAGGTTTCATAAATTTCGCCATGTCGTAAATCATTGTACAAACCTAGCCTATTGCATAACAAATAGTCTTTCAGTCCACGAATAAATTAACACGTAAATCAATTCTTCCATGTCAGGAATATTAATCTTCGAGATCATTTTTTTGGTTATTTTTGAACTTGCAGCGAATTACTCTGCACTCGCACATGTTCCCGAATCCATTCGTCATTCGGATCGATGTTATCGAATAAAAATGAGTTCGAGATTCTCAAGTTGCAGTCGTACAAAGGATACAGCGCAGAGGGAGACAACATCTTTGGTAGAATGAAGCTCTTTTATATTAGGAAAGTCACAAACGATATTCTTTCAGGAGTGATTAAAAACAACAAATAACGTTACTGTTTCAGCCCAAAATAAATGGTTTTACTATTCTATACACGAATGATCAATATTCAAATGGATTTTTATGATTATACTAATGTCTCATTATTTAGGTTTTATCTATTTTTTGAGAGGTAAAAACTTTTATGCACGTTTTTACAACTGCAGAAACGTTTCTCTTTTCTCAATATATGGACCTCATATTCCGCACCTGTTTTCCGCGTATAACATTTATTTTAGTATGTTATTATCGATTATATGTGAGAATATTTTAGTATGTATTGTTAAATTTATAAATATTAAGCTAATTTTTCTATAGCACATGGCAAAATACAGAATATTTATGGTATTTGAATACGACACTTTTTATTGTGTGAAATGTAAGTAAACTACAATCTATTCCAGGAGAAATAATCAAGAAATATTATAACACGATTTAATACTTACGACAGAGCTATTGTATGAACAGTATTCCATTTGTACTTTTCAGATCTTCTTTGCAGAACTACAACATCGAAAATAATATTACAGAATAAATTTTACGTTTTTACAATAATAATACTACAGAGATTACTTTTGCTATGGAAAATTTGAGAACTGGTGGTAAGGTGCCTAGGCGATCCATCTGATTTGCCAGGTTATTGCTGTGCTGTTGTCTAGGAGATTAAGAGCTAGATGATTTGGATATGTTCCCGATCTTCTTTGATAGTTATGGCTGATTTGTCTTATTTCTTCTTCAAAGTTTACACATTTACTACACTACATGAATTCCGATGTAATATAGCTTTAGTTATGTATCAGGGATTGAAGGTAATATTTCTTAAAACTATGGATTTAAAATATCGCATAATTGATCTATTTGAGCTGCTATCAGTATCCCAGATTTGAATACCGTATGTTGGACGTTATAATTGTCTTGTAAATTCGATACTACAATTTTTCTTTTGTCAGTTTTAGGTATATGGAATGAAGCGATTAGTTTCATACTCGCTTTCTTTGCTCATAAACTACATCAATCCCATGATTCGTATATCCGTCCATTCTTTCGTGTATCAGTTAATTTTATTTAGTATCCTAACGGGACATAGTTTTATTACCTTTTATTATTATTACAAGCAGGTTCCATTGCAATATCATTGCATCTGGTTAAAAAAAAACGAATGCCGCTGAACTAATACAGTAAGGTACGTACAAAACGTTTTGAGGCAATTGAGAGTAAGCCCTTGAACATTATTTGTGTGTGTAAAGGACAATTTCAATTCAATTTCTATAGGGTGCTTTATTTACAAAAATTATTAATTTTGTACAAATGTTTGGCGAGGTTGTTTTACCTGTACACCTTTCAAAGCGCCCTTTAAGTAGATCCGTGGGCTGTTCATACAATGACCTGGTATTCACTCTCATTGAATGGATAGTTGCAGTTTTAATTTTACCAATCTTTGTTTTTGGACTTAAAATGATTGTAATTTTATGTACTTGTGATTTGTATCGTAATAGTATTTTTAACATCCTTTAGTGCTTCTTTAATATTAATTAATTTAGTTGTAAAGTATCTCTTAAGTATTCTGCAACTATCGATTCAATGAGCACCATTTGGAACCACGGGAAACCAACGGCCAGGACACGAATATATACAATTAATATAAACATATTTACAAAATATACTTAAAGAACAGAAAGAAATTATAAAGTAATATATACAAGTTTTGTCATAGAAGTAAAGATTAAAATAAAATAATTTACAATACAAAAAAAAATTGACATAATGCTTGGAAAACCTTCTCAACATGTCTCCTCCTGAAACAAAAGAAAAAGACGAAGCGGTAGAATCACGGTTCATTTGAATCAGTAGTTTCAGCGTATATTACTCTTTCTCTCATCTCCCTCACGTAGCTTAGGAACTGACCCAGACAATACAGATACTCTATTGTCCCTCGTTATCGCAATGGCTAAATATACGTTGTGATAATTTTGGAATGCACTAAAAGTTCGTTTTGTTTATTTTTACTAACGATCGGGCACGTTAGTAAAATGTGAATCCAATATTAAATTTGTTCACCGCAAAATGGGCAAATAGAGTCTCGATCCCCCCTCAGTTTTCTTAATTTCCACCCTCCTATGCGAAACCATCCGTAACCCGATCGTTCTTTAGATTTGAGACTGTCAATGTATGGATTTCTGCCCCATTGTCCAGCTACTAAGGTTTGCACGATAAGTGATCTCTTTTCCAGTCTGTTAGTTTCTATTTCACGACGGTATAAGTCTTGAAGTTTTCTTTTAATATCCTTTAAATCGTTTAACGACGGACTATTCTGAAATACGCAATTGATTCCTGTTTTACGAATTACATTTTTAATTTGCCTGTTCCATTTTCCTTCTGTATTACAATGGTAAGAGTGAGTTACAAGTGGGTTCCTGGTACCTGTCCTTATCGAAAGGCAATATTTAATTGCTCTTAATTGGAGAGTTAGTTCAATGGGAAGCAACTCTAATTCCCATAAAATGCCATTGTTTGCTGTGCATTGAGCAATGCCCGTTACCATTTTAAGATTTTAGTTTGAAGCGAGTTTAAAATTTCATTATCCCCGCGCCCCATATTTCCACTACGTACGCTATTCCCGGGATGAGTAGAGATTGAAACATTTTATCCATAAGTCTTGGTGCAATTTTAGGAATTGTAATTTTTGATTTTGCTGTTGTACTTAAAAAGTATTTGCCTTTTCGTCGAGCTTTCACCTTATGTCTCGTCCAATTTACGCTCATGCAGATAGTTACTCCTAAATAGATGTATTCTTTACCGTTTTCTAGCGTTTCTCGTTTATACGATCAAATTTCATTCTTACTGTAGACCCACCAATTTTTAAATGTAATAAGGTTTATCTTATTAACGTTAACTTTTAGTTTTGTTTCTACGCAGAAAATTTTTAATTCATCTAAACTTCTTTGTACATCTGCTTGTGTTTTTGAAAAAATAATCAAGTCGTCGGCAAAAAGGAGTGCTGGTATTGAGATATATTCATCTCCGATCCTGGGTGAGTCTGCATTTACCGTGGCGCGTCTATCCACGAGCACATCTATGAATAGAATGAAGAGAAGTGGGGAAAGTACGCAACCTTGTTTTACACCTCTTTTCACAGAGAATGTATCTGTTACACAATCTAATTCTAATCTCACGTATGCTGTGTCTGATTTATACATCCTTTGAAGTATTTTTAGGAATTTTGTGGAGATTCCTTTACTTTCTAGAACATACAAAAGTATTTTCCTATTAGCGGTATCGAATGCTTTTTCAAAATCCGCAAAACACAAAATAGCTTACCTCTTTTCACAGAAGTAGCCTTTTCCGCCATTGTGGTATTTATAAAAATATTGTCTACTGTTATAGTTATTTCTGAATCCTTATTGCAATTCTGTCATATTTCCTTCTTTTTCTATCAATTTATTTAACCATATATGAATTAGCTATTGCATTAATTAAAGAAATACCTCTATAGTTATTAGGATAGTTAATGTCGCCTTTGTTTTTATACATTGGACAAATTATTGATGTATTCATAATTTCAGGAAATATGGAAGCGTCGTATAAATACTAGAATTTATTTCCTTTAAGAATTCCATCAGAACCTGTTGCTTTGCCAGACTTCAAATTTCGTACCACATCTTTTGCTCCATCAATATTTATTTCGCGGTGTAAATCTGTCACTATTATTTGGTGTTTGATTACGTGGCCCGTCCGTTGTATACATTGATTCTGGGAAAGAAGAACAATTTATGAGTATAGAATTTCCTACTACCGTATTGTTTTGTAAAAGTAGTGGAGTAAAATTCATTTTACTATCATTGTCAGGTGTGAGATAATTCGGAGGATTGTGATATGGCGTGAGGCACTTTTATAAAGGGATCTAGGCTTTCCACTCTTAAAACTATAGTTTTAGCACTTTTTATTTAATATTGTTTGCGGAAAATTCAATTCAATTCTGTTAGGTGTTTTGTCTTTCGTTTCCTGTTATATGAATGCTACGTGAGAAAAAAAAATGCAACTTTTGACTTTTATAATATTGATAATATTTAATTGTTAACACTTAAAATTGTTAATTGACAAGGCAGAGTGTTTCGCAATATGAACTGAGAAGCAAGAGAAAATAAATTTGATTGGAGAAAATTGAACTTTCTTTAAATGTTCGATACAAAAGGGTTTTTTGGGGAAAAACTTTCACGTAAATTTTGAGCGCTTAAACTGATAGCTATTCTACGAGAATTTCTTCTACCATAACAGAGAACTCAATACAAAAAATATCCATCCTCACGGACGCACCCTCGTGCACCACCACCACCACCACCACCAGCAGCAGCAGCATAGCAAGGACAAACACAATTTCGCGAGGTCCTGTTTCGGCGACGTAAGCGAATTCAATTTTATGTGGCCTTGTATTGTTATGCTGGAGACAATCAGCGAAAAATAAACCGAGGCAGTGGAGTCTCGAGGGGAAATGGAAGAGCGCAAGAGTTCTCAAGCGAAGGACGACGCAGAGACTCCTCTGTTCATCTGGCATGCAATAAAGGCTGCGCTTAATACCCCAGTGCGGTGTTGCGACCAAATAAGTGGGTGCTTTCTAAAGGGATTTCGCTATTTATAAGATGAAAATCATAAATCTTCTCACAGATGAATAAAAAATGTAGCGGGAGTATTCGGAAATGTCTGGAAGGTGTAAGCCTAATAACAACTTTGCGATATTTTGCTATCGGAAGTAAGACAGGAAGGTTGTTTTATCATAAATCTGTGGTGGAAAAACAACAACCAATTGAAACGTAAAAAACGAGGAAAACTCATACTTCTTTAAGAATACCTATATTTAAATTTTAGAAAAGTTTTCGATTGTATATTTTGTATTTAGAGTGAATATAGTACCAGAAATGAATTTTTTTATTAATATTTAGCAGTAATTGTTCTAATTGTGAGAGAAAGGCGACGTATTCTGAGTTTTGGCTCTCATCGTGACGTAGTGTAATTTAATGACACTCGCTCAATATACCTTGTGTTTAGCTTGTGAGCTGCGGGGAATTCCTATTGGTCGATCTGGAAATCTGAAGGATTATACATGTTACAGTTGTTGGCACAATATGCGAATCACGTTTTTGATACGATTTTGATTGTATTGCGTAGTCATTACTCATCTACTAAAATAATGAGAGTATAGAGATATTTACTGTCAAATAAATAATAAAAGTGGTTTCCCCAGAGGGAGGCATACTGCCAACACATCACAAAACTTGGGGGAGGTTCGAAAAATGCAAATTGGAAGGGGTAAAAAATATTTATTTAAAAAAGAATTAAAAGATATAAAAATAAGAATTAAAATTATTTTAATATTAGCATGAAAATTCTAAAAATGTCGTGATAGGTGAAACTTTTTACCGACTTTATAACAAGGTAAATACTTTAGAGTCATATGGTCGAAATGGATAAATAAATCGTATTATTTTGAGAATCTCTGAAGAATGCTCGCCACATGGGAGGGCTATTTTAAGGGCTGTGAGGTTATATAAAGGGTATCAAAAAGTCGGAAGACTAACCACATTCTCGCAAACCAAGATGTGACAACAGATACCTTCCTCACAATCTTGGTGAAATCTTAGATACTCCTGTTCAACGGAACACAAAAACAGCAATGTTGTTGTAACTAACTAACTCGGTACAAATACAAGTGTCATAGATTGGACTTAAAATGTGAACGAAAAAATACTTACTAGAGTACTTACTGAGTTGAGAAATTACCCATTAATTTAAAATTGATCATGTGAATCATGTGAATGAATTCAGGAACAATGGAAGCGAATATTGGAAGTTGTTTTCTGAAAAACGTGTCTTGCATTTCCCATAAGATAAGACCAGAGCACACACGAATACTATAGTTACTCGAGTTGTATGATGGAAGGGATTTCATTAACGCAATTTCTGTCATAAATATTTTCAGTCACGCACTGCTAGACATTTTATATGTTGAGCAACATTATTATTGAGGATTCTCCAGTTATGAATTGATATTTTCGCCTTGGCTTTCGACAAATTAATGTTGTTGTTTTCACACTATACAAAGAATCATGCGGAGCCGAGTCAAGGTGGTATGCCTCATGAGAACATGGCTGTCTAGGTTTTTACGTTGTAATCGTGAAAAAATTCGAAAATGAGATTTTTGCGGAAATAGCCGTTTCGGTGATTCCTGATTCCGAAAAAGTTGTTTTTGGCATAACGTCCGTACGTCTGTCCGTCTGTTTGCAGCGATTATGAGTAAAGGGATGAATCAATTTAATTCATATTTCGTATTTACGATAGATTTTACTTGTCGATGCACGTGCTCTGATTTTATTTTTGCTTAAAAAAAGGGCACTTCATATGAAAGTCAAAGTACATTTTTTAATATTTATCAAAAACTGGTATGTACAACGATTTTGCTTAAATTTTCTGTACGTAAAGTACAATTAGTTTGCATTACATCCGCATTAGCAGTATTTCGCTTGAAAGTTTGGTATAGACGCAGTAATTTCTGTCTGCTACATTCACGCATGTGTTTACTATTTCAAGAAGCTTGAATATTATTTAACATGGATCAAGCAGAGGTAGAGTAAATTAATATTCTGAATATTTATTTTACTTTCAAATCTCTAATAAAAGACACTAAGAAATTGAATTATTGGCTTTGAGTTCGACAAAAATTTTAAATCTTCCACCCACGCGACCTCTACGCCGTTCTCGTATTCTCTCATTCGGTGACGCTGCATCTTTTGACTGTGTAAGCTTAAGTATCAGACGTGTTCACTGCTCCTTTTGCCTGATGTTCTTGTTAACTTATTCATGCTGTGCGTCATATTTAATGTTCGTGCGTATTATTTGATGCGTGAGGGTGTTATTTTATAATATTTCTTATCGTCTGAAGAATTACCTTGGTTACGTGATTTTTATTTTTGGAAGGTAACGTGTGATTAATCTTTTTGTTTATTTTTCATGATTTTTTTAAAATTCAATGCTGTATAGCAGTTTTAGTTGTTAAAAATAGTAGTATTTTAAACAATTTGTTTTAACACTTACAGAATTCTTTGACGAGATAGATAAGGAATACGTTACGAAATACCAGGAAGTAAATAAAACAAACAGTATCACCTATTTAAACGAAATATTTAATAGATACGATTAGTGTTTATTAATATAATTTTGAAATTTCAAATTGCAAAAAAAAAAAAAAAAATCAAATCTTTAGTTCCTTGTTAAATTTTATAAGAATGTTTATCGTCTCCTGGCTTTGTTCTCGCGTTAATAATATCCTATTATCTTTATATTTATTAATAAATATATCTTTTGAGGTATGAAACGGTTTCCTTTCGATAAGATTTCTGGATCTAAATATGACCAAATGGGTCGAAGACGTAGCTTAGGAAAATATTTGTGATACGAAAATATTATTTGAAGAACAATGATTTCTGTAAATGTATTCACCGAAAAGACAATTGCAATACAAGTGGTCAGATTTTAGATTAAATACTCGTAGTTCGATAATTCAAATTGATGAAATTCAAAGTAATGAGTTCATTTGCTGTAGGGGGAATTGGGAAAGAGAAATTGAAAAGAAATAACGCTTGGAAGTTAAAGAACGCATACAAACAACGCCAGAGAAAGAAATGGGGGTATAGCACACGATATCTGAGCTGGTGTGACGGGAGAATGGTCATTATGTTTGCATTACATCCCCGTTGGGGCGCTTGCGCTTACAGCTTTATGGCGTTTCTCCCTTGAAACATGGGGCGTAACACGCGGCCGGAGTGTCACGAAGAGGAAGAGCGAAGGAAGGGTAGGAAGTGACATCACATTTGTGATGAAGATGTTCAATGACTTTGTTTCCTTAGATATCTGTGAAAAAATTCCACGAAAATATTTTTGTCAAAATACACACTACTTACAACACTTACGCTATGTAATCTGGTTCTAAGGAAGAAGAGCAGCTACATACTTATACATGGTCAAACGCAGTTTTTAAAAGCTTTTACTTCTTCCATCTGATATACTAGTCGAGAAAACTCTGACAGTTAATTTTGAGGAATTTTTCCGTTCTGTCTTGAAAATTTCGTAAAACCTTTGGATGCAAATTGATGAAATGGTGGTAAATGTCCAACAAGAAGAATTAGGTTTTATTTCATTTTTTTATGGTGGATGAGAGAGGTATGAGAGGGGATGAGAGGTAGTTTCAGAGGAGCTTATGATATTTTCTACATGTTTAATTGATTACGAAGGATTAAAAATGTCTTTTGGAAATCGGGATTTAATTCTGTTTGTAATATTAATCAGATTTATTTTATAGTTCATCAACTTTATAACGAGATAAAATTTATATGAAGTAAAATGGAATATTGATTATTTTGTTTAAAAAAACATAGTTTACAGAATGAAAGAAAATAGTCCCAAACCATAAAGCTATATTTCTAAATGTATTAATAATTTTGTTTTCACATTATAATACATTCAAGAGGGCAACTATGTGCCACAATTTAATAGTAGAATCAATGCGTTGAGAGTGAGTATTGTGGGTTGCATTATAAAGATTAGCTCTCATGACACTCGAGCTCGGCCAGCGAACCCGCGATCCTTCTTCATTACGCGTACTGCGCGAAGCGCACAATCTCCTCTACTTATGTAGAAAGAGTCTTATCCTTTCTTCTCATTACTTGCTCACTTGAGCGATCATCAGAATAGCAGTTCTTCATATCCCTTTTCGTGAGGAATGGTGACCAGTCCTCGGATACCGCATTGGTTCGTTAAGAAATAGCTGCTCTATGGAAATTCTTTTCACAAGATAATTTCAAGTATAAACAGGTTCCTTGAAAGTGAGTTCTTTTTTTTCTCACTTTTGCAGAATTATATACTAAGAAATGTGGCATCTTATTTCTCTTTTATTTATGTCTATGGACATTTAAGCAAAAAATCTTTCATATTGAATAAATGAAATTTTTTATCAATTCATTCAACAAAATACTAATTTAAACTTTTTATTTATTTAAACTAACTCCCTTTATCTTGGATTGATAATGTTTACATCCCGAGTACATAATCCTACTTCGGACGGTATGGAAATTTGCTACAACAATATTCTACAGAATATCCCAAGAAAAACTTTGGTTGAAACAATTTTTTTCTTTGCGTATATTCCTTGAAATGTATTTGCGTGATTGTGTTATAATGTGTACATAAATATATTTTCAGGAATATTTATGAAAGCTTAAGTAAAATTCAGAATCAATCTGTGTAAATCACTGTTCAAATGCTACTTGCATTTGACGGTTAAATATGCTCTAAAAATTGTTACAAATAAGAAAAACTGAATACGTGATCCAATAATGATTGTTTCATAAGTAACTAAAGTTGCCTTTAGGGCTTTACTTGTGTGAATTTTGTATACTATTTAAACAAATGCTCTTTCACTAATCACCATTGATAATGTTATGGGTTAATACGAGACAGTAAATAATATCCTGTCCATTTATGATTTCTCTTTTAGTAAATAAATACGTATTAAAAATGCAGACAGTGACGTTTACCCAAATGCAGAAGACAGTCATAAGTAGGAGACCAGAAACTTAACAAACTAGTTAGCAACGACAGTTGACTCATGCACACAAAACGTTGTTTATTTTTGTTTTAATACAATAATAAATTAAAGACATTAAGAAAAATTCTTATTCATTAATGTTGATGATTAGCTACTGTTGCTGTCAAAAAAATCGTTTATTAGTATCCTTAATAATTTTATTTTATCGATTTATTAAAAAAGAGAACTTAATTTGACGACTTTAAAGCGAACTTAGTTTAAGCACGCATCATGCAAAAATTTGAGGAAGAATGGAAACTATACTTTCACGGTTGTATTTCGAGAGTTGGGGAAAGGACCTAAACTAAGTTTTATTTTGATAATATTAGCGATTGGAGTTGGTTACTCACAAAGAGGTTCTTACAGTTAAAAGAAGGGGTACTGAGCATGATTGGGGTCGAGTTGCTTAGCAGACAACATTGAGCGTGTCGGACAAAGCTAAGACGGTATTACCCTGTCATATTTCTATATCATATATCTATAATCAAAGATATGATCGTGTAACGCACAGGTTTTTATCACAATTCAACTATGATCAAATATCTACGACATAGGTTCTCCATATGCATCATAGATATATGAATAAGATCTTAGATATATGACATAGGAAAATGACCGTGTAATACCGGCCAAGCAAAATAAGGTGAAACGAAGGTACGAGCGATATAGGTGACTTCAGATTGATTTCTGAAAAGGGAAAGCCTATTTCCCATCCTCAGTAACATTGCTAACAATTTTTAGTGAAGAGTAATGATGATAGGTATAACAATGTGAATGGTTGCGGGATGGTTTAGTACTCTTTTTTGGATTATACGGGAGGGCTAGAGCCGCTTGCTCTTCGATGCGCCATGTTGGATTCCCGGAGGGGCGACGGTGCCTCCGCGCGGAAAATGACGCCGGCTTGTGCGCACGACAGAAATAATTCCCGATAGCCCCGGGTTAATTTGATTCGCATCGAGAACTCTCCGACCCGCTTCACAGTCACCGCTCTCCTCCTCAGGGGAAAAACACCCATGAGCTCACAATCTCCTTCTTCGCTTGTCAGGGAGATGACAAGAGAAAATGCAGACTCGTGAGGGGATGCACACTGTGTCTTCATCAGGGTTTTTCACGTGTTCATATTCAGCAGCTCTTCCTCGTTTAGAGACTATTTTGCGTCTCGAATCATAGCTTGGTACGATCTAATCTCACTTCAAATTTCAAACGACTTCTCTATTTTCTTTACTTTTCATATTTTTGATCGTATCAATAAAGTAATGCAATCGTGAAAAAATTTGATCGCAAGATTCTGACAGAAATACCAGTTTTGGTGCTTTCTGATGCCAAATGAGTGACTTTTAACATACTGTCCGTTCGTTCCTTATGTCCGTCTACGCGTAGAGATTCTGAATAAGCGGATGAAAAAATTTAGTTCACATTCGTAAAGTGTAGAATACATTTAATGTCGATGCACGTTCTCCATATGCATTTTGGCTTTAATACAAAGAGTTCTCACAAGTAGATCTAAGTTCGTCTTAGAATATTTCTCAGAAACGATTCCAAATAGTACATATACTCTCTGCATGTCACCGCGAGTAGAGTACGTGTTAGATTGAACAAACAAAATTACGACTGCCACTTACTTGATTACGCCACGGGACAACTCAGAGGGTAACTTGAGAGCAGCAACGACATTTGGCCTGGGCAGCAAATGTCTACTCCCAGAATGACCATAATGACTCAATTTGTTGGATTTTAAATTACAAAAACGAATCTATTAATCTATTCAGGGCCTGAGAGTCGTCCGACTGATGCGGCACTTAAGACAGTCATACAAAATAATTTTCCGTCTACCCTGTCACTCTTACTAATACCCATCCGAAACTTAATTACAACGAAATAATATTATTTCAAACAAATTTCTATGACGGTGGTGCTGATAACTCAAATAACTCCTAAATAAAATATTCCTCAACAACTAACAACTGGGAATAATACTCATGAAAATAAAATAAATTGAATCGACTGGACTGATTGATGAAAGAACCCAAAATTAATTATATCAGAAAATTTAGTTCATAAGCCAACTGCTTACTTGGGAATTCTATCAAACTGATACATGAACTGTCCTAGAAAACTGAGACTCATAAATGTCTCACACTCCGTGCAACGATTGCACACTTGCCTTAACAGAAAGTTTTAAAGTGCGCGTACTGCCCCTGAAAATTGGAGCGACTTGTTGACGAAACGATTGTTGGTGAGTGAAAGATAGTTCTCACGTCTTCGTACGATAAAGCTCTGCGTGCCGAACGAGGAGGGAGGGGTTGCTTCCCCTTTGATAGGGTGCCCCGCATCACGGACGAAACAGACGCAAAGCCACGTCGCCCGCTATTCAAATTCAATTGAGCGTAATATTTCTTTCTTTCACATTCAATTGAGGGTACTATTTGTTCATCTCTCTCTCTCCATACATACATACATGACTCAGTTGTGCATCGTGTCCGATGATTCTGGTCCTCGCAGCATTTGCTTGCAGACGATATTTCATTGGTGAGAGATTAGCCACGCTTTGCTTCTACATCTTCTTCCACGGGCGGTGCATATCAGTGGATCGGCTGTTGTAGGTTGTTGCTGTGGTGGTGGTACTAGCACTGCCTGAGTGGGAGATAGTTGCGTTGTTTGAACTGGAGATGGCTGTTTTCTTATTTTAGTAGGCTGTATGGTAGGTGTGACCAGGTCGGGATGTTTATGTCTCATGTGACAGGTGTATCCTGACCTAGTGGAGAAGCGGTTGTTACACAGTTTAAGTTCTGAGTAGCGGATGTTTGTGCCAATAACCCTGGGTCTTCCTTGTGTTTTTGTGATAGATGAGAGTATACATATTGCCGGCCAGTTCTTCCTTCTCTTTGGAAATCGCAGAGTAGGCACTTCCATTTGTACTGTTTTTCATCCTGGTGCCTCGCGGTTCGTTTTATCTCTTCTCGTGTTAGAAATCTGCGATGTGCATCTTCTATGGTTGTATAAATGTGTCTTCTCCATTCTCCTCGTTTATCGGATATTTTCCTCCATTGGTCTATAGCGATATTAGCTTCTTTTAAATATTCTTTGGCTAGGTCCGTCCTCCTTGCACGAGGTTTTCTTTGTTGTCTTTTCCCTACTTCCAGTTCTCCGAATACAACTTGTTGGGGTGTACGATTTAGGTCCATTCGACTAAGATGCCCGACCCATCTCATTCTTTTTGGCGAATAATGTTGGTGATGGTAATCATTTTTGTGCGATTTAGTCTTCATTCGGTACCTTCTCTTGCCCCTTAATTTTGCAGATGCTTCGAAGCGATTTCAGGTGAAAGGAATTTAGAGATTTAAGGGCTTTTGCTCAGACAGTCCAAGTTTCTGCAGCGTATAGAAGTGTACTGAGCACAACGACCCTGTAAATTTGTTATTTGGTGTTTAAACTGATTTCATGCTGTTTCCAGACTCTTTGAGACAGGTTTCTAAATGCTACGCTAGCTGCGTTGATTCGTTGGTTCATTTATTCTATTCTAAAATCGAGCAACCGGATGAAAGCCATGTGGAATATTATTAAAAATTACACGTCAACTTCTTAAAAATCGCGAAGAAAATATTTTTCTAATAAACGATCGGAAGATCGTAACAAATCCTCGGGATATCGCAAATTTGTTTAATTCTTACTTCTCAGAAGTAGGTAAAATAACGAACTCAATATATCCAAATCAATGTCCTCCAATTATATCCACCCACGTACCCAATTCTATGTCACTTCCGAAACTAACGCCAGTGAAGTCATGGGAATCATCAGCTCATTAAAAAACAAATTTTCAACAGGCGTAGATGATATAACTGAGTTTATTGTTAAATTTTCGTCCCATGCTATGTTAAATCCACTCATAAATATTTATAATAGTTCTTTATCGGAAGGGGTGTTTCCTAACATATCTAACAGAGCTAAAGTGAAACCTTTACACAAGAAAGGAAACAAACTTAATATTGGAAATTACCGACCAATATCTCTACTACCCGCTTTCTCAAAAATCTTAGAAAACTTGTTCTGTAAGCGTCTTCTAGATTTTTTTTCAAAAAATTACATTATCTCTGACGATCAACACGGATTTAGGAAATCCTTTTCCACCACAAGCACCATATTTTCCTTCTTAAACGATGTTACCACATCTCTAGACCGTGGAGAAAATCCTCAGGGTGTTTTTCTTGACTTATCCAAAGCATTCGATGACATCGATCACGAAATTCTTCTTTCCAAATTGCATTCTATAGGCATTCGTGGACTTCCACATCAATGGCTAACTTCTTATTTAAAAGATAGATATTAACAGGTCGAAATATCCTATACTAAAAATAAAATACTTCAGCGTTGTCTTTCAGAAACACAGCCACTTACTTGCGGAGTACCCCAAGGATCGATTCTCGGCCCTATACTGTTTTTATTGTATGTGAACGACATGTCGACATCCACATCAGATTGCAAAATAGTTCTTTTTGCTGAAGACACTAATTTACTATGAAAGCACGCCAATGCTCAAAAAGTTTTGTCTAACCTTTCGACTTGGTTCCATGCAAATCGTCTCATTGTAAACACTGACAAAATAATGTCTATCTCATTTCACAATAGTATCACAAAATCTTTGCCCCAGGTTTCTCTTTCTTTAAATGGAACACAATTAAAAACTTTTACGAATACAAAATTCTTAGGTCAACAGAGCGCAGTCATCCGCGAACATTAGGTCCATGATGTTGCATTTGGTGACTTTTGTTTTAGATTTTAGGTATTGTCTGTTCAGCATGTTTGTGTCATTCCGAATTTTCATGTCTATACCACCTATTCCTTTTTTCTTTACGTTCTGTGTGATGGCCTGGATGTATAGTACGAAGAGGAGTGGCGCCAGAACACAGCCTTGCCTTACTCCGGTCTCTATTTCGAATGGAGGGAATCTATGATTTCCATCTTAGCTGTGGATGAGGTTTGTTCATAGTACGATCTGAGGATTTTCTGCATGTTCGGTGGGTACTCAATCTTTTCTAGTACATTGAAGAGCATATGGCGATCAAGTGAGTCAAATGCTTTGGCAATGTCAATGAAGGCTATGCAGAGCGAAGTGTTCTGCTCCAAGGATTTTTCTATCATTTGTCATGCTGTAAATATTATGTCTATTGTCGATTTTTGTCCGCGAAATCCACATTGAGTGTCGCTGAGCAGGCTGTTGATGTAAGGTTATAGTCGGTTGTAGATTACTTTCGACAGAATTTTGCTTGGGACTGGTAGCAGTGATATGCCTCTGCAGTTGTCTCATTTGTTTTTGCTCCTCTTTTTATGTATTGGTACAATTAAAGCATTTCTCCAGTCAGATGGTATTTTCCCTCTCTCTATATTTGTTCAAATAGATGTTTTAGCATATCTAGAGTGTAGTCACCTCCTACCTTCTGCTTTTCCGTCGTGATGTCATCAACTCCAGGACTTTTGTTTTTTCTCATTTGGTTAATGGCATTCCGTATTTCCGCCCGGTTAGGAGGTTCATCTGTTGGGAGATCCTCAAGTGAAGTGAAGTCAACGGCACTTCGATCCATCATTGTTGTTGATTATACAAGTTTTTGAAATATTCACTCAACTTGATTAGATGACTATAAATAGTTTCTATCTTTTTCCCTCATCATCGATGAGAACATTTAAAGATTTCTTCATAGGTCCTACAAGGGTTTTTATAGAATTGTATAGGCTGAAGGAATCGCCATTATCTATAAAAATTTGCATTTCCTTTGCTCTATCACTCCACCATTGATCTCTGAGATTTCTTACTTATCTTTGACATTCTTTTCTTGTTGATTTGTAGGTGTTTTCATCGTGTCTGGTGGAATATGTGTTATTGTTCCTTTTTCTTTAATAGCTCAGTTATTTGCGTATCGGATTCATCAAACGAATAGCGGTTATTTCCTTTGACTTTTTCCATGGACGCGTTAAGAATTGATGTACGAGTGTACATCCAATAATCCTGTAAATTGGTATTACTGTTCAGGCTGATATTTTTGTTAAGCTTGTCTAAGAATTCCTTTTTTACGTTTTCAATTTGAAGGCTGTTTGTTAAATCGGAGTGATGGCTTATGTTTCCAGAGTCTTGCTTTTGGCCTCAGCTTTCACAAGTTTATGGTCTGTACCGCATTCTGCACCGCAAAATGCACGGCATCTCAGCAGGTCTTGTCGTTTCGACGTAACTTCTCAGGCCGTCCTCAGAGTAATGCTAGGTCATACTTCGTTTTTTTATTTTAAATAACTATTGCCTCAGTGTTTTGTGAAGTTTTTTTAATGAACTATGTCTCGCGGAAACAAAAAGAATACCATTATGTAGTACATGTAAAAAATCACATTGGAGAAAAAAAGATGTATAAAGATAAATTATATAACATAACAAATTATTTAAAAAATTATGTGAACATTACAAAAATACATAATGCAGTTAAGACACATATGAGGTGTACATTGAATAAAATAACATATTATATTACGTTATAGAAATTATATTATTTTTCTTCTCTGTAGTAAAATGTATTAGAATGGATCGAATCTGATTTGATATTAAACCACTCACATTATAAATGAGATTATCCTCACATCTATGACGTGAGAGGAGAAACTGTGAATTTCTATGTCTTAGGTTACCTGATTGCAATTCTGTAAGTGGTTTTTCATCTATATTATAAAACGTATGTATTTAACACTTAGACATTAACTTACTCATATATTATTAACTGGTTTATAATAGTTTGTTAAATTCCTTCCTTTTTATTGATTTGACATTTATATCTAAAATTTGAAGATGCTGAGCAAGACTTGGACAACAATCTTTCTCTGACGGTTGGATGATAACTGAATAAGAAAATAAAAACACCCTGGAAAACAAATATCGCATATCCATGTATATTATATCTGTCCATTAACTGAGAAAGTTTTACTACCGATGACTAAGACTTAACTAGCTTTCCCCATCATGCATGAAGCTTCTATGTATAATAGGATATTTTTGGTCCAAATAATGTATTTCATCTAGAACTACTTTTTGTAAGAATGCATTTTTAATATTTAATCGTAATTTCAATGGTATAGTTCTTAAATATTACTATTTGAAATAAAACAATATTTTGTAGTCTCTTTCAATATTATAGTAGCCTGCCTCATATTGTAAGATTGTCTCAACTAGACATTTAAAAAAACATGTATTAATAACAACTAGTATATCAAAATCCTCTTAAATAATATGTACTTTTTTCTCTATTTCAAAATATCGAAAAATTTTCAGAAAACAATCGAATAGAAATTTTTTAACTGCTGTCTTGTAAAATCTGCTTTTGGTTTTTGGTGGACATTTAAGGTTATTTTATGTTGAAGTCTTTTTTATTATGGTTTTGTACAAAATAAAGTCATTTCCCTACTAAGTTCTCGATATTCTTGAAGGTAGTACCCGCATCAAAATTTCAATTTTCAGGCTCATTTGAATTTTTTTCTGTTTTTAGCTAATTCGCTAAATGACCTATTTTGAAGCTAATTTGCCTGAATAAGGTGCCATCGATAATAATAAACACAGATTTTGATCATATTCTAACTATTTATAAAATATAACACGAAGCAACTTGTCAAGATTTGGATTTGATCAAGCTTATTCATATATTTATGCCATTGCTCAATTACATCTTCAGGCTCCGAAAAACAACATGCGCATATGAAAGCACGCCTCATTTCCTTGATCATGCTCTCATTTTATGGCTATTTTTTCAAATAATCTACATGCTTAAATACAGGTAAATATCACAGGATTATACTGAAAATAAATTACTTTTTATTTCTTAAAAAAAAACACGCTCCAATATTACAATAATACATAGAAATTGAAAGGAATTAATAGCTATTTATCGATTTTAAATAAATTGATTTTAGGTGAGGGTAATATTTTTTATTTTTTTTACAAAAAGCCTATTTCATTATCACAATGGACACAAGCAACAAATAAACCATTTCCATTTGAGCAGTTTTCGTGCGTCTAGCATTTCTTCTCCTCATCCAATTTTATTAGCCTCACCACATTCAAAAGGCTTAACACACATTTTACTTTCTCACATGCGTAGTATATAGAAAGTATAGTAATCGTGAAAAAATTCGAAAACGAGATTTTTGCGGAAATATCCCTTTTGGAGACCCCTGATTCCGAAAAGGTGGTTTTTGGCTGGACGTCCCTCCGGTTCGTCCGTCTGTGCGTAGCACTCCTGACCGAACAGAAAAATATTTTGTTTTCATCTTTCGTATTTAGGGTAGAATTTACTTCTGACAAATGCACGTGCTTTCAATTCTCTTTTTACTTGAACACAAAGGGCACTTCACATGATGGTCAAAGTTCATTTTTGAATATTTTTCAAAAACTGGTCCAACGATTTTGCTTAAATTTTCTGTATGTAAAGTAGAATTAGTATGCATTACATCCGCATTAGCGATATTTTGCTTTGCTTTGCGTTTTTGTAAGCTGCACTTACACATTAGTTCACGGTTTCAAGAAAATTGAATAATATTTAGCATATATATGGCTAAATGAGAATGTATATGAAGTGTGAATCTGTGTGAAATGTATTAAAATCTGTGAAACAAAGTAAGTGAAAAAAAATGACGGGGAGGTCTAATCCCCGGCTGTGAGGCAGGGCAGCTGACCGGCGCGCAGTGCGGCAAGGGAGCGTGTACCGACGCATCAGCTGTTCTGTCTACTGTAATCAATTTCTGTCTACAACGAAATTTCTTTTACATAACACTTTTACGATATTTTTGTCACTCTATGCTACAGACGGAGAAACGTTGTTTATGAGAAAGTATGTGCAATGTTTTGCACCAATGCATTGAATTCTCTTTCCAGGTCGAGGGCCACAGATTTCGTATCAATTATTGTAATTCGGTCGATTTTCAGACACAGGGATTACATTTTTGTTGCAATAATATAGCTGATAGACGACGCGTTTAGTTTTCTCATTGCGAATATGCATTTCCCAACTGAAAAACAGCTTGAGACTTTGACATTAACTTTGACATGACTTTGACATTTGACTCACCTTAATGGGGACTACAAGTTATTTACAGAACCATCACTTAAATACATGGAGAAAAAATATCATTTTATTTACATGTACTAAATCAAACTAAATTTTTTAAAGTTCTAATATAGACTCACAAAAATATCATTCAATTATTCCCATGAAATCAGCTATTTACTTCCATGCAAGAATCTCTCACATAGTAGTCAAAACTCGCGTATAAGGCATGTCAGGTTTCGCCGGAGCATTTGCTGAAGTACTCAATTGGTTCCTTTAAGAACTATTACGAGCTAAAAAAACGAGTCCCTTCACCAATCTGTCCGTTCCTGTATTTTACTAAAAAAGCTTGTTTACATTCAACTTAGATTTCGTTGGTTTCAAAACTTGGATCTATGAATAATTGAAAAATGACACTAATTATTTGAAATTTATTATTAAATTAATTGGTGGCACTTCTATTGCTCAACTCCCCTCTCAAACACCTTCATCACATTTCTGGTACTTCGAAAACACTCAATTGTACCGTAATTTTCCTTAAATTCTGTACAGTGACTAACGAAAAATTTTCAATATTCTTAAAATATTACTGCACTAGTCTTCAAGGAAAACACTAATAAATTTTCAAATAACTGTACACTTTCAAATAAATATAATTAATGGATCACTCGAGAAATAATAATTTCTTACAGAAATTGTACATTCTTTAATAATTGGAAACATCAAAGCCAACAAATTTTTATCTCAAAACACTCTGAATCTATTGCTCAAAAAGTAGTCTATTTATGCATTCCTCCAATGCAGCTACAATCATGGAAAACGATAGATCGATTTTGAAATGAACAACTGGACTAAAACGAGTGGAATATTGTTAACAATTAGACTTCTACAAAAAATTGTGAACAGAGAACATTTCCATCATATTATGATATCTTATCACACTCAGAGAACATACCAAATTCGATTATATCATATTTCTTGGAAGTAGGAAATATATAGAATTCAGCTGCACATAATTACTGTCATCCAACTGCATAACACAATATTTATTTTTGAAACTGACATTAATAACTGAAATTGTCGCGTTAATCAACCACTTTTACTTTTATTGGCTAAATTGCTTTAAAACTTCATTAACTCCACTCACTAGTTTCAATATCTCTTTACCATTCCATTTCATCTTGATATTTAAAGAAGAAAATTATATAATTCACGCGAAACAGGGAATTAATACATGTGTTGTACAATAACATCCTTTTCCCTTTTGTCTAGTCTCAAAATCTTCTTTTAGACTTTTTATCACATAATGAAGTCCTCCCTAATTATCAGCTTGGTCTCCTTTGTATTACCTCTATGTTTTCTTTATTGAATGGTGTTATTGACTCTGCAAATAATTTTTTTTTCTTTCTGGATTGATTCGTTAATGAGTAACTTTTATCTTAAAAATTTTTCATTCGTATTTTAAATTTGAAGTAGAGAGTTCAAACTTAAATCAAAGAAAACTCTAATACTTACTCTCAATACAACTCTTACAACTTTGTACGCCGTCGCAAAGTAGCGTTCTTTATCACTCATGGCTATTACATCAATTGTGAAGAAATCTTTAATGAAACGTGCTCTCTCCTGGCCATATATAGGACAATCCCACAGAAGGTGTTTCGTGATCAAGGTTGCATCCACATTCATCATCTTCTCGTATTCCAAAGCGCGGTAAATATTGGAGAAAATCACCATGTCCAGTTAAAAATTTCATCAGCACCTTGGACGGACTGAACCACTTCTTTTTCCTCTGTAAACATTGTACCCTCTTAATATAACTATAGATTACCCTGCCCTTTGGACTTATGTTCCAGCGAGTCTGCCATGCCTCTATTAAGTTGTCTATCAACATTTTTCTAGCTGCCTAATCTGTATTTCCTGTATCGTCCCTCTCTGCTTCAATATGTCGGTATTTTACCTTTTGAACGAAAAGATCTATAGGTACTATCCCCGCCAACCATTAAGCACTTCTGTAGACGCGGTCTTGTAGCACGGGAGTCCCCATGACGACTTGGAGAACGTTCCACAATTTCCCTCCAACTGACGCGTTTAGCTTGCTGAATCGAAATTTTATAATTCTCCCGTGCCTTCCGATATACTTGTAAAACATTACCACCTTCCCCGCGTCGTTTAGAACGCTGTAACAAATGCTATAACCTGTTAGTTTCACGCTTATATCAGCTTAGTTCCGACGTCAACCATAACTTCTTTTTCATTACTCTTTATCCTCGGAATATATTTAGCATACTCCCGCAAAATTGCCAGCAGCAGCGCGTCTATCCGTGCCTCTATTGTCCAATCTGTTTCTTCCAAAATCCGCTCCATCTCTTTCAAAATTTCATTTTTCATATCCTTTATTCGTCTCTCATCGACTCGTCGATAATCCACGCATTCAGATGTTTTCCATTCCTCTCTTAACGCTACTTCTATCAGAATTCCTCTATGATCACTGTACAGTCACGTATGTAATTGTCACTTGTGTACCCTCATATGTCGCCATTTATTGATTAGCGTCACATCGATCACTGACTCCCCCCTATGCCCAACAAACGGTGTTTCACCATATTCATTTATAATAAGTAATTTTAATTGTTTTACTGATTGAAAATGGAAGACGGGACCGATATTCGAACACGGGAACTTGAGTTCTACGCGCTCATGCGCTAACAAACTGCTCCACCCCGTTCGCCTCACATTAACTTTCAGCTTGTGCGACTTAAAGACCTCTGAGGTGGTCTCTTTAAGACTACGTTCCTCATATGAGGCGACTCCCTTAGGAAGCACTTTGTTTTGGGACGTATTTCACCAATCCAGGCTTATAAACACATATCAATCTCACAATTCATGGTAACCTCATGCGATCCGGGAGGCGAACGAGGTGGTACAGTTAGCGCATGAGCGAGTAGAGCTCAAGGCCCCGAGTTAGAATCTCGGTCCCGTCTCCCATTTTCAATCAGTAAAACATAATTAATATGTTACCTTGCGGTAAGATTATCGCGAATTGTGAGATCAATTTGTGTTTATAAGTAATATTGTTTCTCTTATAATTTTTTCAAATTTTCTCCCCCTTTTTGTACTGCATTTATCTCCCAATTCCTACGTACGAGCATTAGTGTCCAAACATAGTAATATTTCCCTTTGTCGCAATCCACTTACTATTGTACGCAATGTATCCAAATGACTCTTTATGTTCATGGCATATTGGCAGTAAACATTAACTATTATTATCTCATACTCTTCCCAATGATATTGTAACACCTGGCAGTGTGCTGTCAGGTACTTTTCGTATACTAGTATATCTCCTGATCCTCTAACGACAATCGCACTCCATGGATTTTACACACAAATTACCAAGCAAGTCATCGGAATACGTTGCAATTTCCCTTTCAATATGTATACTTCTTGAAAGAAACCTATTATTATCTCCTCCCTGCGCAAAAACTCCCCAATTTCCATCGAGGAAATCTTTTACCGCTCTAAATTTTCTTGAAATTGTTGCAAATTTTAATACTCTTTGCGCTGTACGGAATTTCCTACAGTCCCAACTCTGCATGCTATGATTATGCTGCAGTCCTTTCCTACAATTAACACTCTTTGCTATTTTATCCTTCCTTGCATACTCCGAATATTCATGGCCCACCGTTCCGCAATGACCACAAGTTTCCAGCTTATTACGACAACCAGTCGCTATGAGTCCAAACCTATGACATCTGTAACATCTCAGCAGCATCAAATCATCCTCAACCCTGTAGCTTTGTAAGTATACGTAGACCCGCCTCATCTGTGTAAGTACCTCCAAAATTGTCCCATTTCATTCTAACACTCTAGTCTCAACATCTTTTCTAATTAGTCTCTCTGTATAACACTTGTATGCCCTCTTCACTTTTCTCTCTCCATATTTGGCAAATTCCTATTATATCGTCTACCAATTCACGATTAGACATCCTCACTGAATGGCCAAAAACACGGAGTCGTTGTCTCCTCTTTCCCAACACCCGATGATCTAATCTCCCTTGTTTATTTACGACCGGGGCTAATTTTGCCTTCTCCTCTCCATTTGACAAGACCATCACCAATCTTCCCTCCACTGTTTCCCGCGTCGCATCTATACACTTTTGTTCCTGACTTTTGTCTTACCTGTTTCAATTCAACTTGCATTATCCCCTTTTTGCTCTCTATGTTATCAATCAATACTATTTCTTATCACATTTTTTGTCGTCTCCCCGTCCGTAAAGCTGTAGCATATGATATCCCTCCATCACCCTGCTGTTGTAGTTGCTATCCCATTCTCACCAAACCCTGATCTAATACATCATGCAAACAGTTTAGATGTTGTTCTTCCGTTTGTCGTCCTTCTCCCCTCCGTCAAACCGCTTCAACTTTCTCCAATTGCTTACAAACCTTTTCTTGCTTTATCTCTGTATCTTGTAAAATTTTCTGCAGTTTATTCATACTTCATCTATCACTTCTACCACTTTCTCCACCTGTAAGTCACCCTTCTTGCGCGCTATATCGAACAGATATTCTTCTTTCCCCTTCATCGTTTGTGTTACCCCTTTCAGTATTTTATTTGATAATACTTCCGTTATACTCTTATCCTCTAGATTCACATCATCCAATAATCCTGACCTTTCATTTCCACTCCATTTCGCATATCCTCCACCATACCGTACATTCGCACTACTGCCTAGCATAATTCCCTAGCACCACTCGTTAGGATCGTCCGTATGCTTGAGTAGAAACGTATAAAATTTTCGA
>NNCF01125867.1:203337-215875 GCA_002313205.1 Laupala kohalensis | reverse complement strand
AAAAATATAAAATTTTCTCCCTTAAATACGTTCTCCATTTTTACCCATCTGCTTTCTCAACTTTACCATGTCTATCCCATTTCGCTCTCTATCCCTCATTACATGCAATTTCTTCTACGTGCATCCTCTCGTCACTCGTACACCTGGCGTCTCACCTTGTAATGACCCCATTTCCCCCGAACTTTTACTAACTGACGATTCCACTATATTGTATTCGTCCTCAAACCTAGTTGTAGGTACTTTCTCCAACTCCACTACTTTTTTCCTTTTCTTTTCTGCCATCATTTTCGAACTCAATCTTCAGTTTTAATCCTGTATACTTTTCCTTTCCTTTCATAGCAGCTACTTAATATCCTTATTACCCATCATCTGACCTACCCTTAATATTATANATATATATGACTATTCGCCTTGTGTATGAGTAAATAGGATTTTCTGTTTCGTTCCCTCTATATGAAGCCATTAAATCACGGAATATGGTAGCTTTTCACTTGAGTATGGAGTATAGTCTCTCGCCCCTACTCCCCTACACAGACAAGTTATAGCAAAAAGGAGGTTTCTCACCATATACGTTATCGGTTTTTCAAGTTTTATTCCTGTCGTTTAGCCTCTTCTACGTTGTATACTTTTTCGTAGGAGTAGTATTCCCGGTTGCAACAACACGTGGCTCTAATAAATGAACCGCTTCAATCTCTAGATATGTGACATTTTGTCAAAATGCACGTTTCTCTAGGATAGGCGTGATAGCTCTCATTTAAGACCTAGTAACCTCTCTCATTTAAGACCTTTCATACTCTCGTGGGATCTACAGGTTCGGCCCCTACACCCACCCACGAAATTTGGTTGTCTTAGTTACACGTGATTTGTCACAAAAAGCAATTTTCGTTATTATACGTTCATAGTTTCACTCATGTAAGTGGGAACGCTATATAAATTGCATATAGTCTACTCCTCTGGTACGGGATACTTTCTATACACAGTGTACAGTTCGCGTCACATTACAATATATAGGATTCCATGCCTATATTTAAATAACATATATGCCATGCCTATATTTAAATAACATATATGCCATGCCTATATTTAAATAACATATATAACGATGAAGCTGTATTTTTTGTCAAATCCCAGGCAACCTGCGCTACTTTTCACGGTTTTTTAGTACAAGCTGCACCTTCCATATTTCAACATCCTATTGACAAAGATACATATCGCGTGTTCGCAAAGTTACCTTATTGTGTACATTTTTATACACAAAATGGTGTCAAAATGTAAACAAGCCTAAGTTATTAATATGTTTCTCAGTAATATTTTCTCTGATCTTGTTGAAATTTCATACGGCACTTCTCAATATAATTCTCCCACTATTAGTTCAGTTTTCTCTGCACCCATGAGACCGAATATCATGGTTCCAGACACCAAAAATCGTGTAAACACGTACGCCATTATACAAGTTCACATGAATTAATCTTAAATCAGCCCCTATGGGCCGATTATCTTCACATTTTGCACAGTCTATTCAAGAACACCTCTATCTTCCCACATATAATTTAACTCAAACACGGCACTTTTAAATCACTTTTCAATATCTCTGGCGCAGAACTCTTACAAGGGGTGTCCGCTCGCTTCCTTAGCAACATAGAATTTCAAGCCACAGTACACTCTCGCTAGGAAGGTAGGACAAATTCACCAAGGAACACAAAGGGTACCTCAGGATAAGGCTCCCAAATGTGCCTTATGACATTGTTTCTTTGTGTATAGATATTTACTGATAAAATATCATTATTAATCACATTTTTAACTTTCCTTGTGTTTGGTATTGTTTCCTATACAAAAAAATTGCTTTAACTTTTTTTCGTGAATTTAAACCAAAATTAACTGATTATACAAGTCGCTTAAATGATAAAACACTCATATCTATCCAAAAATATTTTATGGTGGTTTTTATAGTACACGACAGCGATAAAAATCCAAAAATATAGCAAATAATGTTGAAAAAAAGAAAATAATGGACTTTTGTTGAAATTACTGAGGTGCAGGACTGATTTTCTGGTCACCAACTCTGTACGTTCTATTCTAAGTCTTGCCAAAATTTCAAGTCTCTACGTGTGGTGGGCCAACTTAAAAATTCCAAAAAGCGACCGAAAAAGTACTGAAAATACCTAAAAATACGTCGTTTTTTTTCAATTTTCAAGTTGGCCAACCACACGTAGAGACTTAACATTTTGGCAGAACTTAGAATAGCACGCTTCTTCTCTAACATGTTTTTGCTTATTGAAATAGTTATCAAAAGAAATTTTGTGGAATGCGTTAGAAACACCAAATGAAAACCAATCTCAAAACTGAAGAGATTTTGCGTTTCTTGTAAAGCAATAATGGAAGTTGTAGATTTACAATGCTTCTGTAAAACATTCAATGTAGTTTTTACTACAGCTCTATCTTTTAAATATTCAATCTAATTATCGTAAGAAGGATAAATAAATAAATAAATAATATATCATAAAGTTATAGCAATATAAACACAAAATCATTGAAGTAGATGATGAGTGAGTGACACAAGAGAACTTATCGTTGAGAGGAAGAAAACCTTAAAAGTATATGATTATCGGGGATCAGGGAAAGCAGAGGAAATGCCTAAGTCATTGTGACAGCTAATTTAATGGTAGTAGAATTAATGTCAGGAATTTTATGATTGAATGTTGCGTAGTTTCTTCGATAAATGATTATATATATGTTTTACTTTTACTATGATTATTTGCTTCTCGTTTCTTCAATTAATGCCCCTCCCTTCGGTCGGTCGTCGCATGCTTGAATCCATCCCGTCGCATTTGCCTGTCGGAATGAGGCGAGGAGAGGGAGATGCGAGAGGAGGAAGTAGCCCAGACCCCGAAGAAAAGAAGACGAACGTGGTGCGTGGTGAGCGAACGCCCGTTGCAGGAAAATTGGAATTTCCAGCGAATTTGATCAAGAGTCCCCTACTCTCGTCCGTATGTCGAGCTGAGCTGGAAGGGAGTCGCGCGAATAATGGAGGACGAAATTGCATCAACCGCGGTAAAGGGGTCGTGTATGGTTCGATCGTGTGGGTGTGGGGTCTCGAAGAAAAGAAACATTGGCATCTCATGAAGAAATGAGATCAATGAGGCAGAAATTACGGCTTCCGTATTTTTATTTTCATTCGGTATTGTAACGCTCATATAAAAGCGACGACAAAAATATTTTCGAATATCTTTTTAATGCAATGAATAAAAGATACAGGATATCATTGTAGCTTTATCCTCGTACATACATTGCTTCAGATTTATAATATTTTCGAATTAGAATTATGAAGAATATTTTGATATTTCCTTCGCTTTTTAGCATACATTTCACTGCTAGAAAAACTGAGAGTACACTAATAAGAGTCACATTGTTGTGTCGCGAAGTTAAGAAAAATTGGGGAAATTTTTCTCCATTAAACAAAGTTGCTGTTGATCCACAATAAGGATCAACCGAAAGGATTTTCAATAAGGATTGAAATGGCCATTTTTTAATCAAGACTCTTTAGAAACAGAGTTTTTGCTAGGGAAGTGTTAATTTTGACATAAATAAATACATAATTTTGTAAAAACGTGTTATAATCCATTACTCTCGACATTCACCTTTTCAAATGTATAATACAAATTTTAATTTGATCAATAAAATAGATTATTCATTGATCACTACGCATTATAAATTGACTCTATTTGAATCTTTTATTCCTTGATATACAAGTACCATGCAGGAACGTTTATTCTGATGAATTCACTGTTTCCTTGTAGCATGAGTTAAATTAGTGTCAACAATTCTGTGCATAGAGATTTGTGTTTTCCTCCCACCAAAATCTGTGGAAGAGAGAGCCTCTGTCAATACTCCTTCTCAGAGACACACGAATTCTATGAACATGTGACTGTGAAGAGGGGCACTTCTGATGAATTTCGAAATATTATGCTAATATAATAATTTGTGTGTATAATTATTATCCCTCTAAGTTATATTTATCGACCTTTAATTGACAAATAACTATATTATATCAAATAACTTTTTATTCAGAATTTTGGCCTTCTTGAAGTGTTTATATTAATAACGCATTACCCTAGTAACATGTCATAAATTAAATTAGAGTATATGCATCAACGAAAAAAATATATTACAAACAAAATACCAAGATTGATTTACAAAATGATCATAATATTTTAAGTAAATACCTCGGTTACGTTTAAGTTCTCCATTGGTGTTTCTATGTGTATTATTTCAGACATGGAATATTTATACTATTCAACAAGTCTAAAATCGTGTTATTTCATATATCTAGATACATCGATTTTGAATACGACAAAAGTACTTCTGTAAGTGTGAGTATGTAAAGATATTTAATGAATCCACATAAAAATGTATTTCCGAATCTAACATTTGTAAACAATAATGCTCTAAGAACTTTCGTACGGTTATTTCGAAAATTATAGACATTCCATTCGGGGGTGAACAGATTGGTGAATCTCATTACATCTGTATTCTGCAAGTCTCATTGAATATCAGAGTGTTGGAGCGCATGAGTAATGCTAAGTCCTTCGCTTGTGGCGCAAAAAATATTACATATATTGTTTTCGCAGGGTGTCCAAGCTATTCAAGTTTGAGCTGCGTCCTCTGTTGTCAAACATGCATTGCCGCCTTCTCTACTACATCGTGGGTCCATCATTGCAGTGAATGCTTCTTTTGTTTCTTTCTAGAGTTCGGACATACCAGCAGCGAGATTTTAATCATATATACAGTTGTTGTCAATCAAAATGAAAATAGAAGAGAAATGTTGTTGGAATAAATTGTGAAGATTTATATTTATTACATTGATTGACTTGGTTTACGCCCTGATCAAAATTAATTCGTATTATATTGCTTTTATTGAATATTTGTGCATCTTACGTAGAAAATTCATTTCGATTCTTTCTCTGTAAGCAATTGAAAATGAATTTCTGAAACAAAGCGTTTTTTAACGTCCAATCATATTCTTTTACTTCAACAATCAGTTATGTTTTTGAGCAGTCCATTAATGGATTGTTTACATAAGCTTTGTTCTTGTCTCTAGTACTTGTGTTAGTGGTAGGTGGTCGTTCACACGTTGGTGATAATGAAAGGAATTAGTGGACAGAAATCAACATGGCCAAGAGACAAGTGAAGTTATGACGGGAATAGAAACTTGTCCCTTTGTAAATAGGATGGCTTCCCATTCACTCATGCTCTCCGATTTCTTAATACTTATTACTAATCATGCTTGTTTACACGAGAGTACAAGCGTGAGTGCCAAGCGCCCATGCCAAGTACAGATGACAAGTACTAATCTCATGTAAACATGCCTTAATTCTCTTTATTCATTGTAAGGTGAGAGGGATGTCTAAGAAGTGGTATATTGTGTGTGTCCTACCTCCGTTAGTAACAGCTGTGGTTCATACCAAATTGCAAAAGAATCGGATAATATTTTTCCCTAATATATTAGTTATTGATAATTTCGAAAGTCTTTTAAAATGGT
Organism: Laupala kohalensis; assembly: GCA_002313205.1. Taxonomy (NCBI): domain Eukaryota; kingdom Metazoa; phylum Arthropoda; class Insecta; order Orthoptera; family Trigonidiidae; genus Laupala; species Laupala kohalensis. Next base: position 210,336 of record NNCF01125867.1, on the reverse strand, counting down.
TCTGTAAATGTTTCACAAACACACTCATGAGTGAGTCAACCTCTCCTCGGTTTAAAGGGAGGTTATGAATACATTATAGAAATAATGGCATTTGAAAATCATCTCTGATGATTTGGAAAAAGAAATCGATGTGTAATGGTCTTTTCCCTCCCGCATGGTCGCCCCGACCCTTCCACTGCAGATTCCCCGTGAATATCCCCGCCTCGCCGTTCGGGGGGAGGGGCGAGCATGGCGGTGGGGTTGCGCGATGTGTCATACGCGCGCGCGCGCCGACGCGAGGCTGTCCCTCCGCTGCCGTCGCGCTCCGCTCGCCATAGCGCTGGCGCTCACCCCGTTGGCGCCGCGACCGCGGAGGGGCTGGGCCTCCGCGATGGCACTGCCCGCCGCTTCCCGCGCCCGCCATCGCTCCCGCTCCACTCTCACCCTTGTCCCCGCCCTTGCTCGCTGAGCCCGGTCCCCGCCCCGACGGCGCCGCAGCGGCAGCAGCGAAGTCACGTGACCCGCCTCCACCGCCTCCACCACCGCCGCCGGCGCCGGCGCGACGCAGCGCGGCGCTGACCTCGCCCCGACGCTTGCTTTGTACCCGACCGACCCACCCACCCCACGACCGACAGCCCAATTACACGCGGGAGCTTAAACCTCCTCCCCGTGCCATGCACCGTAATGCTTGGCCGAGATGCAAAGGTATTTTCGGCGCTATTCACGCTATTTCGGGGTGATGTCGATATGTACTATTTTGTGTGATACAAGGCTTTGAATTTATAGTGCTTCCATAACTGTGCTTTCGAACCTTAAAGACTTTGCCATACTTACAAATTCTATTTTAACACATATTTTATGGAAATACGGATGTGTAAAACATGTTTTTACCATTGTCTTAAATATTATCACAGTAAAAATTATCAATATTTCATTCATTTCAAACTGCGTGAGAGCAAAGAAATGTATACAGTTTTTTTTTTCTGGAAACAAAATTAAGTGGTATTCACATTACCCGTCCCAAAAGTAAAGTAACGAATAGAAACTAACCTTTTCCTTTGTGCTGATTTTTTTTCTTTCACAGCATTGAAGAGTGATAATCCTGGGAAGAGAACAATTTTATCAGGAATCTTTCTTTTTCGCAATGAAGTTTAATTTTCACAACGATATACAATCGCATAAAAATATACATTCCTGTCTTACCTATTACTGGATCAAAACTGAGTATTTAGAGGAATACTTTAAAGCAGCTTTTTTCAATTGTATTTTTTTCGCAAAAATTACGTTTTTACAGTTGTGATAAATAGGGAACTTTATTTGCAACCATAAGTGCAGAAGTCGTATCAACGTGTTTGAAATTTGTTTTCAGTACACTTCCTTCACTTGATTCACTTTCAGTTATATTAAAGCTGCTACTTTACTACTGGAGAGAAAGGGGAAAAAAGCTGAGTTGTTTTACAATTAACTAGTTTAGTACCTACTGGTTTGTGTGAAAATATTGATTTTTTACCATTAATCTTTATAATTTACCATTGACAGATTCTGACTAAAGTAGGGATGGAAATTGCCATAAGCAAGGGGCTAAGTGACATGAGTGGGAAAATAAGTTACAAAAATGAGAAATATTGTAATTAGGAACCTCGTAATGACTCTATTTGCAGACGAGGTGGTTTTATTTGCCATGACCAAATGAAGTGAAGTATTTTACATATGTATTTTTATTCATTTATTCGTTCATTTATTTATTTATTCATGGTAAAGTACACTTCTTCGCCATGTCCCTGAACCTAAATAACAAAAGCAACCAAATGTCATTACCAGGATTATGTTTACATCGGGGTTTTCCTTTAAAAATATTCTACTTCAATGAGTTTTATCCTCTTCTCTTGTTCTGTTTTTATTTCTCTTTACCAGCCACATCTACCACTCTCTGATATTCCCATATATTTGTTTCATCTTCTATTTCTTTTATTTCCTTGTTACATTACATAATTGACTGCATTCTGTATTGTAACAATTTCAGTTACATACTCCTTGAATTCTCAATATTTACTTTTGCTTTCAATTAAAAATGGCCAGTTATTCAAATTAAATTCCTTGTTCTCACTTTGTTAACCCTTCTTCCCCTCTCTTCCTCTTTTATCCTGCATTCTTAGATTATGGCATCCTCCACTTCGTTTGCATACATGCTTTTTCGGTCCTGTGCTATGCCCATCGTTTATAAGTAGTTATTATTTCCGTGTCCTGTCAGTATTTGTGTACGTGGCATGTTTGGTTTAAACCATTCATTTTTCACATAAAAATCAACATTATTAATGAATTTATATGAATCTCTTCCCTCTTTCGCAGCTGTCCATCTTGTTTGCCAGCACCCGCTTAATACTTTCGATTAATTGTATGTATTATTGATTATTTCGATTTATCAAACCATTATATATACGACCGTGTAACACACGCATTTCGGCTCCCGGTTTTTAGCGAAATTTTAGTGGGAAAAAGAAGTCGCGTGATATCGTGCTTTGAGTTGTTTGATTGTTCAAATGTGAGTGCACAGTTTTTGCAATCTTCTCATCACGTTTTTTTATTATTTGATTTTTTGTTATGACAAACAAGAGGAACAACTCTAACAAGCTGCCTGCTCCAGCCAGTGGTGCCAACACTGAACATGAGCTTCTAGTTCAAGCGCATCTGAGTGCGTTAGGAAACACTGAAGTTCTATCCATGCTGGCAGAGCCTTTGGCGGCCCAAGTCGCCGAAGTCGTAGAGCAACAGCTTCGTGAATCTATCCAACTCTGTGTCGGTGATATGGATGACCTTAAAAAAGAACTTCAGGAAAAAGTCGCAGAAATCAAATCTTTAAAATCGAAAATGAACAATGGTTTCGACGAATGGGAACAATATTCAAGACGAAACCATCTCCGAATGTCTGGAGTGTCAGAGTATCAAGGTGAGAACCGAGAAGAGAAAGTTATCATAGTTTGGAAAAAAGTGAAACCTGATCTTAAATCTCCCACATCGAGCGAGTTCATAGGGTCCGCCCAAGCGTGGATGGTAAAGTTAGACCTGTAATGGTAAAGTTTACAAATTAATGTGAGCGTTCCAAGTGTTTCGTAATAAAAAGATACTTAAGGGGCAACGCGAATCTGTTAGAGAAGACCTAACAGCGGTGCGCCACGCCATGGTTAAGGAAGCCATCTCGTGCTACGGGTTACACAACATGTGGACTAATGACGGGGTGGTAATAATCAAGAAAGAAAATATGTTATTAAAGGCAACAAGGATGCAGGATATTTGAACAATTACCGTGTGCCAAATGCCCCAACTCAGAACTAAGATTTACTATTCACTTTTTATCTGCTATAATTTTATTAGCTTCTCGTCTATTTCTTTACTGATTTTAGTGTGCATGTCTTATTACCTGTCTATTTATTCTTTTTTCATAATGTCTGCTAATGTTTATTCAATCTCCATGTCAGAGTGTGTTAGTGGTCAACCTGTTATGTGCATCTCGAGTAAGATAGTTTTACTTCCTTATATTGGCAATGGATGACGAGGGAAACGCTGTTGAACATTCCAAAGAGGTCTACCACACCCCGCCCCCTAACCACCACTGCCACTACCCGAGCAGCGACGGATTTTCCTTCGCTACTGACCCTTCCCACCCCTTCACACTCGGAAGAGTTTCGCTCCGTGCGCCATAAGCACCCACAAGCCCTCAAAATCATACATCTGAACGCCCAGTCCATTCCCGCTCACTTCGAGTACTTTAACGAGATTGTTTGCAGTTCGATGTTTGACATTGCTCTCGTATCTGAAACATGGCTTCAGTCTCATCATAAATCTGAAAACTTCCTCCCTCCTAGATTTACGCTTTTCCGAAATGACCGGTTAAACGTGGAGAAGGTGTCGCTTAATACTGCAGAAGTGATTTCAAAAGGAAAATCATTTCAAAATCTGAAAACGCTTCCGAAAATATCATCAAATTTCTACTTATGGAAATCTTGATAAAAAAAACAGAAAATTCTCATTTGAGTCGTTTATAATCCTCTGGCATTGACAACTTCACTGAACTCGAAGAAGCATCTTACCAAAACTTTCAAAAGCGTTAGAATATATTGTCCACAGTCAAATCATTGAGCATATTCACGAAACAGATAAACTGGACACGTTATAGTCTGGATTTCGCCAAGTCTATAGCACTCAAACGGTTCTCACTAAAATTTCTGAAGACATCAAGATGGTCTTAGGTGCAGGAGATGTGACTGTACTCATTCTCTTAGACTTCAGTAAAGCGTTCAATAACGTGGACTTTGATATTTTAGAAGCTAAACTATCCGCCTTCTTTCATTCTCCAAACCGAGCATCAAATGGCTGAGCTCCTACTTGCAAGGATGCACCAAATATGTCACACACAATGGAAAGTTTTCTACCTGGTTGCCTTTAACCAGCGGTGTGTCCCAAGGCGGTATTCTTTCACCTTTACTCATTTCATTATTCATCAATGACCTTCCAAATTCCGCACTCTCATCACGCTATCACATCTACGCCGACGACTTCCAATTGTACTTCCCTGTGCTCCACATCAACTAAGCAACAACATACATTTGCTTAATGATGAACTTGAAAGAATCCGACAGTGGTCACTTGGTAATAATCTGTTAATTTACTCTAGAAAATGCCAGTTCATAACATTCGCGAATAAAAATTCACTTGGTCCGGGTGTATTCATCATACAGACCTTTATATAGGTGAAGTGAAAATTCCTTTTTCTTCCAAAGTAAAAAATCTCGGTATTATAATGAACGAAACACTATCATGGACAGATCATATTACATTCCTTTTCAAAAAGAATTATAACTCTGCGCTCTCTCAATCATGTTAGACATATACTCACCGAACCCATAAAACAAATCCTCACTCAGGTTCATGTTGACTACTGTGACATTATTAACCAAGATATCCCTTCCACTCTCGCAGAAAGACTTCAAAAGATTCAGAATACCTGCATCCGCATTATTCTTGGACTGAAACGATACGATCACTTGACCGACTTCTAAGTGAAAGCACGTTGGATGAAACTGAAGGACCGACGGAAATTCCAGTCTCTCTTTTTCCGTCATAAACACTTCAGACTAAAATCCCACCCTATCTCTAATCCTTTTTCCAATTTCTTTCCGATGGACATAATCTAAATACTCGGTCTTCTTCTAAATTAGTTATTTTAATTCCCAGACACAAAACTCAGAAATTCTCTCGTTCTTTCTCTATCGAGGCGGCCAAACTGTGAAACAACCATGATAATAATGTAAGGAATATTCCAGCAAAATACTCGTCCACCAATACTCTGCGATCCTCTTTGCTCTCGGACTTACATTAACATAAATACCACCGTATGAATGTTGATGGATGAATGGTCAGATGAATGAGTTATTATTTCCCTTTTTATAACATTTTCCTTTACATTTCTTAGTTTATTTTTTAACTCATAGATTATGTCATACATATTTATTTTACCATGTAAATGTATTTACAAGGAGGTTAAGTGTAAGAGAAGGCATTTGTCTTAAATTCGCCTCCAATTAAAGATGCTTCTTCATATTATTATTATTATTTTAGCATTTTTTTCATTTCTCTCATAGTATCTAATCATATAGCATTATATATATATTTATTGGTTATTTAACTGAATCCTTCGTCCGTCTCCCAGTCATGAATCCGTATTGCATCTTCTTGTTTCTCTTTTTCAATTTCTTCCAGAATTCTGTTCTCAATATATTAGTCCTATGTTTTGCCTAATTGACTGATTGTACGATATGACTTCGAATTTACTTTATCCCTGTTTTTATCATTTACCCTATCTTCCAGGCACGTAGAAAATAACCGTAATTTATACATGTCTTATACAGATCAACCAACTCCCCTATGATTTGTCTCTATAAATTACTATTTCATTTGTAATTACATCAAACATTGGGTTTGTATTTGTATATATGTTTCTGATTATTCTACTTATCTCTTCGCGAATAATCTCATCAATATCCCATTTCACAAATCACTTCACTGTCTAACGTCTTCACTCGTTTGAGGACTTTCCCCAGTAGCACTGTTCCAGTATCCTTCCAACTTCCAGTCATTTCTGTTCTGTCCTTCATCAAATCTGCGGTCAACATTACACCATAATTCTTAAATGGCTTTTGCACATTTTTTATCTTTTTCAGTTTCTTTCCTTTTCTTGAATATTGCATATACACATTTATTCACAAAAATGTTTTTTTCTTTCCTTCTTCCTACGAGTTAGTAATATATTTGCAGATCTCCCTTCATCAATGAAATTGTACGGTAACTCACTAGTATACATTTCAATTTCACTCTGCTAATGTGTAGTTCTTGGAGTAAACAAACATTTGTTTTATTTTGTTCCACATATTGAGTCAATCACGTGGGAAAAAAACATGGGTATAAGTTATTATAATTATAATTAATAATAAGGTTCGGACTTCAGATGTGAATTAACAACGTATATTCTGATACCAGTACAAACATTTATAATTATTACACAATTCAAGTAATCCCCACATAAATCACAAGAACAAATGTAAAAACGCTTTTTCATACAAATTGCGTCACGTGGTTTCTAGCTCATGAATAATGGATCGTGCAATTACATCAATTAATACCCTAAAATTTAATACAATAAAATACTACGTTCAAAAACTAAGCATGCAATGAGCTCTTATTAATTCTTTCTTGAGGTTCTATCAAAAGTTCATCAATTTACTTGATTTTTAATCTTCGTTCTTCTCGGAATGTTTCAAAATGAGTTACAGTTAATTCGGAAAAAATAACTATTCCAATGCAATTTTCTCTTTATTCAAAGATACTCATTTAGCATCGAATTACAACAATTTAAATTACGTTCCCTAGCTCTCGAAACACACTGGAACAATGTTCGCCTCACAGAGACGTAATACTCACAAAACAGCGAATTATTCTTCAGAAATCGTCGTGTGCTCTCACCAG
>NNCF01125867.1:111072-202657 GCA_002313205.1 Laupala kohalensis | reverse complement strand
TATATATATATATATATATATAATATTGTTTTTATTATCACATTCAATACCCTTTTGTACTCCGGACAATTTTTCTCGCATATCTAATGATTTCCACATTTCCTCTTACGTATAAAATTAACATATTTTTGCATTTAATTCCTCGCATTTCACTCGTTGTAAAAGTGGCCATCCTTTCCACAATGACCACATACGTGAACCTCACTTGAGCATTTTTTTCATAAATGGCCGAAACAAAGGCACCGGAAACTTCTAATACGTTCAATAATTCCCACTCTGTACGAACGAAGATTGTTGTATACTCTTCCTTAGCGCATTATTTTACATTTCCACTCTCTACGAAAGAAGATTGTTGTGTACTCTTCTTTGAAGCATTACTCTTCAAAAAACCTTTCTCTCAATTCCAAAATACAATTTTTCTACCGTCTTTCTCTTTTCCGTATTTCAGAACACCTGCACACCCTCGCCCGTTATTGTTGTTTCTTTCATTTAACCATTAAATTGTTCGACGAAACTACATACTAATGCTTCTTCAGTTTTGTCCGTTTCAACCACATGTATCTTCTCCTTCTTAATGACTAAAATTTGAGTATATTACTTGTTTCTACAAGATCAAATAATTTTGCAAAGAAATTTCATATAATGTCAATACCATCGCGTTGGTTCTAGTATTCTTCACACATTCAATATTTAGCCGTACCTTATTCTTTCAAAGCACTACCCACACTTTCTCCCTAAAATTTTTCTGTTTTTATTATTATTGTTAATATGAAAATCCTCCCCGCATTGCCTATTTTCCTTTTCTCCTTACTATTTCCGCGTACCGTATAAGTACATTCTGGAGGGTTTTTTCTCAAATTCACTAAATTCACCATGGAAATAAAATGTTCAACACCAGGGTTTTCTTTTCACAATTTTCTTATTCTACAAACAAGTCGAAACACAAATTATAACCACATATATAACCACAAATTATCCTCCGTTTCTGTCGTTTATCCCACCTAATCTGCCAAAACTTTATCTACTATTCCTTTTTTGTATTCCATCCCTAATATTCTAACTTTATTTCTGATTCATCTAACTTCAGTTTCCCATGTCTCCTAATCGTGTTGAAAATCAGGCGTAAAGCGGCTATAGGCAAGTCGGTCGGTATCGGTCTGCCGGTATAGTTATGCCCAGGATTACTAACATTGCTATCACTGCATTGTTTGATAGCATTTGCCCCAATTAATGAAACACATTATCTGTATTCTAAATAATTTATTTCCCACGGTTTTCAACCTTGCTCTTCTGCCCGAGGCACTCGAATAGTACGTAAGAATTGGTTCTTTCCTCGCCTTAGGGGTAAACCTCGCCTAAAGACAGAATATGTAAACAAAAATTGCTTAGAGCTAACTTTTTCTGACTCCTGTAAACAAGTTAAATTTTTTTGGAGTTTGAAAACATTGTTCGTATATTTATACGGACCAACTCCGAAGAAATCGTGGTCAAAATTTTGAAGCTTTGAGGTTTAAAATTCATGTTCCACGTAAAAAATACAAAAATATTTAAGGTGTAATAAAATATTACTACACCTAATTTTGATAACATAGCTGTGTAGTGCACTTGAAACTATATTGAAGAATAATTGAGCCAAATTTTCTATACCATAAACCTTTTTGGGCGTGTAAGTTACAGAATTGATGAAATTCTCCAGAGAGGTAGTTTGAAATCTAGAGATGGCCATAGAATATAGTAGATCATCAAAACTTTAAAATTAGAAACGCATTTCCAGGGGAATTTTTCCCAGTACCGGCGGTTTCCTCATATCGGTCACCGTATTTTTTTTTCAGAACGCTGCAAGATGACGTTTGATCTGTGTCTTCTACTTATATGCAATTAAAAAGCGATAACCTACGGAATTTTTCACGTTTATGTTTGGTTGTTTGAAAGGTGTTCCGATGTGAATGTTATCTTTTGCTTTCACAGATTGTTTTTTCTTTCTGCAAGAAATTTATTTCTATTGATTCAAAAACAATATGTTGTTTAATTAAGTACAGATAGCAAGTAACAGTATTATTATATGAGATGTTATTAAATAATTATGAATACTTTAATGTTTACGTGTGTATTGTCCAATTTAGACCGTGCGTTATTTACCCAGTACTGGCTACAAAATTAATTTGTAATCAGTAATTACAATATCGGTTTTTATTGCTGCACATAACTTAGGAGGTAAAACTATTAAATAAGAATGGGAAACATGTGGACAGTAGATGAATGCCAATGAACAAAAAAGATTTCCTACGATATTTTTACAACAATTTTTTTACAACAGTTACGTTTTTCGACGATCATGATAGGACATTTCGACTTATTTTTGAAGAAATATTTGTTTACAGTAAAAATTATCTTTCCATTTTATTGTTAATTATAGTGTTATAATGTTTCACTGACATTTTTGGTTGTATTTCTACGTTTCTGCGTGTTTAAATCATAAGCGAATTTTCTGTATGAGGCCGGTACAGGGAAAAAGCTAGTGTAATTTATTGATATGTAAAAAGGTATGTTATTGTAATGGATATGCAGACTAGTTAACTTTAAGTGTGCTCAATGCAATTCTTACAATACTGTATTAGTCTTCTTTTAAAGTTATGTGATTTTATGCCGTTTCAGTATAAAACAACGAATAATAAACAATTTCAAGAGGTCAAGAAATAATTTCAAGAGGTCGATACTGGAAAAATATGTTCTACTCTAAAGCAGCTTTGCCCTGACAGATTCATCCATGCGAAGAGAAAATATTAAGGTTGGTGTCTTGAATTTCTTAGGAAATTGATATCTTACTGGAGAGGTTTACTAGGAAAAGATTTTACGACATTCCAATTTTTAAATTGTAATAAGTAATGAAAAGGGATTTTTAGAATCTCACCAACTTATAGAAATATCATCCCAGTTTTTTATTTTTAATACTGTTAATTCAAACACCTAAAAATAAATATACATGTTGAATGATATTCTTCTTTCAAATGAATGAAAAGCGATTACATGTTTTTAGGTTCTTGTCGTTCAGTAATATTTCCACTTGTCCTGCATGGAAGGATCTACGGGTGCTTCTGCAAGGTATCGAATAGTGCCTCATTTTCATCGGGGATTATATTCGTGTTTCTTTTCATATTAGTATTTACTTGATTAATTTTGTGGATGTACCACATTATTTTTTACAATACATTAATGAAAATATCAGACTCCAAAAGTGAAATGAAAAATGTTTACATTGTAAGATAACTATCGAAAAATCTTCGATCAGGTAATGTTGATGCTTGTCACACACTGTGTAGACTGTATGCAGATAAATAGTGACTCAAAAAAAATATTTCCCCCAAAATCACAAAATTCACCCGCGAAATTTCAATGTTATTCAGCCTGCAGTAAAATAAAACAATTAATTTTTAATTATTTCACATCTGATCTATTTTAAGTCCTTCCCAAAGTTTTTTATTTTCGTATAGACCTAGCCATAAAGTTACGGCCACTTCTGCGTGTCTCACCATCACCAAATATTTTATTTAGAATAAAACGTGAGGTTACAGAAATAAAAAGGTGACAGAATATTATAAATTATGTACTCACCACGGTACATTCTTCAAGATCGAAAAATGAGGGCAATAGACATTGAGATCATCCATAAATTCCCACTCCACTTGCACTTCAATGAAACAAAACCCTTCACAAAAAACTTCGTAACTAGAATAGAAGTTGGGTCCTCCGAGTTAATTCTGATCACACATTATGTCATAATGAATCATGTAATTTTATCTGTTAAATAACTTGTAAATTAGAATATTGTTTTAAATTATTATTGTAATTTATCACTTGTAGTCTACAATCGAAAGAGATTTGTATTACTTTTGTTTTATCTCCATCGAAAATTTTCTGGCTGCGGTACTTTGTTTTTCATTTCTCGTCTAATTTTGTAATTAATTATTTCGTCTTTTATTTACAAAAGTATTTGCTTATTCATAAAGTATTATCGTCATCTTTCTGGATTTGCAACACAGTACTTTTATTTTANTGTGTGTGTGTGTGTGTACATTGTAAAATGTGATTAATGATTAATTATTGATCAATGTAAGAACGTTATAAGAAGCTAAAATGTTCGTTAGTAAGCCGAGACCGTTGCCATGGGGGTGGTAGGAAGGGAAGAGGATAAGTTTTGACCGCGACCGTTGGTGCTTCTTTGTGTGAAAAAATATCGTAAAAATTCAAGTGAAGAGAAGAGTGGCGGTGCACTACGAGTTATTTTTGATCAGGGGTAGGAGGTAGAAAAATTGTTAACGTAAGGAATGTCGTCATTAGATTCAAACTAGGAAGCAACGGAAAATAACAAAATATATTTTGAAAGGGACAAAGTCGACGTTGGGAATATATTTGGATTTTAAAGGGCGACGGCCAGTACAACACATAGCGTGGAAAGGTAGAAGTGCTTTACATATTTAAAAGGATCACAAAAGTTAGCAACTGAAAAGCGAGGGGGTGTGGCAACTCGACCCTTGGCTTTTAACAACTGTCAATAGGGTGACGTACGCTACGAGGTCGCGACCACTTTGCGTGCGCCGCAGAACGGTTGGAGCGGAGACGTTAAACACGAGGGTGTGACTGTTGATACTTAGAGAGTTTCTATTATTCTTAAAAAGATGTTCGGTTAAAATTACAGAGAGGACGGTTGGAAGGGACGATGTCGTTGAAAACTTCCCAGGAAGGAACGTTCTGAGTGTCTAGGAACCTGCACTCGTTGATCTAAATTCAACCAATTACGAGAACTCCGCGTGGAGTGTGAATTTTAAGTTATTGGCGAAACATGGTCACATGATTTTTAAAAATGTAATCACGTGAGTGCAGTGGCGAGACGAGTCATACGATCGTGTGTCATCTCGGGCTTGACCGCAGAGAAAAATAGGTTCTCTGGGAACCTTACCACAGAGACGGGACAAACAGGAAAAGGTTCTTATCTCTCGCGGCTGACGCCATGGAGATCCGTCTGGCGAGTCACGATTAAAATGACACTAACTATTTAAACTATCGATTTAAAGATCCGCCCTGGAAATATATTATAAAATTCTTGCGTAATGTGAGCTTTGAGTAATATTATAAACCTTTGCGTAATGTCAGCCCCGTGACAGGGTCAACAACCCCATTGTTTAAAAATTAATCTGTTCAAATACTAAAACGATACAAAAACCGGACCAATCAACAGAAACGACTTAAGAACTAGTAAGAACTGGAATTTGACTACTTGGAATGTCAGTGGGGTGAATGAGGAAGGTAACTTTCTAGAAATTAATTAGTACACTGAAGGAATATAAAATAAGTATTGCAGACATACTAGAGACCAAATGAACAGGGAAAGAAATTTTCGACTATGAAGCTTACACAATTTGTAAAAGTGGAGCAATTAGCACCAGAGTTTTTGGTACAGCATTTATTATTCACAAAGACGTTAAAAATACCAGCTTAATTTTAATCAAGTAAATGAATGTTTGTGTTCAATAAGACTCAAAGGAAATTTTTAATACAACATTTATCTGTGCTCACACTCCTACCGGGGGTAAGGATGATGACATTAAAGCTGCTTTCTATGCAACATTAAACCAACTAATTGAGAGAACTAGCAGACATGAAAATAAAACAATACTCGGGGATATGAATGCTATCATTGGTACAGACAAACGTCATACCCACATGTGGGTAGAGATACCATCCATGAAGATACTAATTACAACGGAGACAGACACATCAATCTTGCAACAACCAAGAATATGTCAATACGTAGCACTGATTTCCCACATAAACTCACTTACTCCAGGTCACAAAACAGCCAATCAAATAGACCGTGCACTAATAGATATAAGACACAAATCCGATATGACTGAAATGAGAAGTTACAGGGGAGCTGATTATAATACAGATCGCTACATGATGATAGCTAAATATCATCAAGAATCTCCTCGTTATCGGCATATAAAGGTCAAGCTAACCGTAGTTATGATGAGCATAGGATGCAGAACCTTCCCTCTACAAATAGTTATAAGTATGATATAAAGTATAAGCTTCAAGGAAACAATGACAATCAATCAGGAAAAAGTGTGGGGGAGGAATGGAAAAACATAAAAGACATAATACACGAAGCTGCAAAAGATAATTTTGGATTTCGGAAACAAAAATCTAGAAACGATTGGTATGATGATGAATGCATAGAAGGACTGAGAATTCGAAATGAAGCTACAATGTAAACAGAAAAAGAAATTAGCTTTGAAGAAAACTATGGAAATCATACCAGAACATTTCAACAGAAATAAATCTAGACAATTCTATGAAAATCAAAATTCAGGAAGGGTACCACCCGAGGACAAATTTGTGTAAAGATGAAGATGGTAACATAATAAGCGATGAAACGGGAATCCTGATGCACTAGTGAGGTATTTATGCTCATGTGCTGAACAAACCAATATCAACCATAAAATAAACATGTTCAATTCGATAAATAACCCATTTGACCCTGAACAGCAGATTAAAGAGCCGTATAGCCAAGACTTATTTGACACTATATGGAAATAATAGAGCCCCTGCAGAAGACAAGATTACAGCAGAACTGGTACGGAAATATGTATATAATGTATGGATTGAATTTTTGAACTAATATCCAAGATTTGGAAAGAAGAGACCATGCCCAACTTGACATGGCGAACAATTATTATACCAAAATTAAAGAGGCATACCCTTAATTAATGTAAAGAGAACTTTATTTCATTAAGAGCAACTAGACTAGAACCTTATGCGGAAGAATATATTGGTGAGTACTAGTGTGGCTTTAGGAGAAATAGATCAACAACAGATCAAATCTTCACACATAGGCAAATTTTTGGGGAAAAAGTTAGAATTATTCATCCTGTTCATTAACTCTTTGTGAATTTTCAGCATGTCTGTGATAGCATTAATAGAAATAGCCTTCTGGATAATCATGATGGATTTTGGAATACCCTCAAAATTAATTAGACTCGTTCGAATAGTAAAAGTAAAGTTAAATTTCAAAACAAATATTCACAAGAATTCACAACAACTAATCACTTGAGACCAGGAGATCCTCTGTCCACGATTTTATTCAATCAACGCCTGGAATAACTTAAAGAGCATATAAAAATTAATCCTGGTGGAACCATCTTTAATAGAAGAAATTAATATTTAGCCTATGCAAATGATATTCTCCTTTTAGGCCTTTCCCTCATTGACGTAGGAGAAATGAAGGAGGAACTGGAAGAAGACAGAGATCAAATCGACCTTAAAGTTAATCCGCCCAAGACAAAATATCTCAGAGATATAAACAAAATGTGTCCACCCAGTTGGTCACTATTAATGGGAAAACGAACGGTCAGGTGGAAAATTTTCAGTACTTGAGTTTTGTGATAACACCAAGAAATAGTGTTCCTAAAGACATAAAAGAAGTAAGATACGGGTGTACGAAACGGTGATTCGACCCATTATCACGTATGGGTGTGAGAGCTGGACAATCTGCAGCAAATCAGCCCCATTTATGTGCTGGGAAAAAGTATACATCGCAAAATCTTTCGCCCTATTAGAGACGACAATGGGCAGAGAAAAAGATATAATTCTGAATCTACGAGATGTACAAAGCACCTGACATAGTAGTACAAATTAAAGCCATAATATTACAGTGGTACGTACACGTATGCAGAATGAGTGAACAACGAACTGAGAAAGGTACTTTTCAGCAAATGAAGGTAAGCGAAAGAGAGGCAGACACAAACTACGGAGGATGGACAACATTAAAGATGTTATGAGGTCGATGGTTGTTAGAAGATGATGGCGCAAGACAGAGGACAGAAGGGATTGGTCCTGTAACGTTAAGGACGCTAAGACTAAACTAAAAGTGCTGTAATGCCATAGGAAGAAGAATATTATACTGAGTTGAAACAATCTTTGGTCGCATCAGCACCAATTTTCGAAACTCCTACGAATTTTGGAACCTCCTCAATAACTGGTGGGGTAACGTGCATCGTCATCGCAGACGCTGCTGCAGCTGCCACAATCACCGCTGCCATCGCCGCCGATGCCCACGTCGTGCACTCGAGGAAAACCGGCGCCATTCAGTGGGTGGATCTGTGCAATGATGGAGTTGGCAGGTGACGACAGGGACGCAGGGCGGTGGGGAGAACATAGAAGACATTCAAGGACAATTGAAACAACGATTGAAAAGTATATAACACACTATAACATTCTTGTGAGTCAGTACGGCCATCATTCGCATTTGCCTTACTTATTCCTTCAAACCCATAAAAGTAAATCTTCAAACCTATAATCGTTCTTCATTGAACCAGGAATAATAATACCACAGCAACAGAAAACGTTCTTTTACTGCAACAACAAAAAATTACTCATTTATTCTTTATCCATAGAAGCACCATCAAAAAATTACTTTTTATTCAATAAAGAATGAATATTTTTTTATATTAATTTTACAAGTGAATGACATTTTGTTATTCGTTGAACGTCAAACACGTGAATAACATTTTATTCATTGTACATATCCATCTACGCCAGTAAGTTATAATCGTTAATTTTTTTATCAGTCAATATTTTTTTTTATTTATTCCAGATATAACAGAACGTTGTTTTAAAAAACAAACAAATTTATGTGTTATTGAAAAATTAATATGCGATAATTGCAAATAATTGCCATCAAATAAAGACGATAATCATAATCCTTTAGTTGATTCAATGGTATATTAGCCTATAGTATTGAGTAAAAATACCTCGTGTTATTATTTTATGGTAAGTCATTGTGAATGTTTTCTTTATTTTACTACAATTAACGTCCATTATATATTCAGATCAAGTAAATAATACAAGACCTACGACGAACATTATGTTTTTGTGATAAAAACTCACAACGTCTCGATCAGCCTTTGAAGATATCCTACGGTAGTTAAAATATAACAAATGAAAACTTAATTGATCTTTACTTTCTAAGAGAAGAAAAAATCGACTGCTAATGAAAGTGCCTGAATTGCTGTTAAGGTATTAGTTATATTTTAACACATGTATGATTTTCCAGACATAAAAACCTTACTATTATTAATGATTTGATAAGAATAAAAAACATGAAAGTTATTAGTTTTTAGACAGTTTTTGTTTTGCAGGTAGATAATTATCCAATTCTGTTAAGGGTTGAGAATCAATACGGGCACTAACTAGTTCTAGCACGAGAGATTCAGTTTACGCGGCACATTTTTGTTGTTCACAATATGCTCGTCACTTTTCGGAGATTGTCTGTTGAAATTTATACATTTATTCATTTCCTCAACTAAACATATTCTCTGGAAGCATGCAAACAATGCAGTTATAGCTTATACCTACCTATTACTGTCGTGTTTACGAATTTTTGACATGGGAAGCAATGACTGACGATTAGATTATTTCCAAATTTGTAGATTTGAAATTAACAGTCTTGACATTGTTCAGTGGTGTTGTTGTCATGAACAGGGTTGGGATTTGTAGGTGTGCTCCTTTGTTCATAGGGTAAATTGAAGCTCGCAGTGAGAAATTTTGTCTCTAGATGAGAAAGAAGGTACTTTTTAAGCTATTATTCTTTTTGTACCTTTAACAATTTTCCTCACAATCGTGCCCCTTTTCCTCTTTCGCTTCAGTGTTTCAATTGTCTTCTAGAGCGCATTTTTTTATTTATAAGAGATACGACATGTGAGTTTTATTATAGTTTCGAATCAATATCATATATTGGATGAATTTTTTATTAATGTTTCCTCCGCTAGCAGTGAACATGCAGATTCTAAACCTATCTTTTTTCGTGAACGGGAGTACCTGACAGCATCAATTAAACAATGGAATGTGTTTATTTCCTATTTCTTCCCTTAGAATAGACACAAGATTATTTCTAGAAGTAGTTGAGTAAAATAGCACCATTTTGTCCCTTTTTCTCTTCATTTTTTCATATGCGATTTTCACCTCAAAAACCTAACCTTGGTCATGAAAGACACGTGGAAAACGAGCATAAGAACATATACTTTCGAGGAGTGGATAGAAGATATCGTAAAAAATAGAGGATTATGAGAACTAAGAAAATATAGACCGTGATATTTCGATTCACCTCTCTTTTTAATTCTTTCAAGGTTCGATAATGATGTAAAAAATAAGGACTATTTTTATAGCTTCAAAACTATTTGTTTAATCTTTAGTCTAGAAATAATTACTCAAGAAAAGATGTGTGCAGAAATGTTGTAGTCTGTACTTTGTTCATGTTATTTGGTTCTTCATCCTCAATTTTTGTATGGTTTGACTTCACATTATTTCTAAGAAATCTTTCGTGTACCCAACTTTAAAGTTCTAGGTCGTAGCAAGTCAATGTCGGTTTTTGTCTGTTTTTAGGCCAAAATGCAATATAGTGTAGCGCTCCTTTTGAAACCGTAGACCTTACGAATATATTCACTATACGTTCTACCATGAGTGTGCAGTTTGTACAACTGTGGAAGGAGCAAAAAATAAACATATCGTTATAAATAATAAATTTGTTTTTCATCCAAATGAACCAATCTGTCTCAGTTAGAGCAAATACATTGTTACTACTCACCATTTTGCCTTTAAAATTTAATGACTCTCTCCCTGACACTAGTAGGAAGGGGTGGCTATTCTGCACACAGTTTTCCGACATGAGGGCTCCCAAACTGCCAAATTTGGCACTACACTCCTCTCAACAATTTAAGGAACCAATGTCACTAAATCTGGATGTGTGGTGGTGTAAAACTGACAGTAGAAAACTAAAGAAATCCATGACATCAAGTAACATAGAAAAATATTTTGTAGGTTATATACCCTAATTATAAAATGTGTCACTTCTCTTTTAATAAGTGCTCATTAATTTTGAACAAAGTATACCGGAGACTCGGAGTTATTTTAGTAGAAATAAAAGAAATGTAAATGAAAGCTTGGAGTGCCGTAGAATAAAGTGCTTGCATGGAAACAAACGAAATGTTGGCCGCATGTATAGTGAAGAAGAGAACANGTGGTGATCGTGACGTGCATACAATGCTGTGTGCTGAGCATGGAAGTGAGCCGTGAGCTGCAGAGAGGGAGCTCAATGCTGTCGCGTCGAGTCCTAGTGGACGCACGTCGCACACGACTCGTTCACCTCGTCTCCCACCACCGCCCCTGTCTCAACGACGTCTGCCTTTGCCTTATGAAACAGAATTTTTAAAAAAAAATTACAATCGCTGCATGTCTTACTACATATTCATTAAGTTATTTTGCGGGATAAATAGTATATTTTAAATTATTTCTCTGACTCCGTATTTTATCGACGCTTTAATTCCGCGTACCTTTTAATCTAAGTTCCATCGGTATTTCTAGTTTACTACACGACCATTTTTCTTTCAGATATAAGTATTGTAGTTAATTTATGAAAATGCTCCTGTTTGTCGAAATAATGTTTTAACGAATATTTTGACAAATTATAATACAAATAAAATAAATGATTCCAAAGCTAAAAAATTCTTATTTACCTAATGCATAATTAGTACTTATAGTTGATTTTTCAATTCGTTCCAGTTTTCATTTTTTCCACTTATTTTTATTCTTGCCTTAAAATGTATACGAAAAATGAGAGTGTGGATGCGTGTATTAACAGAGAGCATGAAAAAGTATCTACATTATTTGCGTCCACCACATATTCTTTATTGAAATATATCCCAGTTATTTCCATTTCAGAATAAGCTCGAAGTTACGAGTATGTGAACCTCTCATCATATTTTCTCTTGTATTTGGAAACTTGATATTACGCGACGTTCATCAAAAATAAAATAATAATTTTCTTTAATTTGTTATATATCATTACCCATATCCAATAGAAAAGGCAGCAATAATAAACTATTTTTAAAATGATTGAAGGCCAGTACCGTTTTCCGACGTTTTCAAGTGATTTTGAGAAGACAAAAAGTGTGTGAAAGCCACTTAATAAGCCACTAATAGACTAATTAGAGTCTGTCTCTTCCCCTGTTGGAAGCGTGAGAGAGGCCCATCGTGACTGAACAATCTGCGACGGCTTCACCTCGTCCATCGCTCAGCTTTAATTCCCTTCCGCCACGCCGCGTCGCGCTGGCGCTCGCTGGGTACCGCTGGGAGGAAGGGGTTGGGTGGGACGAACGCACCACGCTGATCGGCGCTGCTAATGGATTTAGGCCGGCGGCGGCGCCACCGCTGCTGCGTCCCGACCCTCCCCATCCCCCGACCAACGACGTGGCGTCCACTAGACAGCTGACGCGCGCCGCCCGTGATGCGTCGCGACGCCCTGCGTCGACCGTCCTCCACCCACTCGCTCGGACTGCAAGGGCTTGGGGTGGAACATGCGTCAATGCATTAAGACAAAGAACGACAATGGGACATCGCATGAGGCAGCACAGGGGCGACGAAGAAAGCGCTCTAGACTTCGTAAGTCTCACCTATCTACAGTGCGAATACATTTGTTTACTCATTTCACACAATATGGTCGCATCTTGATGTAACATTCATAAATGGTAAACTCATTACGATGTGTTAACCAGTCGCGCCGATATGAGTTAAGTATATATTTTTCCTTCACATTTTTTGTATCTCTGTTCGTAAAATCAAATCCTTTTTATTCAATCGCCTTCTACATCAACGTCTTACAACGAACATGGGGACGTCTCATTTCATTCAAAATAACCTTATTGGTTTAGAAAATCCTTTTTCTTAACGTGGCGCTAATTGCTAATTCCTATAATCAAAGAATATGTATTATCTGTTGGTGGAATGATAATTGAAAGTATATATATCCATTAAATATCATTAAATGTGAAATATTGTAATTTAGTAAAGAATGGAAACATAAAACTTGAAATTAACATGAAATAAATGTAAGATATATGTTTTTGCAGGAAGTATTATGAATATTATTTTCAAAATTCTACCCAGTATGAAACACTGAAAATCATTAGAGGAAATTCCAAACAATATTTAATATAATAATTTAAATTCGACCAAAATATTTAATATATAGTAAGTTTCTTTTTTTTTGATGTATTTTCATAGGAATTTGCTCCGTTTTAAAAATTTCAATATATCTAGTATTTCTAATAATGTTTATTCGGCAATTCAGTTTTTACAGTCATTACAACCCTATGATAATGTCAATTCATTGGCGGCATAATTCAGTGACCCACTAAAGGTGGCATTGCTCTACAAACACCTAATTTAGAGAAGAATAAACATTGAAGGTATTTCAAGTTTTAAACAATACTTGCAATGAAAAATACTGAATTTTTAGGTTTGTAGCAGCTTGATCTGGGTGTCGAAGACAGTCAAACTTCTTCTTAAGCTTTCCATACTGATGAAGTTAATTTACTTTAAAACAATTAGTAATCAGACCAAGAATATGGGATCCATACGATAGTGGATTTTGTAAACAATTAAACTTAACGCAAAATGAAAACCCTTTTTCTGTTCACTAGTTAGAAAAAACATACTTTCAAATCCCGAAACCAATGTATGTATTGTTATCATACAAACATGCTACCGTTCATGGCTCTTTATGTTGTATGCCAAAAATCAGATCACAGTACTTAACAGATCAAATAAATAAAAATAATTTTTCTCCACGAAATCTGCCACCATCGCAAAATAAGTTCGTAAATGTTGAAAGTGATGAACATGAAAGAAAAGAACAAATGCTAGGAAAGGTAGAAAAAGTGTGGCATAAGTTTTTAAAACCTGAATTTCATACAAATTGATTTTACAAAGCAAGAAAATATATAAAATAATTATTTAATAAATTAATAAAATCATCTTAAAAGTACAGAGGATAAGTAGACTAAAAAATTAAAAGTATACAGAGAATTAATAGACTAAAACCGACTACGGTGCAACTTCCATTAACGGACACTTTTCAATAGCGGTGAAATTTGACGGTTCGATGAGTGTCCGTTTCACAGATGCGGCATGGCGATGCATCAAGGTAATAAAATCTTGACGATGAGATCAAATGATCAGTCGCAGTCATGGGTGAAAAGAATACTACAGTATTTGATACATTGAATGTATTTGTCAGTACAATTTCAAATGACAGAGATAAATGAGATTGATGTGTCGTTCTATCGTCATTTCGTATGTTCCCTAGGATTGGTGTTTCCTGAATTTATGTTAGATAGAATTAAATCGCTAAAATACCTGAAATCGGCATAAATAAACAGAGTAACATGAATTTATTGCGATTTCAACTTGAAAAACATATCTCACCGGTCATTTAAATTATGTAATTGCAATTATAAATGATAGTGAAATATAGTGCGTCTTATGGAGAAAATACTTATTTTCAAAAAAACACCAACTTTTAAATTAAGAAAGTGATAGAAGTTTACTTTGAAATGTTGTACATTTTCCATTGTATTTTAAAATCACTTTTATATACAAGTCACCGTATATTTGAGAAAGTTATTTAACTTTTCCTGAGGTGAGATGCATTAATCACGAAACCGTTGTGCTCGGTCGCCATGTTTGTATATACAATTAAACATATCAGTGATTTGACTAACTTGGAGTGCTGGCTCCAACTTAAATGAAAAACAGAAAGATGACACAAGTAATATTTTATAGCAACTATAGAATACTGAAGTTGTTGTTTTTTGCAGCATATTAAACAGATGGGATTATGTATATAAATAATTCTATTCCGTTTTCATTCTTTCCTGTTTTTCTTTGAATTAGTGGATTACATCTCGTATGTCTAGATTTATTTAGTTGCAAGACCAAATAAAACAGGGAGGGTGTAACCGGAGTGTATGCTTCATCCACGTCAACACACTCCCTGCTCTCTGTCCATTCCACTCAACTGTTTATCAAGCGCCCCCGCCCTGCCCCCCTCCCCCCCTCCCCCTCCCCCTTCCACCACCCACGTCCTCTCTCCAAATTGATTGCGAGCCTTCGATTCTTACCGGCGTAGTGCGGCGCGGCGTGGACAGAGCGCGCAGAGGAAATTGGCGACGCCCGTCCGCCCCGTTCGCTCGTCAGCCAATCAACGTTGGCCAAACAGATCTTGCGAGGGCGCGGTCGCGGCTGCAGCACCACACTGCCTCACTGCACCATTGTTGACTCTATTAAAACTATACTTCTCAGACTATTTTCACTTTCCAGACGCAATTGCTTGTTTCTCAATGCATTCTAATATATTTAAACTCCGTACACACTAAGAAAACCAGAATTAGATGCCCCAAATCTGTTTCCCCGTGAAATAAGGAATGAAAGACAGTATTTGGATTCGTGACGAAAAATTCAAAAAATCCGAACATCGAGTCTCTTAAAATTCTTAAAATTCCATTCTTAAAATTTGGCGATCATGTATAATTTCGTCCATGTGTTTCGCCAATTTCATTTTATCGTTGATATGTGAACAAATCAAACAAAAGTATTCAATTTCCACGTGGAAGAAATCTTTATTTCTCTACAGCACGTGGGTGTCATCCTTTACTCCACATATTCCTCATCCACAAACAAAAAATTAAACCAGTCATTTTCCATTGTCCAGCCGACCCTGCAGAATTCACTCAGGAGTCTTTCTTGTTGTCTTGCAGTTGGAAGTCAATCATAATTTAGTGTCGATTTAAATAGCACGTTTAAATTGCATATTCAAAAAATAAAATAGGAAAGCAACGCAGACAGGAAATTATTAATGAGTCGGTAATTCGGTACAAGGTGCTAAACACCACTTTTGCGTTCAATCCATTAAAAAGTATAATCTAAAATTCAGGGAATTATTTTATGTATTAAATTAATCAAGATTCATAGACAAAAATCAAATTGATAACCATATCATTTCATGGGATATAGTGAAAATAATATATCATGCCGCCGACGCGAACAATAAAAGCAATTTTCTCCTTCTCACCCATTAAAAAAATATTAAAGAACTCGAGGACTCTTATCCAGCTATTTATATTTACAATTTCTGAATACACATACATTAAGACCATTGTTGAATAATTTATTTTTCCCACAATGTTAATCACAAAAATCAGTATGTGAATTACACAGTTATATATTAGGGTAAGTACTTTAACCTGGACTGGGTAATAAAATTGAAGTTTTTAAGCTTCATATGTAAATCTTTGCTAATATTTACTTGAATAGAAGAGGTAAAGACGAACTTTCATGTGATAAACATTTCCTTCAGAAACAATTTGAATAAGGTAAAAAAATTAAATGAATTAATTTTACTAAAAATACTCAAATTGACTATCTGAATTAGTCAAGCTTCTTCCATTTCAATACGTTTTTTAAATAGCTACAGTATTATTTACGGCTTCCTGCACAATGTTTTTGCAAAAAGAAACCTTTACCTCTTCTATTCAAGTACTTTCATTTTAATATTAGCAATAATAACAAAGATATTATGATTAAAATAGGTCACTAAGTTGTTCTGACCTAGGCCCTGACTGACGACGTTATATAATAATAATAATAATAATAATAAAAGTGCCTTTAGTATGGCGAGACTCAGACCTTAAGATCTGCTCTTCCGTCTAACCATTTTAAAACATTTACATTTAAAATACAAGATGAAAATTGGGAGGATTATATAAACATTCAAATCTGTGAAGCAATACTAGGGACCATCCTGGTGTAACCTTAAGTAATTGAGTAAACCCAGCAAAACCCAATCAGGATGGCGGCTTAGTGTCGAACGTGGGTTAAAATCAGTAACCACATACGTCATACGCAGTTTGTACTGTTTTTTGACAATAAATTTATTATTATTAACAGTACAATATATAATGAATATACATATACCAAAATATAGAAATTACAACAAGGATATAATAACAAATTTTTACGTAATGACATTATTTACAAGTCACATATAAATACGATTATACCCTACTAGATACATATTACACTGTATTTACAAATTATATACTATATAGGATTATATGAAAGAAAGAAAGAAAGAAAGAAAGAAAGAAAGAAAGAAAGAAAGAAAGAAAGAAAGAAAGAAAGAAAGAAAGAAAGAAAGAAAGAAAGAAAGAAAGAAAGAAAGAAAGAAAGAAAGAAAGAAAGAAAGAAAGAAAGAAAGAAAGAAAGAAAGAAAGAAAGAAAGAAAGAAAGAAAGAAAGAAAGAAAGAAAGAAAGAAAGAAAGAAAGAAAGAAAGAAAGAAAGAAAGAAAGAAAGAAAGAAAGAAAGAAAGAAAGAAAGAAAGAAAGAAAGAAAGAAAGAAAGAAAGAAAGAAAGAAAGAAAGAAAGAAAGAAAGAAAGAAAGAAAGAAAGAAAGAAAGAAAGAAAGAAAGAAAGAAAGAAAGAAAGAAAGAAAGAAAGAAAGAAAGAAAGAAAGAAAGAAAGAAAGAAAGAAAGAAAGAAAGAAAGAAAGAAAGAAAGAAAGAAAGAAAGAAAGAAAGAAAGAAAGAAAGAAAGAAAGAAAGAAAGAAAGAAAGAAAGATAAATGATTGAAAGAACAAATGAATGAAAGAACAAATGAATGAAAGAACAAATGAATGAAAGAATGAAAGCGTACGAATGAGGGAGAGCAAACACAGAGAATTTAGGAACACTAAAGAGCATTGTTTTTCATCTACTTTGTAAGAAGCCGCCTGAAAAAGGAAAAGTTGATAAAGATTTTAGTTCAGCAGGAAGTTTGTTCCAAGAACGTATTGTGTGTACTGTGAAGGATTTACTGTAAAGAGATGTGCCATGCTGAGGAATAGAGAGGAGATGTGAGCCTCGCGCGCGATACAGTTTCAAAAATTTAAAACGTTTTGCTAAAACTGTGAAATGTTTTATTATTTTATAAAGAGATAGGCAATACAGCGTTCGACGTTCCTCGAGTGTGAGTGTTCTGGATTTTTTGAAAAACTCTGTCACATGATCATACTTTCTGAGATCGAAAATGAAACGAATACATGAGTTCTGAGATACTTGTAATTTACGTTTTAGTTTTTCCGTTAAGTCAGTGAAAAGGAAGTCGCAGTAATCAAATTGCGGGATGACAAGAGACTTCACAAGCACTTCATTTAATCCTGTTGGTAAAAGATCGCGTAACCGTTTTAAAGAGTGGATGGTGGAGTAAACCTTTTTACATGTTTCGTCTATTTGAGTTTGCCAACTTAGCAAACTTTCAATATAGATTCCTAGATTTTTCACGTGACTGCACCAACGAGGAGTTTTATTAGCTAATGTATTGGGTAGAGTGCAATTTGAAAGTTTGCTGAGGGTTTTCTTTGAACTAAGCAATAAGCATTGTAATTTACACGGATTTAACAAAGAAGCCGATAGAGGTTGCCCACGTACTGAGTGAAGTGAGATCTTCGTTAAGTTTTTGCGCAATTGAAGTTATGTTAGACGGTTTGCCACTAATATACATTTGATGATCGTCGGCGTACATTTGAAATTTACTATGTTTAAGAGATTTGTTGACACCATTAACGTAAATCAAAAAAGCAAGGGGACTGAGGATATTTCCTTGCGCAACACCACGCACCGTTTGAAGAGAAGATGATATGTTATTTCCAGTATGTTTTCGTGCGGTTAAATATTCCGAAAACCATTTTATTGAAGGCCATCCAAAACCTATAGTCTTCATTTTTGCGAGCAAAATATCGTGATCAACTGAATCAAATGCCTTGCTAACATTGAGAAGGACAAGAATAGTTACGTTTCCCGCGTCAATCGAATTTCGAGCATCTTCTATAACATTCAACTAGGCGATCCCTGTACTTCTACCTGAACGGAAACCGGATTGAAATTCTTTAATGATATTTTTGTGATTGAGGTAGCTCTCCACTTGATTTCGAATAACTTTTTCTAATATTTTCGACAGCGTGGGCAGAATACTAATTGGTCTACACTCATTTGGTTTTGAGGGATGCGATGTTTGGGAAGAGGGTGCACCAAGGCAATTTTCCACGCGGTAGGGAAGCTATCACTGAAGAGTGAACAATTAATAATAACCGTAATAGGTGAAACACTGAAGCAACTACATAATTTCAATAGTTTAGCGTCTAATTTATCTAAGCCCGAGGTGTTTGACTTTAAACACATTATGATCTTCCATACCTCTGCTTAAGTGACAGACGTAAAATAGAAATCATTTTCTGAGTAATTCTCATCGTTTTGTAAATACTTTAACACTTCTAGCTTTGAAGATTTATTGATGCACGATGTTCGGCCTTCGAAATAAGTAATTAAAGTATCTAAATGTATACAGATATCGAACGAAGGGAATGTCGTACCCAATCCAATACTTTTAAGAG
Organism: Laupala kohalensis; assembly: GCA_002313205.1. NCBI lineage: Eukaryota > Metazoa > Arthropoda > Insecta > Orthoptera > Trigonidiidae > Laupala > Laupala kohalensis. The sequence goes on along the minus strand of NNCF01125867.1, from coordinate 183,337 downwards.
TTTTCCAGAGTGATTTACTACCCCGGTTTGCACCTAATGTATTACGATAATGTTTAATTTTTTCATTTCTAATTTTTTGCGTAACTACTTCTAAAGCTTTTGTATAATTTGATGTGTTCTTCCTCTTTTGTTTTTCGGGACTCTACAAACGCTGCATCTCAATCCTTCATTAACTGTTTGATTTCGAAAGTTAACCACGGCGCTGGGGGGCGTGTTACACGGTTTTTTTAATGGGTATATGTTTGTCAATATGGTTAATTAAATGGTCAATAAAAACCTTTACTCTGTTTTCCAGAGACGCGTCGTTATAAATGTCATGCCATGATATATTTAATCCTTCATTGAGAAAGTTGCATTGACCTGAATTCTTACAATCACGATACTCTGTTATTTTCGGTACATATTTAGGATATTTCAGACCATAAGAAAGATAAATTAAATCGTGCTTAGAGATATCGGGAACTGGAATTTGTTTATATATTCGAACCTTTTCTGGGTTTGAAGTAATAATATGATCGATCCACGTATCAGAATTATTTGTGTGATGAGTCGGTTCCAGAGGAAGAATTCCTACCATGAAATAATCTATTAAAATTAATTGCGCGTGAAGAATTTTCTTTTGTGAGATCACAGTTAAAATCACCCATCACGATTATAAAATCAAATTTAGCTGCACAAATTGAAAATAATTCATCAAGCTCATAAATGTTACTACTCTTAGGGGGTTTGTATATAACTGCTAAAAGGCATTTTTTTGTTTTTGTAAGTGATTTCAACAAAAAGATACTCGACTTTTCGCGTAATGTCATTTTCAGAAGAAAATGCAACTTTGCTTTTTAAATCATCGCGGATAAATATCCCAACTCCGCCACCTTCACATATATTTCTGTCAGATAGTAAAAGGCGATATCCGGGAACATTGCCTAATCCTGAACTTAAAGAATTTTTCAGCCATGTTTCACTTGTGAGCAATGAGTGGAGTTCACAGAATTCTAAGAACTTCGGAGTGATGATACAGGAGGGATTGTGCATTGACATGCGCTACAAATAGAGTATGCGGAAAAGTATTACAAAGGGCGTTGTCTTGTGAAACACCGGTGGCAGCAGAATCAGTTTCTTGGAAAAGGGTTTAGGTAGCTTCTAACGGTTGTACAGGTTGCATGCGGAAAAGTTCTACTTAAATACTTTTGAAATTTCTTAAGGGGTACATACGACGAAACATTCAGAGAGGATGTGGTGTCGTAATATTGAGAATTAATTCACTTCATACAAAGTACTAAGAGCTATAATATCGAACTGATAAATAATAATTTCCTTTAAACTTTGGAAGGTAATAACTGGAATAAATAAGAAACAAAAAGACAAGAAATAAACGCTGAACGGTAATTAAGCGTCAAAATAAGCTATAGGACAGACCTAAGTAGTAGAATAGAGGTGAGAAAAAAATTCTTTGTTAAATAACTATGGAGGGAAAAATAAGACGGAAAGAGGCAAAAAGTAAAACAAAGAAATTTAACAAGGATTTGGTGAGAAGGAAAGTAGTTCACTTCCGTAAGTGACGAGGGGAAATGTTACAGATTAATAGATAAAAGTGATTCAAAAAAATTTAAAGAAGAAAGGACTAGAAGTACAGAGAAAATTAAGAAGAAAATACAAAGAAGAAGAAGAAGAAAATATACGAACAAGAAAATTGAAAGCTCTCTGGTTTGTTTAGAAGAGTACAACCGAGCGCACGGCTAGTTAAGTTTTAAGAGCTCAGCCATAGTTTGGATTCGGTGGCGCGTCGTTCCTTTCTTATGCCATCCTCAGTCCATACATACTAGGTCCCATATCGCCTGAAGAACCTCCAGTCTATGTCTCGTAAGATCCTTCCCAATCGGAACACCAGTCCCTTTTAAATGACGTTTTGCGCGAAACACTTCTCGTCGTTTTCGATAAGAAACAAATTTAACGATTTTCGGGTGAATTTTTCCAACTCTGTGACTTCTGTCTATGTCACGTAAACCAAGAGGTACACTTATCTGCTTGGCGACATTCATAGCAAAGATGCCCGTGTCCTCCTCCTCCTCCTCCGAAGATACGCAGCGAGTTGCGACACGTATACATCTCGAGTTGGTCAGTCCGCTCCTCGAGTTGGCGTTTCAGATCAGTAACTTCCTTTTTAGTCGTATCCAGATCCTTTTTTAGATCTGAAACCAGAGTGATATTAAAATTTATCGTTTCTTCTAGTCGCTTACAGACTAGCTCCGTCACTAAGGTGGCTAACGTATTTAGAACATCTCCTGACTGTAAGACCTGTTGCACTGCATTGGCAATCTCAGAAGAAACTTGAGATCCACTAAAAGCAGGTTTGGGAGGCATTTTTCCTTATTTAATTTAGAAAAGCTAAAAAGGAAAAAAAGGCTTATTTAACAATGGAGGGGTCTAGTGAACTCAACAATGCGAACTGCTACAGACAATTAAAAAAAACAATTTAGCTGACAAAAACAGTATTTACTGAAAATAGTGTACATATCTTATTACTGAAAGTAGATGATGACATTGCTTCCCCGTCGAACTACCTGCTGAAGGAAACACCTGCAAAGTCGGGAGCGCTCGGAGGAAGATGCTCATCCAACGACGATCATGAGACGACTAATGCTCAATTGATTTATAGTCAATTTGTATTGCTTACTTTGTACACGAGAGGATAAATAAATATAACCCTGATGTAAATTTGAAGGAGAAGCTATTTTTAGAGTGATTTTCGAATCATACAAGCATTATTCTCCGATAAATAAGGGGAAATGTAAAAAATGGTCATTTTTAGCTGAACTAAGGGTTTTACACCTGCGAAAAGAACAATATGAAATTGATGGTTTCATGACGGTTCGAAAGGGTATGTATCTGGGCCCTGTTGGTCAAAGTATGAGACCGATTGTAACGATTGATATTGTATTGTATACATCAGAATCCAAAAACTCACCAAAAAAGGCATTTTTGAAGCTCCCGCGCTAGATTCAGTCAAAAAATTCTTTCCTTTTGCTGGATGATTTAGAAGTTTAAAATTTTGAATATTTACACCCATCCAGGTTGAAAGAACATAATGAGTAGTATGAAGGTTTTTTTCATTTTTTTCAGGTCTCTGCTGTACTTGCATCTTAAAACGTACCCTTTTGTTTGAAAAGAAAAGGGAGTCAGTATAATTTTTTCTTTTTTTTCACGTGATTGATAGATATTCTAATAATGTGTGATAAACTCATGACTTCAGATACTCTTTCCCCTCTTTCTGAAGGTCTATCACTCAAACTCCACTGTAAGATTCTCTCTTCATATTTAATTTCATGATTTAGTTACTTATGTAATGTGCGTGACTATTCAATATTTTACGGAACATATTCATTCTTCACTCAGCTTTACAATTTTTTCGAACTGTTACAGGACACTAACCAATATAAAAAAAAATAACCAAAAATTGTTACTGATTTCGTTGAATTAACAATTCAGCCCGACCCGGGGTGAAAGTGGTAGTGAATACCGCCAGACATGTTGCTATGTTAAGGCACCTCTACAAATTGAAATCACAATAATCACACTCATAGCAATGATCCCTCGGCATGACCTGCGGGTTGCGAGGAAATGCCGTTTGCGTGTCGACCCTGAAGCGCTGAAGGGGTGATATGACCAACAACACAATTGCTTTCGCGCGTTTATGCATACTATTATTTGCACGTTTTTGGTTGTTTTGTACTATTACACCCAAACATTGCAGGACGGTTTTGCTATTTTCGTAATAAGTTGTAATTATCTAAAAGTTAAGAACTGTTTTGTTAATGTGAATCTAAAATATGTAAAAAGGTCATTGCAACGTGTAAATGAGTCTACAAATGTTGATAGAGAAGATAATGGAACATCTGCACCACTGCTTTCAAGGACTTTATAAAATGTATGTTACAACAAGGAAAGGGAATATAATAATTCTTGAATGATTCGTCATCGAATCGATTAATATGTATGGGCAATTTCACGCAAAAAGTTAAATTTGACTTGATTTGTATAATGAAATTTATTTTTATTTTACTTCTAAACTTTCTAACTATTTCTATCACTCCTCACTTGGCTATCTTCATTCGCATTGTGTTGTCTTCCTCATGAGATAGGTAAAGTGGCTGTACACAATTATGTGTATTTTATGGGGTATTATTATTTTTTAATGACATGATTCCAGGAGAGGGAGAAAAATTATAAACTGTAGTCAAAAGTCTTCTTATATTCTGATGACAAAAAACTTCTAAGTTCACTTAAGAAATGGCTAAATTACAGAAATATTCTTTTAGTATTTAGACTAGATAAAAATGTAATTAATACATTCCTGAAACTTTCCTCGAGGTACTGTGATTGTAAAGCCAATGTCAAAAATGATCCCTTTGGGGCACCAGGCAAACTGGGTCATGTGTATCCTTCTATTCGCATTCGTGACTCGATAATTGTGGAACCATCAATAGATACCGTAACAATAAATAGGAAGTGGATAGAAAAACACGAGGTCTGGAAATGCAATGAAATATGGCTGCTACAGAAACTCGGGGAGCTACCATTCTGGCAAAGTCTTGGAAATTCAAGTCTAAGGAGATTAAACGCTGATAAAAGAACTGTGAGAGACCTCAAGTAAAGCTGAAAAGGCGAGATTAAGGTTTACTGATACTGGGGGTCAAACATAATCAAGGCAGAAAGCACAATCTGTCTCAAAAGTATATGGGACAGGAACAGCTAATAAGACACTGCCTTGTGATAGGCAATGCCACAAAAAACCCAACGGGGTCTTAGAACATAGAGTTTCGTTCAGGAAATATTAACATTACAGAATGTCGCACTCATTTACTGCTGTGAAAATGAAGAGACCTACAACTGGCTAAAGATGACACTAGATGAATTATAACTCGTAGAGCATTTTGCCCTAAAAGTCACGAAGTAAGGGGTCTTCCAAAATTGGATTTTCTCGTTGTAACTTTCAACAACACGACTGGAGGGAGATTTCTGTGTCAAAGGTAATACTCAGCCTCGTTTAGAGGCATCTAGTATGGTTACCGTAGTTTGAAACCCAATATTACGCTTTTCCTGCATGTTTGAAAAGGTCTAGGGAGACAGACTGGCCACTCGGGACACTGTTTTAGTGTACTGTAATTTCCACCCAGATGATATTTGTAAAAAATGAGCCTACGGGAGTAAAACATGAGAAAATTTCAAAGGAATATAATTTTTCATCTAGCTAAACAACCCTTGAGAAACAAAAAAAACCACGAAGTTGTAAAACCATAGGGTGGGACATGAAAGATTTATTTTTGATTCCTGTTTACTGATATTTTGATTACAGGTTAAGAAAGTCGTATATTTTTGTACTGACGGTTTTATAAAGAGTTTGCCCCTTTCTAAGGTACCAAATGGATTATTCAGAAAGAGCTAGGGACGTTGACGTTTTTTGTGGAATCATCCTAATCGATATTGAGATTTTGAATTTAATTGAGGTTGTGCCTATCACGACAGCATCCATGCTCCGTACCTAAATAACTCTGTAATACATATAAACAGAGAAGAATATAAAATGTTTTACACCCAGTGAGAGGTAATGAAGCAAGTCACGTATACAGTAACTGTTGTTTGAGAATACCCAAAGAAGTTGGCGCATAAATGAAAAGATCTCTGTATTTTACGTGTTAACTGAAAATATGAGTGGCGACATAAATTCCACGACAAAGGGTACAATTTAAAGCATCAAGATAGACATACATCTCATGTTGGAGCTGTCTGTGAAACCCGAGCGACTCCCGTGTCGATACCTGCTGTTCACTCAGTTCTGTGATCTAGCAAAAGAGCCATGCTGGATTAAGTAATGAAAGCACACACGTGGGAACGATTCCTGAGCTAAATATACTCTGGATTTAGAATTTGAATGCTTCATATTTGTTGTAAAAGAAAATCAGATTTGTTCTTATCTCATAAAACAAAAAATATGATGGAAATTTGGTGCGGAAACTTATATTTGCAATATAAAAATATAGAATAGACTTGAAACATTTGAAGAATGAATCCTTACTTAAATACGTGTCATAACTCATTACTTTCAAAACCCACGCGGTCTCATATCATGAATTTGCCAGCATCGTTTACAACCAAAACAAATTATTAATAATCCTTTTTATAAGCTTTTAGTTTACCTGCTTCGTTCGTATAATGTCCTTCCATTTCAAAGCTGGTAATTCATATTTCGGCGAATTCTAAGTTTTCAATCGAGATGAAATTCTACAGATGGTGCGGTATGCATGAGAATAGATTATTATCGTAGCTTATTATAAAAATCTACCTCTAAGGGCACGAAGTGGGGTTTTGTATGTATGAGTACCACCATAACTCTAGAATACCTGGACTAAATTCAACCAACCTAGCACACAGATGATTATCTGACATCAAGTACTGTGGAGGTATGACCACGCTGGCATCCCTAAGGACGAGGTGGGAATGGTGTAACGTGCAAAATAATTGCAAATGTTGCACAGTCGAGTTTGTGTCCACTTGACAAACAAATAAACAAATTCTTATACTAAAAAGTCTAAAATACAATAAACGTAAAACCTTTTTTAAACAATCTTTTAGATACAAAGATCTTTTGTACAAAGTAGAAAGTAATGATCAGTAAAACTGAAAATTAAAGCAGGTGATCAAAGAAAAGAAAATCAGAAAATTTTAAAAGCTTCAGTTGTTTTTCAGGAATTGAAAGTACTATTAGTAACTATTACACATCACGTCTCAAGCTTTAAAATTTTTATTTTTTATCAACTTTTCTGATACACTTTTGTGGTTTTTTAAGTTTACGGAACACAATTTTTTGCATTTTAGTACACTACTTTTGATATAAAAGCTTGTTTAAAAAATATGTTTATTATATTTTTAATATTAAAACAAATGAAAGTAGTATTGTTCAATAAATAAGAAACCAAATTTAATCTAGATTGGTTCAGCAATTTCGATGAGAAGTCTCTACTTGCAGTTAAGTGAGCTCTCACATTTACTCATTAGTAAGAATTGAATTGAACATAATCATCACTGAAAGTTACTTTCCCTACTGTAAAGAGAAATGAAATTTTTGTTCTCATAGCTGTAGGCTATGTAGATTCTCATAGCTGTAGACACTGTTGCGCACAATTCGCGATGACATATAGACTCGCCGATAGATTCTCGAGCCCCGGGGAAAAAATGTACTTAGGATACAAGGCGAATAGGATACAAGGGGCGTGTGTGCTGGGCTAGGGAACGTTTTGGATGGTACGGATACAGGACGACGGCTGCTTATTTTTTGTGGCGGATGCAGAGTGGAGGATTTTGATGGAACGGTAGCAAAGGTTAACTTATGTTGGTGATGGATGCGTTTTTCCATGCGTTTGGTTGTAATTTGACGCTTCCAGAACTTTGTGGCACTCGCCGCTGATGCTGGACCGTGCATTCCTGTGATTCGAACCCGCGGCGTCGGCTTTGCACCACTGTCGCTGACACTGACTCTGGTATATGTCTACTCTGATGTTGTGCCGAAGATTGTTACGCGTATTATGGTGTGCGTTGTGCTGCGAAGCAAGGTTAAGTGTATTTTGTCAATAAGATTTTGGATAGAAAGGCCCTGATCTTCCGCATGTGTTGCTGTCACCGTTGGTTTGACGAAAGATAGCTACCGTGCCTTACTTGTGCTAAGAAAACTTGTGCTTTCTATCACGAGCATGCAAGGTTTGATGGCAGAAGTTAAAATTATGTTTCTAAGTGATCAAAATGATAATTGGTAAACAAAGTTGGAAGTTAAACGTAAAAAAAAGTTCATGTTACTGAGTTGAAGTGAAGTACTTTATTCTTCCCCATTAAACTAACTCTATAAACTATATCTGATACACTAAGAAAAAAATTTACTGAAGAACAATGAGGTAACTGAGTGTACGTATTTTTATTAGTATGTTTATTATTACTTTTTCATTTGTGTTTATTTTTATGAACGGTAAAACCTTTCCCGTTCTCCTGGCATCTAACCTTTACTATGTGTGTCCGAGTACTGTAATTGGGAAACTTACGGTAACAATGAATCCAAATAATAATACCGAAACGTAGTTTCACCATTGTATGGTTTATCAGAGATCCAAATTAATTTGTCTACTGCTTTGAGTAAACCATATATTTTCTTGAACTTTTTAAATATACCTTTTGAACCTAAATTATTTTGAATATCTACCTACATTTGAAATTTCAAGACTATTCTACTTACAAAAATAACCGGATTTTCATCGATTAGGAGGAACTTCATTACATGAACATTATCAAGAGCATGATTCGAGGGGGTTGCATATCAAGAACAAAAACAACGTGTAAGGCCAATCCCAAAAAATCTATAATCCTCCGTGCGTTGAAGTTTGCCTCTACTTTTTTGCTGCATCTTGAGGATATTGTGGGAGGACTCACAGGTCCCCAGAGGGCTGTCACCGATCGCGCGGCTATCGTTAATGTCCACTATCCGCCTATTGACCTTTATGGGGGTAGCTGGAGCTACTGCTGGCTAAGACTTCCACAGAAAATGGTTATTCTTTGCCATTTCCAAGTTTTTAGATCTCATGACTCCCCAACAAGGACCTTTTGAAGTTTACACGTAGAAGGTGTATAAATACTGCTGAATCTGCTGTATTCTATACTGCTGAAATATCTAGCAGTACATGTCGGGAAGTATTTTTTGCACATTGCAACATGTGCTACTCATTGTTTTAAAAGTCTAATGATTTTATTTAGCATGTAAAAACGTTTTTCAGAGATGTTTGGAACCAAGTAAAATAGTGAAACAGTCATTGTGATTATATCTATATGCATCAAAAATCAAATTTGTGAATGTACGCACAGAACTTACTACGCCACAATTAAATTGACAGAGAAACCTCTTTGTTGTCGAAACAAACTGCAGTTCTTTGTTCATATAAGTGAAGTTCTCTTTTCCTAGTAAAACTACTCATTGTGGTAGCCTACTTAATTAGCTCTTATGTACAGTACTTAAGTATTTCTTAAGATAATTTGATTATGAAGAAGATTTTTTAATGATAACACCGTTACTTGTAAGAATGACAATACAAAATCGGATAAATCGATTTAAAAGAGTGTTTATTTAACACATTTCATAACACAAAAAACTGAACGAATCGTACTAAACTGTAAGAACATAGAAAAAAATATATAATGGTCGCTATTTGAGGCGAGACGCAGGGGAAATTCTGCTTATTCAGACATATCAAGACACAGAAATTTTTCGGTACTTATGTAAAAATTGCACTCGTAAATTATGGCTCCCCCCTCCTTAATAACAAATTTTAGTGCATTTGATTTTAACAACAAATACAAGTGGAGGAAGACAACAACAATTTCAATGGGTAAATTAGTGAAAAAGTATACCTTCTCTATTTATTTATACATGATAAAAATCCGAACAACAAAATATCGATTTTTTATACAAAAAGTTCAAAACATTTAATCGTTAGAAAAATTTCTCTTATATTTTTCCCTGCTAATGTACATTGGTAAAATGGAATTTATATAAGCCACAAATAATTTTAAATGCCGACCTGATAAGCATTCAAAAGAGCAAGCAACGTTACGGACAAAAGAAAATAAAGAGAAAGTTCATATATATTCCTTCTTTTCTTGGGTGTTAGTCATGGGATAAATTTGCTTATGATTTCGGAGACAATTCTTTTTTCGCCAATAATATAATTCAAACTTAGTAAGATAATATGAAGAGACTAAGAAAATTTTTAATAGCCCAACATTTAGAGTAAAAATATCTCGGGAGATTTGAAAACAGAGGAACTGAACTTCTTAATACCAAACTAAGTCACCTGCCATGTCAAATTAAATGAACCCTAGTTAATTTTTGTTTACACTCAACTTCCAGACACTTCCATTCTTCTCTTAAATTACCACGCACTCCTTTCTCCGTTTCCACGAAAGCGTTAAAATTTAATCTTTAATCCTACAAATTGCCAGGAAAGTGCATTTAACTTTTCACCTCCGTTGTGGTAATTTCGTTATTTCATTGAAGTTACTATGCAACTTTACGACGATAAGGGTGCTGTGAAACGTGTTCGTCAGCAGTTTACAAGCCATTTTCCCATTACTATTAAACAGATGACTCACTTCGTAAATGAGACTTTTTATGGGTGATTAATATTGAGGAGCAACAGGAAACAAAGAGGTGTTTATTGCAGTTGCTGATAAGTCCTTGTTTCGTGGATGATATCTAGTTAACCATGATGTCGGCAAGAGAAATGTACTTCGGGCCAAGAAGCATGTAGATCACTTAGAAATCGGTAACCCGACTTCGTAATTATTCAAGAGCGCAACCGTAAACTACTTTGCAGGGACCATCTCTTGCACCCCTATGACTGTGCATAACTCGGGAGGAAGCACAACGCTCCTTGTGAGATCGAGAGGTGGCATGTTGGAATCAATTAGTTATTACGACTCAAAAAACTAAAAAGAAATATTGTTGAAATAAGTTATTAATATTTCATCTAACATTATTTTGTTAAACGAAAAATATACAAATGTAATTACGATCTATTCACAAAATGCGGCGAAATTTTAGTCAAGTTTCATTTTTCTATATTACTTTATGGGGCATATTTTCCAATGGAATCATAAGGCTTTAGACACGCTTGCAGGAGCGGGAGCGGATGAAGAAAGCCCTCTATATTGAGCGAGCACGGGTGATAGTGAGGAGGGGGTAGTAGCGGAATAAATTGAACATTATCAGATAAGCAATTTGAGGCATCAAGCTTTTCTTTCATTGGAAACATTTTATCTGAAAATTTATATATTTTATTGACAAGCATATACAATGACAAATTTATCTTACACATATACAGTGTCATCCCCAACAGGCAAATATCAGTGATATGGATTTATTTATTTTTTCGTATCAGAAAGAGTAACACCCTTGTTACATTTTCTGCATGAAAATACAAAATTACTCAATAAAATATCTCAAAATTTTAATCTCCATGTAATTAAGGGGAAAAATAAGAATAGACGTCTTCGCTTAATGTTGTTAAAAAGATAAATTTTCTGAGTTCTTCATCGGTTTATGATTCACATCAAAGAACATTAACAAAGCATTATTTATTTTATCAATGTTTTATTTAGAAACATTGAATGAGAATCATTCCGTCGCTGAACGATTTATACGAGTGAGAATTGAAATACATGTAGTGTAAAATGTGCATTCACGCAGTAATCTCTACATATGTAGAGTAAGCAAATCTATTTGCGAAATATTAAAGTGATTGTCCATCTTCTGAATAATTTTCAAAAGTTTCTGTTAATTCAGGATATTTATTTTCCCAAAATTTATTTATGATTTAATGACAAAATGATATATAACAGTTATATTTTTAATAATGTATTAATTATAATGAGTAACGTTCAATCAGTCAGTCATTCATCACATTTCTTTGAAAAATAAGTGACTTAATCCTCGAGAGGGAAAGAAAACGTGAAAAAATCACCTAAAACGCACCAAATAACAAAACATTTTTTAAACGAGGAAAAAGAGACAGAGGAATCCTAAAACATTATAAAAATCGAAAACAAGAAAAAAGTAAATTTAGAGAGAGAATTTTTGTACTGGTAGGGAAAAAGCTGTTACGTACTAAGAAAAGCCAACATGTCTCTCCCCGCATGTGATACTCGCCGAATGACTCGACGATACCCACTAAAAAACCCTCCTGAATTACAGTATGTCCAAATATAAAAATAATTTAAAAAATTAAAGAAAAAATCTAAAAACCAAAAGAAAGGAAAAAGATTAACATTAGAGATAGAAAACGTTAATTCAAAGTTAAGGGAAAAAGATTTAAATCCAAACCCTCCCGAAAACTTGTGGGAGGAGCCCCATTGCGTGTATGGATTTGAGCAATGACTTACAAAGAAAGATCAGATTTTGTTCCAGAGGACACATTCCTGAAGGAATCTAAAAAGACGTATCAAAATCGCTTCATTTTGTCCCAGCATAACGTTAAAACTGTTCGGTAGATTGTGTCGCCGTCGCCTGTTACTATATTTAAAACACTCCAGAAGAAAGTGTTCTACAGTAGGTGTTGTATTGCAAGTATCACAGATAGGGGGGAGGTTCATCGCGTAAGAGATGACCATGGGTAAGGTAGCAGTGACCAATATGAAGGCGTGTAAGGATCGCTTCTTCCCATCTGTTCTCACGGGATTATGACACCCAGGACTTAACGGAGTCCTTTACCTGTCTCAGCTTGAAGGCGCGAGTTTCCCATTCGGTCTGTCATGTCCCAAGAAGAGACGATCTTATAGCAAACTTTGAATCTGACATAGGGACATATGAAAGGTCAAGGACTGCCCTCTGTGTTCCCCGCTACTCTGCCTCATCAGCTTCTTCATTACCCATAATACCCACGAGTCCATGAACCCAACAAAGGACTATTTCAAAATTTTGAAATACTAGATTGCTTATTAGATTCTGAATTGTCAGCGTAGGCAGAATTATTAGATTCTGAATTGTCAGCAGAAGAGTACAGTGAAGACACTGACCACAGAGCACTAATAGTCACTGCAGAGAACCACACTCCGTATTAAAGACAGTTGAATGAACTTCAGCGCCTCAAGGATTGCAAATTTTTCACCAGTGTACACGCTGCAAAAGGAATGGAGGCGAAAAGAACGGGTGGCACTATGGCAGTGGAAAGAAGCACCAACAGAGTTATTCATTGCTGAGCCATCAGTGTGTATGAACATATGAACCAAATAGATGTTACTTAGTTCTCCGAAGTGCTGTTGGTACACAGCAATTGGAGTGTCTTGCTTTGAAAATTTAGATAACCGAATGTCTATGGTTGGTTGCATGAAGGACCAAGGTGGTATAAGAGAGTGTGGGTATTTCACTGGAGAAGGTAGTGTGATGACGTTTTCCTCTAGCAGTTGTTTAAAACGGACACCCGCCGGGGAAACGAAGATCTTGCAGCATAAGATGAAATAAATTTTGGAGAATGTATGTGTTGCCGAGTGGGGTGATTTGAAACCCCCATCAGTTTCACTCCGTAAGATACAAGTACAATGTCACAGCTCTTCTTAAGAGATGGTTTGCCAGCGTCTACTAGTAAGTATTCTATTCGACTAGCGCGGAAAGCACCAGTTGCAATGAGGACTCTTGCATGATGGATACTGTTAAGGATTCTGAGTGTCGACGGCGACTGCCACAATCCAAGACAGGCCGAACGAGACTTCTATACAGACGAAGAAGGCAAGTGCGGTCTGCACCCCACGATGATTCACTTAAGCAGCGAATGAGGTTTAGGGAAAAATTAGAACGCGATTGTAGTTTTCGGATGTGATTGCGCCAAGTTAGTGTGCGGTAGAATGTGAGACCCAGGAATTTTGCGGAGTCAACGAAAGGAAGACGTTGGTCCCCAAGGAAAAAATCTGGATCATTATGGAGATGGCATATCCTACGGAAATGCATACATGCATACTTGGGTACAAAAACCTAAAGCCGGTACACATGCTCAACTCGTGTAAACGGTTTCGAAGCAATTGCAGTTGCCGCTCGCTAACAGATATGCTGCTAAACGAACAATAGATGGCGTAGTCGTCAACGAAGAGAGACGCGTGTTCCGGTTCTCTATTCACTCACGCAATGCTATTTATGGCTATGGCAAAGAGAGTGACGCTTAAGATTGAGCCCTGTAGGGCACCGTTTTCCAAATTATTGAAGATCAGATAATAAATAAGTACCGAAGCGAACGCGGAAAGAACGTTAACATAGGAAGTTCTCCGGGAACAGGTAGACGACGTCGGAATCCCCACGAGTGCAATGTGCGTAGGATTTCGTACCTCCAGGTTGTGTCATAAGCTTTTTCCAGGTCAAAAACGATGGCCACGAGGTGTTCCCTTAATACAAACGATCATGAGATGGTAGATAACGCAACAAGATGGTCTAGCGTTGACCGCTGTTTTGTGAAACCACAGTGGATATTGGTCAGAAGGTTTCGCGATTTCAGAAACCAAACAAGGCGACGATTGATCATTCTTTCTAACAATTTGCAAACGCAGCTTGTCAGAGAAATCTGTCGAAAATGCGACGGATTAGAACGATCTTTTCCCTCCTTCGGAAATGGAATAATTATGACCTCGCGCCATTGGGCAGGGACGGTATACTCATTGCAAATACAGTTATACAACTTCACAAGGTATTTCATGTATATCTTGGAAGATGTTTTAGCATCGCCTTATATATTTGATCAGGACGCACACCGGTGTTTTCTGAATATCCTCGAAATCCACCTGACAGATAAAAGATGCTGTAAGTGGTTTCTTCACGCTGACCGCTGTTGCAAAGGATTTGGTTATTGCGACAGAATTCTTTATCAAATACCGACGCCTGGCCTCGGGTAAAGACACCCTATCCATAACGCGGATCTTCTGGATGTCCTTCTCTAATAAATATTTAAGGCATGTGTTTGAATTGGAAGGATGGTTTTCCAGAGACGGCGAGCAAAAAGACGACTCGTGCGACAGTTTACCGCAAATAACACATATTTCACTAAATGACTGTGTTATTTGCGGTAAACGATATTTCGCTAAATGACTGTGTGAGCGAATCTCTGGCACTTCAAGCAGCGCAGAGGACTCGGCACATATTGGTGAATACGAAGGGTGTGGAACCCACAGGATATGCTCTCTGGCAGAGAGGGCCGATCGAAAGTCAGAATCAAAGTGGAAGAGGGGACGAGCTTCCCCTATACCTTCCTCTTTACTCTGTGAATATTGACGACACCTTCCGATTGAAAAAATTATTTAAGGTCTTCTTCAGATTCTTGTGCAAAATCATCGTGGTTAGCCACTCCTTTGCACAAGTTCAAACTGGGGTGTGTGGCCACATTCACCTTTAATCCGGCAATTTCTTTTAAGGATCTTACAGAATCAATTTGCTTGTCTGTACGTATCTCCAGCAGACTTTCTCCGTTCCGCTGGCGCATGACAGACTGCAGCTTTCCCATTTGGTTATCAATAGTCTTTGCCAGACGTACCGCACTTACATACTTAAAAGTCTTACCTTCCTCAATACAACTCATAACAAGGAAGCGGGGCTTGGTCGACCGGTCACATTCCTTGCAAAAAACTGTTCAAACCTTCAGTTCCTGACACTAATCGCCTCTTCCTAGAGGAAGAGGAAAAAATGGGTGGAAGGGACAAGAGAGGAACAGGTTAGGGGACAGGTTGAGGGGCATTAGTTTCCATGAGAATGGTTTTCAAATTTCATCCCCCGTGTTCTCCACCCACGGAGTCCAACAAGGGAACACCCAACTAGGGTGCCAGGGTTGACACTGGGATATAGCGGAGGCACACAGGGTTGCTCGAACGCCGCCGACCAGCGAGAAGGTTCCCCTGCGCGCCTCCTCTCACCCTGGAGTTCAGTCGAATACCTAGTTCGAGCCGATTGGTCGGGGGTGGGTTAGTCCCCGATCTCCCGTCTAGAAGAGACCGAGGCCAATGCGAGTGTATTGGGGCGCACCTAGAGTGCACGCGGAAGTTCCTCAACTTACCAGGATTCCCATTCCCTCCGACACGGGTCGCCATGCACGGCGTGAGCGGTCGCCACACATGGGTGAGCGTTCAGCACACGGAGAAGGTCAGTAAAGAAGCTAAAAGCGATGGAAGTGAAAAAGTAAGTAATTAGAAATGAAAGTACAAAGAAAGAAATACTTGAGAGCCTTCTCTGTATCCCACCGTCAGGACGTGGACTGACTCACTTCGACGGCTTAATAAAAATGATTTGAAGTACTAAATATATTTGAAAATCGATGCAAAATCTCGGTTTATCGGAGAGTACAGTTTGGAAGTGAAACAAACTCCCGCTCTCACAATTTTTCCTTTATCCAGTTGCTACCAAGCGGTTTCTCCTCATCGGGACTCGTTTTGCTGACTAAGCAGCAAGGAGCGGGAGACAACCCATCGCTCCCGCTTGTGCTCTTATGTATCTGCTCTTAGGTGCGTCCAACTCGGAGAAGAGTTAATTCTTCATCAGGGAACAATAAATTAGCTTCTTTGAATGCATGAATTTGCTTATTACTGGACTATTCATGATATTATGATACTTGGTACGTTACGAATATTCTGTAACATCTCTCAGTCGTATGCCCCGAAAAAGTAACATTTACTTAAATGTGAGAAATTACTTAAAATTTTCTTTTAGTATGTAGTACCCCAATGAGATTTTATATTCCAGTCAAGAACATGTATAGTGAAAAAAAGATCGAAAATGATTATTGTTTAATTGTATCACACATTGAGGCTGAAAGTATATTCCCGATAATCTAATTACACTAAACAAAATTCATCTTGGAATAACGATTTCAAGTATATCCCAAGATCTAATCAAATTCTTGACTTGACTGCACTGATATTTGACATTTAGGATTAATTGAAACAGCAATTGAAAGGAAACGAATGCTCATACGTCAGTACGACCACCATTCCAGTAAGTTACTCCTTCAAACACATAAATTATAGCTTCAATAGTTATTCATTGCTCCCTCCATGAATATTAAAACAACAAAAAATAATTCATTATTCATAGCAGCACGATAAAAGGATAACTTTTTATTAATTGTACCTCAGCACGTTCATTATTAATTTACTTCAAATAAAAGAAATATTGGTCATTCGTCATTTAATGTTCATCCAATGACTTTATATGACTTTGTGTTTTTTATTTTAGCTACATAAAATTATGAATGATTTTGATTTATTTTGTTGTCCGGTCAGAGTTGTTTTATTTTGATTATGAAAAACTCTGACCGGACCAATGATCAATACTATTTTAGTACATTAATAAAGCATCCATAATTGTATTCATACACGCCTTGGATTATTTTTTCTTCATTGTCAATCAATTAAGACACTTTTCCCGGTTTTCCACACTTCGTCGAGAAAAACGGCAGGATTTCATCTAGCCTAAAACGTCACATTGAGATGCTCAATAGGCGCTCTCATCTCATCGCGGTACATACTGCATTTGCCTAATTGAAGGCACGCTGTCTCATTCTAAAACGTTCGTTAAGAGGGGAAAAGTAAACTTAAGAAATGGTTGAACTTTCTTAAACAGTCTTTCATGCTGACTCGTAACGCAAAACCATCGCGCATAACGCATTCAAGAGACTCATAACGCAGAGAATGACTATTGCAATTTGAAACCATTCTTGGAAAGTAAATTAGTGTAGAGATACATAATTTCTTAAATAGCGGTTAACCACACCTCGAGGCAATAAAATAATATAGGTTTGAATCAACACTCTCCTTACCACGCGTGACAAACTGTTATTGCGACTTTATTGTCAAATAATTATAACATTCCTAACAATGAAATTTTGTAGGAGAAATTTTATTATTTTCATTCAAGCATTATTTCATCTTATTCCATAGACTGACTACATTTATCTCTCCACGTTTCTATTGATAAAGTACTTATTGCTTTGGTTTCTGTACATAAAAGATGGGATGTGCGCATAGAGAGGAGAAAACAAAAGAACTGAAGGAAGGAGGGGAGAAGGTGGAGGCGTGTAAGTGACGACGGACGTCCGCACTGGCACAAGAGTAAAGAGGGAGGGAAACGACTTCGACTGCGGACGTTGGACTCGCCTTTCGGACCAAATGTGCTATAAAAATGTTAATGGCATTCATTACGCCGCCGATTTGGTTTATGACTATGACCGTGACTGCGAGGTCTGCGAGCTGCTCTTGAAGTGAAGCAAAGGGAAAGCATTGCTGAAATGAAGATTTGCTCACTGGTTGAGAGAGACTTAAGATAGATTACGCAAGGAGAGTGAAATGACCACTAAGACACGCTTTGGAACACGAAAATGAATGGAACGTAAGAGGGAAAAGCAATAGACTTTGATGAAGTACGCTAAAATAGACCACTTAAAGGGTAACTCTGGGACTGTCACGCTACAGGAAATGCAGAAGAATTCAATAAAAGAAAGAGAAAATATAACAATAGACAGCGAAAACCGCCAGGAAATTGGACATGTTTTTCTAGCTATAGTTGAACATTTTGAAAATTCAAATGACATCGATATGTTCTGTATCTACTGTTATTCGCATACAATGCCGAGGTATTGAAAAGACAGGATGGGAAATCAACAGGTTTTTAAGCGACATTCTCCTTCGTTATGTCGAAAGCAACACAATTTGTTACTGAGAAAGAGTTCACATGTAAATGAAACAAAGCAAAGCGTTTGCTGGAACGACACTTGAAAACCAAGAGAAGGGTGGGGCTGGAGAAATGTACATGACGTATTGTTGTGCAGCATATTTGAGGAGAATGACACACAAATACCAATGAGTGGAGTTTTCATTATTTGTCTTGTAAAGTCACACACACGTCATTTTAGATTCGAAATATATAGAATATTGGACATAATTGTATTTCTGTAACTAAAGAACACAAATAGAAACTTTTTTAATGATTTCCCTCACAAATAATGACGCACTTTAGTACACTATTTTAAAATATTAAATATTTTCTCTGAACAACGTTCGCTAAATATTTTACCAATTGACCCAGTTCAGTTTCTGATAAACGTTAAAAGTCTTCCCACATGAATTGTCTCACAGGGTTTGAATCAATAATTTTTTGTTTAGTACGAGATAATCTCTCAAGTAGTTACAGCGGACAAACTTTTACTTTCCGTTTTACTTGAATTATTTGTGTTGTGCACCGTGAAACTTATAATTTTATTTGTTCTGTTTAATGTTCTGTACCATCCTAAACAATGAAAATACCACTATTTTTTGCATTATTTTAAAGCTTTAACTGTTTTATTTTTAGTGATGTATAATTTCGCAGGTTGTCTGGCGACAGAAATGAGATAAAATGTTTTTTGTTTTCTAAAAAGTGTCGGGTTTTAATTTTTTAATTTTTTTCCCAATTTAAAGTTTATTTTAATCCTGAAGATAAACAAAAATCTGAACACTAATTAGAAACAACATGAAATTTGTGCAAGCAATATACATTCCACAGAAATCAAATGGAACATTAATATTTTAGAGACAAACGCAAAACTATATTGGACTGATTTTTCGCGAGCCGAGAAAAACGCCCTATTATGCGTAACTTAAAAAATTCATATCTCAAAAATTAAAGAACAAAATCTAATAAAATTTTTGTAATCGTCTAACATGTATAGATAGAACAATCACATAAAATTTCATTAAAATCTGTGACGGTGGGTTACATTGCTGAATGATTTGAAGTGGAATGATCTCTTATCCATTCTTTACTTATAGTTTCATTAAAATAGTTTCACTAAGCAGATCGTAGTGTATGTTACGACACGTGTATTTATTTTACTAACTACCTGACTACTGATAATATGGTTATGGTTTAGTTCATCTAGTGCAGTTATAAATCATTCTTGAAACGTTTGTCTGTCAAATGCGTTATCACAGCAGGTCTGTACATCCCTTTCTTCCCTGGGTTTCTCTTCGGGATTGTCGGAGAATATTCCCCTGGCTATCATTCTTTCTAATATCTTCTTTCAACTTACCTCTTCAGACGATTACTTTATCCTTATTATGCAATATCCTTGGTATGATTCTTCTTTTACCCCATTTTATTGTACACCTTATACACGACACAAAATATGTGACCTTTTCTTGAATCGAATCCTGTCACCTGAATATATTGTGTGAATTCTGATACTATATTTGAATCAATTAATAGTGACTTTCAAAACCAAACCCCGTTCCTAAGTTATTGGCTCCGAGGTATACCATATCAGTTCGTAATTGATTCTTCTAGGGTCAATATCAGGGGACCGAGCTAGACTCTGATTTATTCATTATAAAAATAATTTCAGTTTATTTTTAATATATGAATTTATAGACATATTTTTCATAACTGATTTGATGGGTTAATTTTGTTAAATTAATGAAATTTATGTTAAAAATAAATTTAAAAATGTTCTGTATTTATTTTCTTAACTTTTTGAATTATTATACTAGGAGACCTAAAAACACTCGCAAGTTAATGAATTCTGTTTTACCGATTGTTATTATTATTTCTTATAATACCTATATCGATGACTATCCTGGTGTCACGGAGTGGCGCCTGCACTATTGAAAAATGTGTCGTTCATCATCTCACAGCCATGAGTAGCGTGTGTTGTGCGTTGCTTCAGGATAGAACATTCCACACAACTGTCGAATATAGGTGAGCGCCGAGCGGATATATCTCATACAGGAGGGTCCGCGACGCGTAAATACATCTTTGCGGTATTAGAAATGGTTTCGACATGGTTAAAAAAACAAGTCTTATTTCTGTCACCAGATAACCTGTGAAATTTAGCATTTCTCTATTCCGTATAAATGATAAATATGTCGGCCGCCATATACCGTTACATGACGTGATATACAGTATTTCACTCGAGTTTATTAGAACTCCAACGGTCTCCATTAGTAAACAGTTTGAGATACCTTATTCTTTCCTTCTTTAACAAAATAATTAGTCCAGCTATTAGTTTAATACCTTTTACAAGCTACAATTAAGTATTATATTACTATCGACAATTAAAATGTGCATACTCAACAATAACTAAACAGTATCTAACATGCATACTGGCACGTTAAAAATGATATGCATACAGACATTCTCGTATTTCATCCATACTATTTTTGACATTCCAAAGCATTTTTGTACTATTTTCATCAGTAGTAATTAAAAAATTTATGGATTTCAAAAAATATATAGCTTGCTTTTTCACTATGCTTATATAAAAAAGTCGAAACCTGCGGAATGGAAATGAGTGCTAAAGATTTTCACGCAGTTCCGTCAATCAAAAATCTCCAATTTTATGAGGAAGTAATACTTACTGGCATTTCGGAGTGACTTAGGTGTGATTACGATGCATACTGTGTACACGAATACCATTAGAAATTCAAAATAAGTATTCAACTTCATCCACAAATTACGTATACAATTATCACAAAAATCATATCACGGCCCAATCGATGGAAGTGTTCAGAAAATGACTTGTGGGATAAGATTAAATAGACAGCGCTGCAATAAAAGAATGAAATGAAATATGATATAAAATTCTTAAATTTACTCGTCTTCTACTGCTTAGTTTATGTATGTAATATCATTAAAGTGACACAATTTCAGTACGAAAATTACTATACAGAATCCGATATCAAAATTAAACTATTCAACCACTCAAGGAAAAATATTAGAAGAAGTATTGAGTAAATCTTTCTCTCATGAATATTTCTTCCTGGAACATTCTTTGTAGTACTGTAATCAATGAGAAACTTCAAATTTAAAAAAATGAGCTAAATGTATCATTCAACCTTTTTGAACAATTCTCAATATTCTTTGTGGTATTTTATTTTTCAAATTAATAACGCTGACCCTTGAGTTATGAACGTTGATGTACGAGGTAACTCTTGAATATACGAAAAATGATGCCTCGTTAATGTTAACCTCCCTACGATGAAGAGTATGTGACGCATCCATGAACCAAACTCGCTTGATGCAAGACCGTTCAGGAAGAAGAGTGATGTCTGTGCACTGACTGAGCAGCTTGTCTCTCTCGAATTGCGAGCCGTAACTTTTACAACCCGTCCGCAGCATTCATTGAACCCTTGAGTGGATAAGTTGGTGGAGACAAAAGGCTCGTATGGACGCAGTCTGCGATGCCCCTTCGCCTAACGACTCGTCGATAACTGCTCGCATTCGGCGGGAGACAATGCCCCGTTTCCTCCACACGATGATTACTTCACACTGGATGCCCAACAACAATTAGTGTCGTCCACACAATCTCAGGACGAACATGCATGTATTGCAATAAACAATGGACAAACTTGTTGTGTCATTTTGCTACCGAGGAATTCCCTTGATATCAAGACAATGAGATTACTTGAGTTCTGAGGAATCTCTGGTTTTGTTTATCTGTTTTTTGCTGTTTACGCAGTGTTTTAAGAGACCAAGCGCGTCCAAGACGTCTGTGTAATAAACGAAATAGGATATACAAGAATTTAATTGATGTATGTACAAAAGATAAACCAATTAAGTGCATTAATTATTTACTACCAGGATCCAGTACACGAGAATCAAGATTTCAAGGTTTACATTTTTTATTTTTTTCATATCAATATTTTCTTCAATATTCTTCAATATTATTCGAAATCAATTAATCAAAATTTTAAAAAATTGACATTCATTGAAAACGAAACTTTGTCTAAGTTTGTAATAATATCACATTTTTTCCATTTTATTTTTTATCAATGCGTAAGTTCACTTACTGGGGGTTTAACACCCAGATCTCATTTGGTAATTCACCCCAGTAAGCTTGTTTGTGGGTTTTACCACAAGACTCTCTTTGGGGTTTCGCCTCAGCCATGCTCCAAGAGTATCTTCAGTGCACCGACAACATTGTGCCGTAGTCACTCGCAATGCTTTCATGTAGTGCAAACTTGGGAGGTGTAACATCAGGACCAGTTCAGTCTATCGATTTGTAAATTTTTTTTACACACTTCACTAGCCGGATGCTGTTAAGAAGATTACGGAGTCTAGCCGGACGCAGCTAAGACGGAAGTACGACGGGCTTGGGACCCAAGGCTAAGCTTTTCCCTGTCAGGTGCAATTGTTTGACCCGTTTTCTGCAATACAGAAACCAAAGGGAGTGCCCGAAGAAATATGTGACCCACGCGCACCTCAACTTTGATATTCATTATTTCTGAAGGGAAAGGGTTTGACAAGGCCCTATTCGGAATGTCGGTGTGTCTCAGAAAGAATGACTGCTACTATGTATGAATGGAGTACTTTCATCGGGTACTGAGACAATGGCCATCCCGGGAAGGACGCCTCCGAGCGCCTGACTGGTGTCATCGGCAGCTCGTCCTACCGGTGAAAACACGGCGTTCTCAGAACGGCCGAGGGGGGGGGAACAAAGGGTTGGAGTGCTTATTGTGGCAGTGAAGGCGTTGTCACGTAACCTCCGCTTCCGTATATATTGGGAGGATTGAGGATCTCGAGCACTTGGCTGTGTGATCTGAGTCCGCAGGTTACTTAGGATGTGACCTGGCTATTAAACGGTCGTCAAGACCAGTAAGAGACTACAGTAATAATCTAGACGCACCTACTGTTAGTTGTGAATGACGTAACTTGTAACTGTTTGTTTATTCGAAAGCACTTATAATTTTGGAAATTCAGATAACCTAGAGAGGTTTTCCGAATTTGTTGTCTTCAACTCAATTTATTTATGTGTAATTAATACTCTCTGATAGCATTAACTGTGTAGTGACAGATTTATGTTTGTATTGATGATTTCGAGAGTTTATGCAAGTTTGTAAATTCTCAGAATTCTATTTAAATTGTATTAAACTATTAACCGTCGTTATTACAAGTGTGTTTAATTGCCCGGGAAACCGAGCTGGTGGCAGCGGACTATCTACCATAAGTGTTGTGGTATATATGTGAATCCCGCTTCTTCCCAAAAGAACCCATACTGCATCTGGGCTTGCGGTGTGTGGTTACAGGAGGATTACTTTATACTATTGTGGTGTGGTGTTTAACACTTGAAATATGGTGTTCTACGCTTTTAAGTGAGCACGATGTCATGATTTGTTTTTGGGGGGGTTACAGTACGCCGACATCGAGGTCTTTAGAGCCCTCACATTTTTGTACAGGTAGGGAAAATGCTGTTACGCACTGAGGAGAGTCAACATGACTCTCCCCGTGCATGGTACTCGCCGAATGACTCGACCATACCCACTAAAACTCCTCCTAAAATACCATAAGTCGAAACAAAAAGACGGGAAAAAAGGAACAGCATATTACTAAAAAATTATAAAAACCGAAAACAAAGAAAGATATAAATTTAGAGAGAGTAAATGTAAAGTTCAAGAAAAGGAAAGAGATAGAAGAATTTTAATCGAAACCGTCCCGAGAACTTGTGATAGGAACCCCGACTCGTTTATGGATTTGTGTAATGACATACAAATAAAGATCAAATAAGGTTCCAAAGACCACATTCCTGGAAGAATTTAAAAACGCGAATCAAAATCGGATCATTCTACCTAAGCATAACGTCCAAACTTTTGGATAGATAGTGTGGCCGTCGGCTTGTGCTGTATTTGAGACACTCCAAAAGAATATGTTCCACGGTAAGTGTTGTACTTCAAGTCTCACAGATGGGGGAGATTCACCGCATAAGAGATGATCATGGTTAAGATAGCAGTAGCCAATACGAAATCATGTAAGGATCACTTCTTCATGTCTGTTCGCACGGGATGATGACACCCAGGTCTTAACGGAGTGTTTTACCTTCCTCAGCTTGAAGCTGCAATTTTGCCATTCTGTTTGCCATGTCTTAAGAAGAGACGATCTTATGGCAAACTTTGAATCTGACATAGGGACATATGAAAGGTCAAGGACTGCCTTCTGTGTTCCCCATTTTGCTGCCTCATCAGCTTCTTCATTACCCATAATACCCACGTTCCGAGGAACCCAACAAAGAACTATTCCAAAATTTTCACCTACTACATGGCTTATAAGATTGTGAATAGTCATTGTCAGGATGTCAGAAGTGTACAGTGAAGATACTGACCACAGAGCACTAATAGAGAAACTGCATAGAACCACACGCCGTATTGAAGATAGCTGAATGAACTTCATCGCAACAATGATAGCACATTTTTCCGCAGTGTACACGTTGCAAAATTAATAGAGGTGAAAATGACGGGTGGTACAATGGCAGTGGAAAGCAGCGCCAACGGAATCATTTATTGCTGAGCCATCAGTGTATATGAACATATGATCCAAATAGAAGGTTTTCAGTTCTCCGAAATGCTGCTGGTAAACAGCAGCAGGAGTGTCCTGCTTGACTGTTGAGACAACCCAAAGTCGCTGGTTGTTTGCAAAAAGGATGAAGGTGGTGTGTGAGAGTGTTGGTATTTCACTGCCGGAGATAGTATGATACCTTTTCCTCCAAAATATGTCTAAAGGGGACATCCACTGGGTGGGGTAACGAAGGTCTGGCAGCGTAAAATGAATGAAACTTGGGGAATGGATATGATGGCGAGTAAGGTGATCTGAAACTCCCACCAGTTTCACTATGTAATATCCAAGTAAAATATCAGGTCCTTTGTTAAGAGATGGTTCGCCAGCGTCTACTAGTAAGCATTAGATGCGACTAGTGCGGAAGGCACCAGTCGCAATGCGAAGTCTTGCATGATGGATACCGTTAAGGGGTCTGAGTCTCGATGGTGAAGCGGAAGTGTACAGAATACTGCCATTATCTAATACAGACCGAACAAGACTTCTATACAGGCGACGAAAACAAGTGATGTCTGCTTAAGCAGCGAAGGAGGTTCAAGAATTAATTACGAAGGGATTGCAGTTTTTGGATATGATTGCGCCAAGTTAGTGTCGGTCGAATGCGAGACTTAGGAATTTTGCGGAGTCAATGAAAGGAAGATGTTGGGCCGTAAGAAAAAGATCTGTATCAATGTGGAGATGATATATCCTACAGAAAGGCATACAGCATGACCTGCATAGATAGAAACTTAATTCTGTAGACATACTTCACTCGCGTAAACTGTTTCGAACCAATTTGAGTTGACTCTTGATGACATAGATGCCGCTAGACGAACAATAGATGGTGAAGTCGTCAACGAAGAGAGACGCGTGTTCCGGTTCTCTATCCACTCACGCAATGCTATTTATGGCTATGGCAAAGAGAGTGACGCTTAAGATTGAGCCCTGTAGGGCACCGTTTTCCAAATTATTGAAGATCAGATAATAAATAAGTACCGAAGCGAACGCGGAAAGAACGTTAACATAGGAAGTTCTCCGGGAACAGGTAGACGACGTCGGAATCCCCACGAGTGCAATGTGCGTAGGATTTCGTACCTCCAGGTTGTGTCATAAGCTTTTTCCAGGTCAAAAACGATGGCCACGAGGTGTTCCCTTAATACAAACGATCATGAGATGGTAGATAACGCAACAAGATGGTCTAGCGTTGACCGCTGTTTTGTGAAACCACAGTGGATATTGGTCAGAAGGTTTTACGATTCCAGAGACCAAACAAGGCGACGATTGATCATTCTTTCTAACAATTTGCAAACGTAGCTTGTCAGATATCGGTCGAAAGTGCGACAGATTAGAACGACCTTTTCCTTCCTTAGGAAGTGGAATATATATGACCTCGCGCCATTGTGCAGGGACGGTATACTCATTGCAAATACAGTTATACAACTTCAGAAGGTATTTCATGTATATCTTGGAAGATGTTTTAGCATCGCGTTATGTATTTGATCAGGACCGGGGGCTCTATCTTTTGAAGACGCAAGGGAAGAGGTCAGCTCCGTCATAGTGAAAGGAATGTTGTATTCCTCGTCTCTGCAACTGGAGAAATCCAAGCAAAACGTTTCCGCGCTAGCTGTCTGTTGAAGAAACGTTGGAGAAAAACCGGAGGAATTAGAGACTCTTTCGTAGTGAGATGCAAGTTCCTCTGCGATGACGTCGGGTGAAGTTTCGACCCGTCAATTGATATTGAGACAAGGGATGGAAAATGAGGACCACATACCTTGAATCTTCCGAACTTTCTGTCATATTACTGATGATGGAGTACGGCTAGGAAGAGATGAAATGTAAGCCTTCCAGGACGACGACTTACTTTCTCGAAGGGTTCGTTTTGCTCTTGCTCTGCAGCTTTTAAACTCAATGAGATTTTCAACAGTGGGATATTTGTGAAGTCTCGCTAAAGCGCTCTTTCTAGCGCTGACCGCCTTTGCGCAATTGCGAATTCCACCATGGAACTGGGCAATGCATTGTATAACATGAATTAGGGATAGCAACATCGTCGGCTTCGAGAACTCCGTTAGTGAAATGTGATGTTATAGCATCCAGTTCAGCGGGAGGCACATCGCAGAGATTGATGTTGCGTTTAAACACAACCCAGTCTGCTTTTTTCAATATCCACTAATAGGGGCGAGAAGTCGAGGGGCAAAAAACGTTCAAATGTACAAGAATTGAGTAGTGCTCACTCCAATGCAGATCGTCAAGAACTGACCAGTCTAAGATTGGGGAAATTGGGGAACTGCAAATGGACAAATCAATCACTGAGAAAGATCGGGAGGCTTTACAGAAGTTTGTGAATTGGAATGTGTTATGGAGCGCTATATCTCGGCTGTCTAACGGTTTTTCTATTATATCACCCTTTGAGGCAGTTGTATGAAGAACCCCAGATCGGGTTATGTGCATTAAAATCTCCGACTATAAGAAATGGTGACGGCACCTTGTCTATCGGACCAGTGAGATCCCTTTTCGTGAAAGAAATCCCAGGGGGGATATAAATATTACATATCGTATATTTTAGGGATGGTAGACTCACCTTATACATACGGTCTGAAAGACGCTGGTTATAGAGACTTCTTTGGCATAGTCTGAAGCGTCTACGAGCTCAGCAACGCCACCGTATGCACGCAGACAATTTTCTAAGTGCGTCCTATATTAGGTATTGCCACAAGAGAAAAAGGAATGTTTTGGTAAATGATGCGTTTCCTGAAGACAAACTATTTTAGGCGCACGACGGGACAGTAAGAGCTTAAGGTCATCTGAACGAACACGAATGCCTTTCAAATTCCAAGAAAGAAGAGCCATGTTTTGGTGTTTATTCGCTCTTTTTTCAACGTCTGGGTTTCTTTGTGATCACGACTATAAAGTGAGACCCCACTGTGGTCCCCTTTCCGGGCCGAGTCGCCGTGTTCACTAATAGAATGATCACTATCGGTCAGAACAATTCCACAATTTCTGCTTCTTGAGCGGGAATTACGTCGGCGATTATGGGACGTTGAAGCCACATTCGAGTCTGACTTTAAAGTGTCAGCTCTGCGGGACTTTGGGGATCTAGTTCTCTGCCGAGAACGACCCCGAGATGGAGGTTGGGGAAACCGTTTATCGGCAGCCTTCGGTTCATTGGAGGACGTGGTAGGCGATGGAGGTGTCGACGTTGATGTTGAGGTCGACGTAGAGGTCGACTTTTATGTAGATGTTGAATTTTTCAAAACAACTTTAAATTTAGTGGGTGTTATTGTTTCGCACCCTTTAATTGCCTGTTTGAAGGCGATAAGATCGTCATTAGACGCCTTTACTCCACTGTCACACATCTTTGGTTTCGTTACATTTTCAAAATCCACCACAAGCCAAAGGAAGGTGAAAATGCTTTTGAAGTGTTAGCTGCTGATGCAAAATATTTAAGAATATTCACCGGGTGTTTAATTAGATAGAGACGTCTAGCCTCAGAGAAAGAGTTCCTCTCCGTATCGAAAGAGATCGGATCCTTTGGGTCTCTTTCTCCATCTGATACTTCGTGCATGCGTTTGAATGGAGGCTGAAGCTTTCCGATATTTTTGTCGATTGCTTTTGCAAGACATACCGCGCTAACTGACTTAAAAGTCTTACCTTCCTCGACACATATCATGAAAAGGAAGCGAAGTTTTGTTGGTCTGTCACTATCCTTATAAAAGAAACTGTGTAAATCCACTGTTTCATTAATAAGTCGACACATTAATAAGTTCCCCACCCAGTACGGAATCCAACAAAGGGACACCCCACTGGGGTGCCAGGGTCGACACGGGGATATAGCGGGGGCACGAAATCTCCTTAAGCATGATTGCTCCAACGCCGGCGAGCGGGAAGGACCTCCCACCACCGCGCGCGCCTCCCCACACCTTTGACTTTAGTAGAAGACCTTGCCCGATCCGATTGGTCGGGGTTAGGTTAGCCTCCAATTGCCCATCTAGAGGAGACCGATGCCAGAGCAAGCGTATTGGATGACGCATACAAATAAATCCTTCTATGGTTGCATGGCCCCTCAACTCGCCAGGACACCCATTCCCTCCGACACGGGTCGCCATGCACGGCAAACACATGGGTGAGCGTTCGACACACATAGACCAGTAAAGAAGATAAAAGCGATAAAAGTGAAAACCTAGGTAAATAGGAGAAATGTAAAGTAAAATAAATGAAACACATGAGAGCCTTTTCTGTATCCCACCGTCAGGACGCGGACCGACTCACTTCGACGGTATGATACCTATAATTTGAAAGATTTAGATACTCTATGATGATGCCTATTCATTCTTTTTTTCTGTAGAAGATCGTTAGGATACATTGTGTATCCTACCTCACTTATATTCAGTAAAAAGAAACCACTTTCTTTATAATCAAACCCACTCTTCCTACAGATGTACAACGTCAATAATAACACATCAGGTAGTCCCTGCCACATTAATTTTTTTTTGTAATCTTGCACTCATGATTTCTTCATCCACTTTTTTTCTGAGTCGGTGTTCCGTGTCTACTACCTTTCGTGGTAATTATCAAAACTTCTACTCAACACCCTCTCGCCCTCTTCATTTAGCAAACATTTATTTTAGCCGTAAACTCAACGATATACAACAGTTTTGCAACAATACAAACGCTTGATTTTTATCCAGAAAATGTTACTACATTATCGTCGATATATGTAAATTAATTCAATTTAATAATGTCATATACACAAGCGAATAAAGAACAAAAAATTTTGAAAACAAATAATCCGCAGAATAGGAAATTCATGTGGTCTTTGTTTCAAGAGATTTTTAATTCAATTTGTTCGGCATAGCCGAAATACTCTTTTGCGCTATTAAATCTATTAGGCAGTGAATATCTACATTCGAATACATTTTCTGGTTTCCTTGTCCTTTGATTGTGGAAAGCCCAGTGCAGAGGGTAAATGCATGAGGGCGCTGCAATGAATCACTGCCGCCGTCATGCACATGCAACTCATGTCCCCCTCCCTCCACTCATGGCCAAGGCTCACCGCCCGTCCCTAATTTCATTCCGCTGCCACCATACGCGCTGATGGTCGTCGAGGTCGCAACGTGCGCTTTAGTGATTCCCCTGTCACGCTCCGTGCTGCTGTGGTGCCGGTATCACAGTTTCTCCCTGAGACATCGCCTACGCGATTGCTTTTCATTATTTTATTTCTAAGGAACAATATTCATTGTAACGTTTGATATATCAAATATCCAATATGCGAATATTTATTCTTTGTTTCAGAGTTGGATATCATCAGAATAACAAATAAATAATAATGATGATAATAAATAATCACGTTCAAGTGGTTTACCACAGTATCAAAATGATTTAAGTTCGAGGAATTTTGAACCACAACCTCTTTTTACATTCTTACGCAATGTCAAGTAATAGATATATAAATAAATTTATGTGTGCGCTTTCTTCTCTATGCAGCGTTTTCTAGAGATCATAATCATAACCATAAATTGTGGAAAATCTGAAAAAGAATTTTCATTAATATAACAAACATTTTTCTGTTTACGTTGCATAGAAAGT
This sequence comes from Laupala kohalensis, assembly GCA_002313205.1. Taxonomy (NCBI): domain Eukaryota; kingdom Metazoa; phylum Arthropoda; class Insecta; order Orthoptera; family Trigonidiidae; genus Laupala; species Laupala kohalensis. The sequence continues at coordinate 152,862 of NNCF01125867.1, read as the reverse complement.
TGCATGCTATGTAATTTAAATTAACGTTCATTTCTGTATTAACAGTGATTGTTTGCCCTCAGAAGACCATCGTAAGACACTCTCATACTGCGGCAAACAATGGAAAAGCAGGAGGAAACCTACCACCATCCAATTCCAGGTTTAAATTCAACACATTTAAGACCATTAATTGGAACAGTATTTAATAAAGCGTAGAAAAACTTCTAAACTTTTTTTAATCTAATGGCTGAGAAGCGATTTCTATTACATCTCTTTCACCGTTTTTTGTGTTTCTGTGTTCAATTTGTATAATCAACTTCACACAACAGCGTTAGCAACCTTGCGCTTGGATCACGCCACACCTTCAGATTCATTGTAAAAAACACTCCCCACATTACTTTCTCACTGACACACATGTATTCATACAATGTTATTATTATTTATATTTTTCTTTCATTAATATTGACGTACAAATGACAAATATTTACAGAAAAAAACAGTACTCCGCTCGAAATTACACATTATCAATTATCTTTGCTGACTTCGTTATGTATACTCTGCGACATTACGATCACCATTCACTTTTGAATGAGTTATTCCTCCAACACGAAAAATGTCTAGCTTTTTGAGTTATTCATTGCACCAAGAATAAAAATACTGAAATAAGAGAACTTTTTTTTCTGCTACATAATAAACTATTGCAAGTTATACATTGCAAACCAAATAAAAGTACTCGTATAAATTTTTACTCATTATTACTTTACATCAAATAAAAAAGTATAATAACTTGTTATTATTCAATGTTGTTCAAATAAAAGAATAACTTTTAATTAGCCAATCATTTATTACCAAACAAAACACTTATTCTACTCGTTATTTTCTCTGAGTTAAAACTAAAGCAGCATCATATACATTAATGCCCGTAGATCAAATGTCTCTTAGATTTTTCTTTCCTTATCTGCGTAACCGAATGGAGCAAATCAGACAAATGAAGTACCTTACATTGGAGCATTAAAAGGTGTGTTGGAGATTCCCTATTATTTCTTTTTTCACTTTTCCCTTCCGAGATCATGGAATTTAAAAGTTTCATTAAGGAAACGCTACTCGATTCATATATTTGAAAAGGATGTTCCTAGAATTGTTTAGTTCTGACATTTGGAAGCGCTGACCAATTTGGTATAAACAATATTAGTGGGAAATTGTACGTGAGTTAAGTGATGCTCCATTGTGTATTATCACACACTAATCATAGCAGTTCTCATGTCCTGTTTACATTGTTTAATGCTATATACGAAGCAGAGGGCAACTTGACTTCAACTTGCAGATTGCGGAAAGCAATATCTGCAATATTATCCAGGTAAATAAATTATTCTTGCTAATAGCATCTTTCACCAGCGTTCTCATCGGACGGATAGTACTACTAGGATTACCTATCTCGCTCTATATTTCATCTCGCTCTATCCTTTGAATAGCTCCGCTACAGAGAAGAAAACTTTAACCGGGCAATAAGTGAGCAGATAAGCAACAATAAGTGAACTTCAAACATGGACGGCGTGGAAGTTGCCAATCTTATTTTTGAAAAACTGGATAACCTTAAGGATAGTTAGTTTCTTTGAAAAAATAATGACGCTATAAATGATCTTGAAAATACGTTTAAAAATAACTCTCAAATCAGAAAAAAGGAACAGAAGTAAAAAACCGAAATAGCTAAACCTTTTGAATTGTTTTTATCTGTTATGGTAATACCAGACAAGGTATACAATTTGGATTTAAAAAATTGATAAGCGTTTTATTTGATATTGCAATTTTGGGGTTTGTATTTTACTTTATGAGTTTTCAATTAATGTTTCCTTCGAGTTCCTTCTATTTTCAATCCGCTCCTCGACGATACACAAGCTTGCGTTTTAATATTTTGCGTGGCAGTATCTGGTGTTTCTTAACAAACCGTGTCACTGCCCCCTAAGTACTCCCGTACTCCCTTCACTGTTAATTCTCGCGAAAATGGTTACGTTGAACGGTTTGTTACCTGGTGTCACTCTACCTTATTGACAAGAATGGTGAAAGGCACAATATCCATCGATCGGTCAGCGAACACTCCGTTAGTTACCCGCTCAGCGAGTACCCGGCACGTAATGGAAGAGTGCTGAAAGACGAACAAAATCAAATTAAACATTCATATTATCGTACAGAATATTAGTTTCCTTCAATTTTGCGTGTGATAAATCTTTTTTCTTTTAGCTAGTTCTTTTTTCTTCCTTGAATAAGTTTATTGCCATTCTTGCTTTGTCCTTGATAGTACTAAGGTGGAAACTATTTTTAATTCTAGTGCATACTAGAGTATGTGTTATAATAAATGGTTTGATGAATTGTTTATGTTTAAATGCTTTCAGGTTCACCTGTGCTTCGTCTTCATGGGCTTGCTAATCAGATGTGTCGAGGTAGAGATTGAAGAATCATTATCTGCGCATAGTTTTTGAAGACCGGTTGGGTCTTGCCTTTCCCACAGAAAGTACCTCACGCCTCGTAAATACAAGCAGAAATGTCCTTCTCACAGCTTTGTTCTTTGACAAAAAATTGAACATTTTGTGTTCTAACTTCCTCAGGTATCGACTATTATTCAATCAAGAGCTTTTTAAAAAATTTTGATTTCACAAAATATTATCCGGTTTGGTTTCCGGAACGAAAAGAGGAGTCCGCGTCACCGTCCCCGACATCCATTGCAATCGGACGACTTACCTTCAAAATGAATTATTTATATATTATTTTCTTGTTATATCTACCTTCCACAACGTTTTCGCGACATAATACGGATAAAAAAAATCCGACTTTATTCACGAAAAAAACCCACAAAGAAACATACAAAACTTACTTGTAAAACAAACCACTGCGAACTTACACGCTGAAACTGCAAATATATACAAGCTGAAACTGCAAATATATACAAGCTGAAACTGCAAATATATACAAGCTGAAACTGCAAATAATACTGCGAACTAATGCAACAATGTGATCCACAACAACGCGATTTACATAAACCTGACAACCGGACAAGTGATCAAACGTGCAAATGAGAAATAGAGCGCCTAAAAGTCGATGTGGGATTTCAAACTTCGGTCAAAATGATCCATAGGGAAGTTTTTGATTAAAGTCTTTAGTATTCAAAATTGGTATCCAGCATAGGAGCCAAAAATTTGCTCCACTCTTTCACTTCTAATTTGATTTAAGACTCAGGGAACGATTTTCTCTTCTTAAATATTGAAGGAGGGGAAGACCAAAACCCATGACTCTGAGCCAAAAAACTCAAAATCTCCTTGTATCTAACACTAGAAACTCCAATAGATAATAATGGCAAATATTATTTTAATCACCATTAATATGTATAAACATGTTTAAATATAAAAATCAATTGTTGCGAATAGACCAAATTATTGTCCCTCCAACATTTCGACAACTCTCATCGTCTTCCTCAGGTCTCGGTACACATTCATACTCATAAATAGTGACATCACACAGCTTCTTCTTATTTAAGCGAACATGTTGTAGGTACCACGTAATGTTGTTCACTTACAATGGTATAACTAAAAATACTTTACTGACTACAACTTTGTACACAAAGTACAAAACTTTCCATTTTTGACTCCTTTTCAATGAATGAAAATTCTGCCTTTTTGCTTAATAATTTTCCTAGATTTTAATTTTTAGATATGTGAATCTACTTGCCGTATACCGGTCAAGACTTTTATGACTGCTGAAGATTATCACCGATAAATTCGATTTGTTTCTCTTAAAGTTGATTTGTAGGTAGCGCTACCGCACGACTAAATTGTCGAGTGGACTTTCATCAACGATGGTGGTACGCGACTTGGCGTCGGTGTGACCGGCGCATACGGTCTTCACAAGCGCTGGACTGGAAGAAGGACTGCGCTTGCGCAATGTGTAAGAAAGACATGTGACTGAAAGGGAGCCCTGAGCTTGGAACTCACAACTCTCGCTTTTAGGAGCCACGTTGAACCATAGTTCAAGGCTTCTCATCCTGTATGTCTCCTTTTTTTGGATGATAGCCTTGCGAATTACGAAAGGATACTCTCTGTTATTACATAATTTACAAAGAAGGACCTTAACTATAATTCCCTGTCGGAAGAGTGAGGCTACGACTTTCTGCTGATAGTAACGCTTAGAGTACAACAGTTTTATTTGATTTGGTATTTGTTAATAGACGGCAACGTGTGCAATTCACGTCCAGCGCATTGCAAAAAGAAAGGAAGGAGACCGTCTCGGCAATAGCCTCCGTGGCGACCGTCAACGTGAGTGGCTCCACGACGAGTGGGTTTCCGAGGGAAGCGAATGCGGGTTCCAGTTTTATTTAGCGACGGATAGCCGATGGGTGGCAGCCCGATAAACGCTTTTCCATGTTTCCCTCAGTTAGTGGGTCGTAGCGCTGCTGTCTCCCGCTGCGCTGCCCCTTCGCGTACTTCTCTGACGCCACCTCCATCGTCACTTCCTCCGCAACGTCACTGTACTCAAAGAGTCTTCTCTTTACGTCTTGGCGAAGAATTCAGTCACTCAAAAGTGGATTGCATCCGGATGCCCGTCAATAGGAAACCATCATGGTTTTTATGATTTCCTATTGACAGACATCTGGTTACAAGACACGTCATTGGTCAGTGGTCGCGCACACATTCGGCAGATGTGTTTTTGAGTGACTTTATTATTTTTGCCGACTAGAGGAAATTTTTCATTTCTATATCGTAAGTTTAACTTTATATTCAAATTTCTAAGTTTCAATCAAAATGGGCTTGGACATGAAGTACAAAAATATATAATACAGTCAGGGCTGAGGACCCATGCGCCAGAAATTACATTGTAAAGGTACGTATACACCGAGACACGTAAGTTAAAAAAAACATCAACATGGCTCCCTCATGCATATTTTCAACTTTTACAAATAAACGCTCGAAACACACACACACTCGGATAAAGGCGCGCAATGTCATTCGCTTCAGTTAATGTAATGTGAGGTTAAGAGTCCAGTAATTTCATTTATGTACTTCGTATGATGCTAAATGCTATCAACGTAAGGAAAAATATTCAATAGAATGAAAATCGTATTTACGTATAAATAACAAATACGTTGCCACTAAATATCATGTAAATAAACAATGAAATTTTAATATTTATGATCGTTTCGTTCAACTTTAGTATTTACTTTACACAATACTAATCGAGGTATTAAAACTAAGTGAGTTGAAAAAAGTATCACAAAAAATATTTTGTAGTCTATTTTACGGTAACATAATACTTATAATAATGAAACCCCACTGAACTCACTCTCTAATGTTACTAATAACTTGATCAAAATCTATTTCATACTTAATACGGCAAAGTGCCATTAACAAATACAAGTTACAAGTTTAATATTAAACAACTCACCAGGAACCAATATCACATTCGTCCCACAAACAAGCCACAGGAAGAACACGATCATACGAACTGAGCACATTGGCGCACATGTGTATGAAACGCGATGTTGAGGTTGGCGATACATTCGGAATTACTGCCAACGTAAACGAGAGGATCACAAAATAATTATATCGATGGAGAATGATTGTGTTGGCTACACCGTGTATCAAACCAGTTACACTGGAAGTAAATAATTAAATAAATAAATAATTTACCATAAAAAAACTGTTGCCAACCATGTATGATCACAACTACATATGTGAAGAAAAATAAAGTGTTTTTCTGTTGCTACCTTACAATAAACAAATAAAGTCCATGGCTTCCCGTTCACGTTTGTTTTCATTAGGTCAAATTCCTTCGATTCACAGTTATACGACTCCATGTAGAATAACACATAGTTTATAAGTTACATTGTAACGGTACGTAGTTCAATGTAAAGAAAAGTTACTTGAATGTGCACCAATGTAGTAATTTTTTTTCTTCTAACTTCCTGTCAAGAACGCTAACATTTCTCTAATCAAACCTTCACTTTCTTTAAAAAAACTCTCGGAAAATGAATATTATTATTATTATTGATTCTTTATCGGCAGAAACTGGAAACAGATGGTATTAGGATTGGACTTTATCGATACAGAAGGGAAATTCATCCTGTCCTGTATTATAAGATATTAATTAATTTAAAAATTTCCAGACAATGTGACAATTTGTGCAGGAGGACAGTTTTTTGTGCGTCCTTCATGATATTCTTCTTCATTCCCAAGTCTTCCAAATTCTTCTTAAACATCTTCGATAAAATACCTTTCTACAGATATCACTAAGGGGATACTTTCAACCTTGCCTATCTTCCATATATTTTTTATCTCAATTGCTAGGTCCTAGTATTTCCTTTCTTTATCTGACTCAGTTGAATTAATGTTGTGAGTCAGAGGAACTGCAATATATATTATGGTGGTTGTTTCATTCTCCTTGTCAATGTGAAGGATATCTGGGTGATTATAATCGATTGTCTTTTCTGTCAACACAGGTCTATGCCAATAGAAAACGTGCTTCTGATCTTCAAGTACTGCTGGCGGTTGGCATTTTTTATATGTTGTAATCAAGGTAGCCAAAAGGGCTAGAAAAAGGAGAAAAAAAAACTTTGGGAATTTTTCATATAGTGTCATTTCTTCTCATTTCCTCTCTCCATCTTCGTATTCATTTGTCCATATTGCAGTTTAGTGTAACCCAGGTTAAGCGGTGTATATCTGTCATCAACTTTTGCAATCATTACCATGATTTCTTCATTAGAGAGCATGAACGTAGCCCTGAAATTCTCTTTTTGATTCCTACATAATTTATGAATATGTAACAACCCACGTCCACCCACTTTTAGGGACAAGTACAGCCTAAATGTAGAAGTGTTTGGGTGCAGGTATCTGAACATTCAACAATCTCCTAATCAATCTAAGTCATTCACATCCTTGTCTGACCATTTTACTATGTAAAGCAGTACTTAAGGACGGGTATGACCCAAGTATTGATGGTTGTGATGATGTTTGCCCCAGACAATTTAATATTGAGTGCCATAGTTAGATACCTCTTGTACTTGTTCGTAAATACATTCTTGAGATGAGCATGATCAATTTTGCTATTCTGTGGTATTCCCAGGTGCTTTTGGTCTTAGTTTCACTATTCCTTCAATAGGTTCGGTAGTTGGTTCCATATTACCCCTTTGTAATATTACAGTGGCACACTTACCAAGGCCAAAACTCATTCTCATGTCTTCACTGAATGTTTTCACAATACCAATTAATAAGCGGAGCTTGTCATGGGATTCGGTCAATAATTTCAGATCATCATTGAATAGTAAGTGATTCAGTCTTGCTTGATTCTTTCCCGAATTGATTTTGTATCCAATATTGCTTTCTTTAAGTAACGTAGAGATGGAGTTAAAGCCAAAATGAACCATATTGGTGAGAAAGAGTCGCCATGGAAAATACCACGCTTGATGTTTATGGAGCTAATGTCAACGTTGCCTACTTGAAGAGTTGTCCTCCATATTGCCGTCATTGCTTGTAGCAGATTCCTGATTCTCGGGCAGACCTTGTAGATTTGCAGTACCTTGAACAACCAGTCATGTGGCACAGAATCAAATTCCTTACAATAATCTATGAAGTATGTGTGCAAGTTTCTCTTTCTGAATTGTGCCTGCTTCAAGACAACGGCGTCTATTGTTAATTGATGTTTGCACCCCAAAGTTCCTTTGATGCAACCCTTTTGTTCTACTGCTATCTATCCATTAACTTGACAATGACGGTGGAATTTTTTGTTTATCATAACTGTGAATACCTTGTAAAATACCGGCAAACATGTTATGGGTCTGTAGTTCTCGGGCTGAGTAGAGTTTCCTTTCTTATACTTCTTCTTCTTCTTCTTCAACCCTTTCGCTCCTATATGGAGCATAGGGCTTCCATCTGACACGATTCGCCGCCATAGGTTCAATTTCGTCCCACGACTTCCCGTAGCTTTCCATTTCCTTTTGAACAGTTCATCGCCATGATACTCTTGGACGTTCCACTCTTCGTTGAGCTTGCGGATTTCATTCCAGTGCTGTCTCTCGATGTTGTCCGCCGGTTTTCGAAGAGTATGGCCAGTCCACCTCCATTTACGTTTTTAGGTTTGTTTCTCTATTGGTTCCTCGCCCGTAAGTTCCAACAAGGCATCATTTCGTATTTTTAACGGCCAAAAGATCCTGACAATTTTCCTGAGGTATCTATTGACGAATGTTTGAAGTTTATGCTTTATAGACTTATCGGCCAGTCGTGTCTCAGAGCACAGGTAGGAGCACAGCTTTAACGTTTGTCTTACTGACTTGTTATTTGGTCCTTGTTGATATGAACTTAGTTCTCCATATAGGATTGAGCAGAATAAATGCAGCATTTGCTTTAAAGATTCTATTTTTAACATCTTCCAGGGTTCCACCTGTATCCGTAACAATGTTTCCAAGGTAAACAAATGGGTTCATTAGTTCAAACACTTGATCCTCAATCTTTGATGACTTTTGAGTTTTAGGCTTAATACGAAGATCTTTTGTTTTCGAAGTATTTATTTTTAAGCTAGCTATTGCAGATTCGCGTTGCAGGGGCCATACCTTTTGTTGAGCAAAGATGTACCTAATGGCCAACAAGCAGATGTCGTCTGCATAATCAAATCCTCCAATATTTAACAGAGGTTCCTGCGACGGTCACGTTTCTTCTCAGCAGTAACTCTTCTCATAATGTCATACCAGCAACAATAACAATGGAGATAGAATACAACCCTGTCTCACGCCATTTGTTACTGGTATTGGGTTAGATCATTTCCCATTGTGTATTTGGCAACTATAATCCTTATACATATCTTAGATGATATTTATTATCTTTTGAGGTACACCATACTTTCCTAGTGCTTGCGAAATGACTTTATGTCGCAAGGAATAAAATGCTTGTTCAAAGTCTATGAAGGTTAAATATAGAGTACTATTACACTCTACAGTCTGTTCTATAATAAGGGGAAGCGCTTTAGTTTCGTCTATACAGCTACGATTATATCTAAAGCTAGCCTGTTCTTTCCTTATTCTTTTTTTCCAACTCCAGTTCCATTCTCTTGAGAATCACACGTGACAAGATCTTACCCGGTACCGATAACAGAGAAATACCCCTCCAATTATTGCATCTTGTTCGATCACCTTTTGAGGTATTTTGACCATTAATCCAGTCTTCCAGTCCTTGAGGACCTTTCCTTCTAACCCCACATTCTGAAAGAGTTCAGATCAGTAATTGTCCCGTTCTATTTACATTTGCAGTGAAAATTTCAGGGGCAAATGCCATTTTTACCTGATGCTTTACCATTGTTTTGTTTGTTTGAGGGCTGTTATAATTTCAGGAAGGGTTGGCGCTACCTCAGTTATTTCAATCTGTTGATACATCCCTACCTCATTTTCATTATCAGGTAACTGTGCCACATCATCTTGCGTTTTTTGATTCAGTGTTTCTCGATAGAACAGGTTCCATCCTTGCATCTGCTCACCTTCAGTTGTTAAAAGCTTTCCTTCTTTACTGCGGACATGGCTAGTTTTCTGATTCCTCCTACCTGATAATATCCGGGTGATATGGTATAATTCCTTTATATCCCCTTTGCTTGCAGCTTCTTCTGCTTTGCCTGCCATTTCGTTTATTCATTCTCTTTTATCTCTGCGAGAACTGCGTTTAACTTCCTTGTCTTTTGCATTATATTCCTACATTAATTCCCTTTTCCTCTCACGGGTTTTACTAGACTTAATTTGTTGCGTAATATTTCTCCTCTGTTCAATTTTTCCCATGTATCATTTGTCATCAAGCCTATTTGCTCTTTCCTCCTGAATCCAATCATCCTTTCACTCACATTCGGGTCTTTTAATTCAGAATAGAAGTCAAGTTTGGCATTTCGTTCTGCGTTTTCTGTGGAGACATAGCATTGTACCATTGTAACACTTCTATTTTGGTTTTAAATCGTACTGTAATTATTCTATTGAATACTGGCTGCCATTCTATTAAGCTCTTCTTTGCAGTTTTATTTAAAAGTATATCCACGCCACTTACATGTTCTTTATCTTCTGGAACAAAAAAAGGTATAACAACGATCTACTGTTTCAAAGATTCCAAATTGCTTTCACCTGATCTCACTTATCCCCAAAATTTCCACTTTATATCTCTGCATTTCACTTATAACCTGTCTGAGCTTCCCCGGTCCATTTAGTGTTCTTACACTCAAAAATTCAGTTTTCGTCTCCGTTTTCATGCCAAAGATTGTCCTCGTGTCAGACTGGCTATTTACATCTATTTCTTTAATAGTTTCAAAATGTAAGAGAGTAAGGGGTGATTGGTCTGATACTCTCCGAGTATCCTTACAGGGCTGCTGTCTTAATGTCTGATTACTTACCTCGGCGCTTTGATAGATTGCGCAAGTACTTTGGCATTTCCTCTTTAGCTGCATAAAGGTGATATTTTTATCCCGCCAATACTTGGTTGCCAGAGCCTCGTTCGCGAAAACAAGGCCCACCGTGTGAAAGTAATGTTGACATATGGGGAGGAGAGGCTATGTTATCCCTCTAATGGCTTCACATCACTTCCCTTTAGATCCTCTTTCTTACACAAGAGATACTTTCTCCTTTCTGTAAGATGTAGAGGGATATTTTTGGGTCATCTAGAGATGCGGTGAACGCAGAAGCTAGCGGTTCTTGCACAGCATTAAAGTATTTAATCCAAAAGTTGTGAATCCTGTCTGGGCCAGGATCTTTCCAGTTGCTGACTTTCTTCACTACTTTCAGTGCATCTTCTGTGGTGAAAACATTAACAGTCATAGCTGGTAAGTCTGAGTGCTGAGTTTCAAACTGTTCTATCCAATCTGCGTTTTGTTTGGAGGGTTTGGCTGCCGTCCATATGGAACTCCAGTGCTCGTGGAACTTGTTGGAATCTAGCTTGGTGGTTTCCGATTCTTCCTGCATCACACATTCCAAGTCTTGAGAGGATTTCCTTCGGTTCTTATGGAAATCATAATTTTGTTGCTTCCGTTCAGTCAGTTCATTATAACGTCTCAGCCTCGAACCCTTCAACTTCGTTGCCTGAAAACATCATCCAATTATATAAGATTCTGGTGACTGTCATCTAGATTAATCACGGTTTCTAAACAAATTTGGGTTAATTTCTTTCAGTCTTTTTTGAGCGTATCTCTTTCAAGTATACAGAGATACTTGTCAGCCTTTGTTCGAAAATCGGAAACGTTTTATTCAAGTCTGGTCTTCCAAGCTTGTTCGCGCTTTTTGTTATTCTGTGGTGAGTATGGTCTATGCTGGTAAGTTCTTTTTATTTGTTTCAATGACAATGACAGTTGCACAGTACACAGATAGCATGATTTCTTCCAAATCACTATTTCACTTTCGATGATGTGAAAGTATGATATTAACTCTAGTGATAAATGGCTCTGCGATAAAAATAATATTTAATATTGAAATGCAAAGCCTTTTGGAAGTTTCTGTGCCATGGTTGAGTTCCATTAGACTAAACAACCTCTCTGATGTCTCATCACAGTTGTGTTGATTTGCTCCTTGATTGGATGTTTCAAGTTCTCCTTCACTATCATCAATAGCAGTTTGTGACTCGTGTTGTATTTGCTGTGAAGGTACTTGAGGTTACTTGGAGTAAATGATGTTGATGTAGTTAATGACCAACCTTTCAGCGGATTTCCTCTAGTTCAGTTGCTGACAGGTAGTTTTTATCAACAATTGCCTTGTATCTGTCCACGATGTTTTGTTCACTTAATTCTAGTTCTGGTCGCATCCTACGAAATTCATGGTGAAGGAGGTATCGATATCCTGTGCGCGGTTAGTCATCACAGTCGTTGACATGGTAAAATGCTCGCATAACATCTACACCCATCTCTCGAGACCATTTCATTCAACGTGTGACTTTTGTTCGACCTCCTCTACGTGCAGTCCGTCTTTTAGTTTGAGTGAACGAACCCGCAGACGGAGTGACTTGAGGTGGACTTGCCAGATCGCTGACCACGATAGATCTACCTGGAACTGTCGCTTCTTTTCCAACAGGGTTCCGATTCCTTAAATTCATGCCACCGACGACTCACATACTGTCACGCCTATCATCGACTCTAGTGCGCTGACGCTCGCCAGGCAGCGGCAGTTTACCGAGGCTATCATTACTAATTCTCCCAATATTGCTATGAGTTACGGCTATTATCGGCAGCCGTCACCTATTCTTTGGTGAATAAACACCTGTCCCTGCAAGGCTACAGGGGGGGGGTGGAGAAATGGAGTGAGTTGGGAAGAATAATGAAGAGAGGTACGGAATTCATCCAGGGAGTAAGAAAGGTCGTTGTTGTGGAACACACTTCGTCTGACTTCTCCTCTGAGACCTGTCCGGCTATTACTAAGTTATCGCAATCTCTATTTAGTAATTTTGATACTTCGCCATAAATATTATTTCTTTATAGTAAAAAGTAATATTTTCTCACGCAAGACTACATTGAATAATGATATATCGAAGAAATGATTTGACTGAAAAACCTACTATTTAGATTCTCATTCTATCAAAAGACATAAAACTCTTCTGAACCAAACAATTTTTTAAAAAGGGATAGAAGTGCTAATCGTATATTCTTTCCACATTATTTCTATAATAACAGAGAATCTTAACCCAAGACATTCTTTAAACAAAATATTAATTTCTTTCATTATTTATTCCAAGAGAAAAATACATTAGAACAATGGAATATATCCCGTGATACTGGTGAGAACATGTCCCATGGACAATTATTGTCTTATCACTAGTTCAGAAAATTATTATAATATTATATTTATTATAAAATTAACTTAATTTTTATGAAAAATACATAATATTAGTAAAAATATATATTTACAAAATAAAATAAAAATTAATTATAGAACGAAAAAGTATCTTTTCGAGTGATTATTCATCAGTGACATCTATAATTTATATATTTTAATTCTCATTCAACTCTTCATTTCAAAAATAATATACATCACAGTAATGATTTATGGTGTCAAAATAAGTAAAAATTAATATAATATAAATATAATACATTCTAAATTGCACATATTAATACTTTTACGAGAAAAGTTTTTCAAATGTTCTTTCTTTCATGTTATTAAAAACCGGGAAATTCATTTTCCCATTTTATCAGTAAAATACACGAACAATTTGAAGAAACAGAAAATATTATTTTCCTACATCAAAACTTCCTCATAACTGAAAGTCCTTGGTTTATCAATTACATGATTAATTATTCACAATATCACAATATTTCTAGTGAATTAGGAACACACAATCTTTTATCATCAACACTTTAGCTACTAATACCTTAAAACTCTTTGTACTTTGAAGTAAAACAGGTTAGATTATATGCTTTTGTTAATATTGATTACATACAGTTTATACTTTTCTACTAAAGAGATGAAGTGACACACTGAGAATTGTATGTGCTAGTTATTTCAATAGAACTATCATTATCAAATCAAATAATTAGTTATGAGGAAGTTCATCTCATTACGCGTTTATACTATGTAGCAATCTGCTATATGGCAAATGTTATATAACATTTTGCTACACAGTTTTTATGAGTTTACTACATGTAGCACATGTAGTCTCAAAGAAACTGCTATATATAGCAAAATGCTACATGCAGCAAAATGCTAAATGAAGCTAAAATTTTTGCTATGTTACAATGTGAAATGTTTCCTACTTGGAGTCAAAGAGATTTCTGTAGCAAGTTTCACCGTCGTTCCTGATGCCGTGCCTTGCGGATCAGAATGTAATGGAAGAAGCATCGGCAAATCATGGGTTAGCCATATTGGTCGTACAGTACATACAATCACGGAGTACAAATTTTAAATAACTCTTTTTTTTTCAATTACACAACTAACCGAACTGTGATCATCACATTAATATCGGCAATTGATTGTTTGTAACAATATATTTGTTTATAAAAAATAATTGTTTCAAAAATATAATTGTTTACTAGAATTTAAATAATGGAATAATTTAAATAATCTATAACAATTGAAATAATTATTAACAGTTTTAATGATTGATGACAATTTATATCATCTATAACAATTTACGTCATTTATAACATAATTTTTGTTTTAATTTTACCGACTGCAATTGTTTCAAATTTAATTGAAACTGCTTTTAACATTATAATTGTTATAACAATTAGAATAGTTTAAAACAACTTTTATAGTTTATAACAATTTTAATAGTTCATAAAAATATAATAAATCATTACAATTTCAAAAGTTTATAACAATTACAATTGTTTTTTACAATTATATTAATGAACAATATAATTCATTATAACAATATACTTTTTATAACAGCTATAATCCTTTACAATGATTCAATAGTTTTTAAAGTCCATAGTTTATAATATTTTAAATATTTGTTTATAAATTTGTATCTAAGTATTTCTGTTAGATTGATTATATTGTTTTGGATGAATTGATGGTTTGAAACAGTAAGTACTTTATGAAGTAGTCCTTGGATTACTTCAATTTTTTGATAGGATGGTGTGATTTAAAATTCATAAATTTGTTAACAGAGCTTGGTTTGGTGTACCAATCTATTGTAATGTTACCATGATTATTACAATGTGAAGGTCAAGAAAAATAATACATTTCTCATGATCTGTTTCAAGAGTAAACTTAGTATTAGGACAGAAGTTGTTGAATTTATAAAACAGCTCATCTAAATCTGTTTCTTTAATAATGATTAAAGAATCGTCAACATACATATTATAAGTTTAAAATTCTGTGTTTTTCAAGCAAGTCTGTTCTAAATTACGCATGACAATTTCACATACAGTATTGCTTAATGTGCCTCCCGTCGGAGTGCCATCTCTCTAATTGTGCATTCATTGTTGAATTTAAAAGATTGAGAATTAATTAGACACTTTTTAATGTATCATCGAGAGGCAGAATAAGTTTTTCTTTAGATTCAATAATCATTTGATTTAATAATATATAAAATGACGTTAAGGGGGATTGATTCATAGATATTGGTAACATCGAATGATGCTAGTATAAATCCTTGCGGAGTTAACACATTCAATGCTGTCCTTAACCATGAATGGGTAATCTATAGCCAACAGAAGTTTCATAAGACCGTTCAGATATTTAGACAAGGAAGAAGTAGGCATTTGAATAGTGGAGATAAGTCGCATAGGATGTTCTGCCTTGTGTAGTTTCAATAGATCATACGCTCTACTGATGTTGACTGAGGTTATATATATATATATTAAGTTTTCTCATTAATTAATTCTCTGTTATACAAATCTTTAATAACGGTCTGCACATTTTTAAGATAATGTTAGTGCCATTTTTTATTTATGAAACATCTTGTTTTTTATGGCCTTTTCTACTTTTTGTATGTACTTAGATCTTTGCATGATTACTGTGGCTCCTGCTTTGTCACTGGATAAGGTAATTAAATTGGGGTTCTGTTTGAAATATTTGATAAATTTGTCTCAATTTTACATAGATTGTTGTGAGATATTTTATTATTATGTGTGAAAAAATTTACTAGTATATTATTTAATGATTTTCTAACATATTTTCTAATACCGAATTCTATCAATTCTACTTGGTATTCAAAGTTCTTTAAGATTTCAGTGACTAAGTGCTTCTTGTCATGAATGTTATTAACTGGGTAGTTGAAATCATTACCAAGTTCGAGGTTATGTATAACATATTCTGGAATATCAACATTGGTTCAATTGTGTACAAAATGTTTACAAGACACGTTAGACTGTTTATAGTTTTTATCTTCTCTGCACAGCTTTGAGAATTTGGATTCAAACTTGTGATGAAGTTATCTTTGATTCTGCATTGTTTCAGGTATTGTGTACGATAAAAGTTAAAGGTCAATTCTAGGCCGATCCAATTCCGGATCCGAAACGCCGATCTTTCCCATAATTGAAATGTAATACTGTGTATATATATTTGAAGAATATATAATTGTCTATAAGTTTGCTCTAATATTCCAAATCAAAAAACATACTTTTTATTCGTGTGACTTGTGTCATGGCTCTCCACACATATTATACTCCTTTTAGAACACACCATCTCGAACACGAGCTCTAATGGNTAAAGCCCCCCCCCCCAAAAAAAAACAAAAAAAAACAGCGCGAGTCGCTAGCACCACCATATTGCCAGTGACGCTTCGTACCTTAAGGATCTCAAGGTCTTTTTGACAGAATCGTGTTGTTATTTTTTATAAATAGAACGCTGAAGTTAAAAAAATATAATAAAGAATTTTTACCCGTTATATGTCTCAAGTTACTTTATGTGCGTTAAGAAGTTTAATATTTCATTTGCTTAAATTTTTATTTGTTACATTACTTTTGTTTTGTAGTAAACTAATTTCTACATGCGTTTTATCGATGTCTGTAAAAGCGAAGTACCACACAATGACTGACTAATCATGAAATATCATAAACTAAAAAACCTACAAACGTGAAATTGGGCAGGTAAGTTTTCTATAAAATAAAATAATTTTTTTTGTGTTAAATTACAAATATATTGACATTCTATTAGTATTATAACTCGCAGCTAACTTTTTATCTTATCTCGGAATTTTTACTTAAATTTTTGAATCCGCCTCTGCCTTAGGGCCCTTGATCGGAATTGATGCTTCTGGAGAGTAAATTAGTTTATTGTCCTCCACGTGGTCATACGCAGTTTGTACTGCTTTTTGACAATAATTTTTATTATTATTATTATTATTATTATTATTATTATTATTATTATTATAGGGTATAGGAATCTGTGAAGAAAGGATTTTACAAAAACTAACCCCTAAGAGAGTGACATGGGGTTTGGAAGTTTATATGACTGTATCCCACCATAACTCTGGAATACCAGGTTCAATTTCAACAAAGTTGATACACAAGATGACTGGCTATATGACAGCAAGCACTGTGGGGATAATACATCCCAAGCATCCCTAGTGAGGGGCTGGGAAAGGGATGGCATGAAAAAATAATTGAAAAATCGAGATTTCAATTGAATGTATACTTTTTGATGCCATTGAGATGGTAATGGACGCCCCCAATGCTTCGTAAGTTCACAATAAGTTCATATCGGAAACAATATAACCCTGAGGTGGGGGTGGGAATAGGGGTCATTTAAAAATAATAAAAGATATTGGTGTTGAAATATATTTTTTGCTACCGCAGAACCACACTCTTTATGCCAATAAAGACGACGATCACTCTCCTCAAGGGAGTATACTCCCATTGGAAAGGGGATGAAACGTAAAAGTAATCAGAAATAACTAATATTAGTGTTGGAATCATGGTTTTCGGGTCCGCTAAAAATTAGTAAGGACATTCCCAAAGACGCCACAGTCGTCAATGATCCCGTATACACCCCTAAGGAAGGGGTTCCAAAACAAATTAACGTACATTGTATCAAAACATAAGACGGCGACCGCCTCACAATATGGAATCAATAGGCAACTAGACACTTGACGCTTTTCTGCCTAACAATGAACCAGAAGGA
Source organism: Laupala kohalensis (assembly GCA_002313205.1). Taxonomy (NCBI): domain Eukaryota; kingdom Metazoa; phylum Arthropoda; class Insecta; order Orthoptera; family Trigonidiidae; genus Laupala; species Laupala kohalensis. The sequence goes on along the minus strand of NNCF01125867.1, from coordinate 135,332 downwards.
TTAAAGAAGGTAGACAAAAAAAATAGTGAAAATATGATTGGATAGTGACGGGTAAACAGATTTGGGTTGGTACATCCTGATATCGCTAAAATCTAAATTCAGCTCTCAATGAAAAAAGACACTCCTTGGGTAGGTAATGGAAATATATGAAAAAATATTTGAAAACTAATATTTAAATATAAAAACATTGAAAAATTAATAAAATCCATTGTTTTTAGGGTTGCTAAGATGTTTAATTACGCCATAAATGCCATTAACTTCAAGTTCAGATCACTCAGGGACACGGTATCCTTCAAACTGAGGATAGGAAGAGCGAAAAGTAAAACTATTGTGGAGCGACCGGTATGAGTGTTGAATCGTTAGGTTTCTGTGTTTCTAAGATGAATAATCATACTCCCGATGTCGTTATGTAACTGACCAGACCCTATAAGGTGTACGACCCCCAAGGAAGGGGTGGTCCAAAGATAGAGTTTGGAAGAGCGTGACAGTAAAATAATGGAAAATGACAGGTATAAGTGGTGACTCCATGGTGTTCGAGGTTGCTAAGGCGAATTTTTGAACTCCTGATGCTATTAAGTCTAAGTTTAGACGACATGACGCAAACACTCCTGGGAGTATAGAGGGACGGGGATGACACGTAAAAAAATGTTAAGGGGATGATTACATTGAACATAAAAGCAAAATACCAGAGTAATTACGAAATCCAAGGAAATTTAAAGCTTGCAAACTTTAAATTTGGCAGCTAGGTTCTTTACAGGATGTAGGAATCCAGAAAGAAAGATTTTTATGGAACACGTTTCCTAAGAGGGTGAAAATACATTGAAATCGGTGTTTAGGTAGATTTATGAATGGAACTAGAAGAATATTGATGTGCTAACTTTTCTTTTGGCCTTAGTTTTCAAGTGTACTGTGTAACAATGAGTTGAATCGTATTGCCATGATTCATGTTTTTATTAATCCATTATGTCCTACCGGTACATAAATGTACACTGCGCATTACTAACATAGCTTTTGTCATTAGAACTTACGATAGCTATTTCTCATCAAAAGCACTTTCTGCACATTGTTGAAGATATTTCCAAGTAGTCTACGTCGGCAAGACTTTTTGTATTGCCCAAACATTAAAAAATTCGTGTACAAAAACGTGTGAAAAATGGCATCAGGTCTGATCCTGACATCGTGTAAGTATCAATTCAGTCTCCACAGAGAAAAAGAAACCCCTTTCCTCTTAATGGGAGGGTGAAAAGGGAATAAAGGAAACAGTAATTGAAAAGGACTAAATTGTATCGGACCATAGTTGTCAGATCTTAATTATGCTGCCAATGCCGTTAAGTTCAAGTTCAGTTCACATTGAGGCACGATAGCTGAAGGTGGAAAGGACGAGATGTAAAAGTAAAATAAAACGACCCATATTATGGTCGACACCATTGTCTCCTGGATTTATGAGATTAATAATTATACTTTTGATGCCTCTATGTGACCGTTCAGACCATATGATGTGCCTGATATTCCTAGAGGTGGGGATCGGGAAGAGAGCTTCACGAAACATTTATCGAAAATGGACGATATTAGTGTCAAATACCTAGCTTTTAGGGTTGCTGAGAAGATTAAAGACACTTCCGATGTTATGTCAGAGTAAGCAGTCTCTGAGCCCCGTGGGTGGAGTGGGAAGTGTCAAGTAAATATATTTCATCGAAAATGTCCGATATTTGTGTTTTATCCATAAATTCCGGAGAATTTTAGGTAAACTGTGACATGAAACCAACAAAGTACAAGTTCAACATGACGTTTCAATTGATTTGCTTCTCTTACGAGCAACAGTATTTTGCTTGCTTAAGGATGTACCCAAAGATTCATTTATTTTCGCTTCTTAAATTGAAACTCAAAATGTTGTAAACAATTTAGTTTTGTATTATTATGATCTTGTAAAATTAGGATGCTGTATGCATTTTTAAACCAGTATGTAAAATTATTTTGATTTTACTATATAATCCCCCCCTACTTCCCAAAGATGTATCTCGTACCATCCTCACCGAATTCATCACAACTTATTTTCATCAGCGTCATCATATTATAGCTACTGTATTTCTCGACACCACTAGAGCCTTTGATATTATTTGACATCCCCGATTCATCTAAAAAGCTACATAACCTTTGAGTACCGTCAAATTGTTCTAGTATTCTTTTAACTTTTTCTGATAACCGAACAGATGTTTGAATACCTTCCATTAACTTCATCTAAGTTTATTCCAGGAGCTTCATATGCTAACATGTAATTTGTGATATTAATTATAAATTATGTTATCATTCCACAACCACACTTTTAAAACCTTCATGTGTCTGTGAAATGAAAAATAAAAGCTTGTAAAATAAGCCAAGATGTGAAAAAGGTGACAGAAAAAATAAGTTTCTGCTAAATGAAAGTATACGAAGATCTCTCATCCCTATTATTAGTAAATATTATCATTCTGTGGAATGTTTCATATATATTTGTTTAATTTTCACAGACCGTACATGTGTACGAATAATATATTTGAACAAGAACATTTACTGTTTTGAAATCACACAATAAAGAAATAGAATTACATAAATATCTTGAGAAAATATGTTACATAGCTATGTACATTCTGTTTATTTAAAAAAAATTGGTTTCCATTGTGAACAAAAAATGACGTATTACCTGTAGACCTGTACACAATAACATATTAGAAACACATGCAGAGAGAAATCACTAATCTGTGAGCAATATCGAAGCACTATGAATAGCATTGTAAATAACTTCGATAAACAAATGAAGTAACATATTTGCCATAAAATAGGGATTTAGGTTCATGTTATTAGAGTGATACTTAACAGTTGACCAATGCATGTGCTTGTTAACTCGTCATGAAAAGGAAGTGTCTGTGAAGAAAGTTCAAGTACAGAAATTTAAGAGAAATTTTCTTAACACGATTGCCATGCAAATGAGAAGGAGTTCGGTAGCTTCGTCGCACTCAAGAAGGTCCCTATTAGAGCTCGCCGAGTATGTCATTCTACATTGTGGAAGTCTTGGAATTCGAGCAGCATTATTAATATTTGGCGTAATAAATCTTATATGGGCAACCATCATGTATACTTGGTTGTGGTTTAGGGAAAAATCACCTCTACCACCTACTCATGGCTTCCCATGGTTCACGCAAGTAATGAATTATTTTGCTATATTACATTAACATAGTTATTTGAAAAACAATGAAACACTTAACAGAAAAATAATAGAATATTTTATCTCCAATTTACATTTAAGCAGTCATCTATTCAAGCGATTTCCTGAACATCGTCTCTGGGAAGAAAAAGACAATTTTGGGGTATTTCAGTTTCACTTGAAAGTTTAAAAACAGATAAAATTTGTTTCAGGTTTTTGTCGTATACGCTACCGAACCCAGCTTTCTTTTTCTATATATACTACACACTAATGGACTCGTGCGCACTCCTGTGATTGTGACAGTTGTAGTATTGTTTCATTTGCGACAGTTTTACTTTTTATGTTTCCAAAATATGTTTGTTTTTTACAACGCGTATACGAAAAGTTAAAGCTTTCTGAAACGAAGAGAATAATAAATGATTCTCATGCAGTAATAACTATATAATTAAATTTAGGTCATTCTCAGGTTGAAACGTCGTATATGTGTACTATAGAATTAAGATGTCTACTTTAATAGTCACTAAAATGTGATAAATTTTCTGCAGTATAATGGTAGACAAGAAAAATATAACTGCAGATAATCTCTAATTTAATGTAATAGTAATATATATTATGTATATCATTTTTATATATGAACCATTCTATATTATTGTTTTAATATAAAATTCAATTTATTATTTAAATATTGTTATCAATTTTTTCTAAAAACTTGGATAGCTCCGGGCGTTTGTCGATTGCATAACTCTTTACAATTTTCAACATTATACTTAGAATTTTGTTTTAAGGATTCAAGAATATTTAATTTTTAGTATTTAAAGTTGTAGATTCAAGTATCAATTATTAATTAATTTTCAACTCATAGCAAACATATAACATTAACCCATAAAGCCGGAGACGTGCTCCACAGGGACTGGGGAAATTTTGTTGGTCGATATTGGCAACACTAGTTGATTTGAGAACCCGCGCACCTCGGTACCTTTCATTCCAGTCTTGAGGAAGAGGCTCGTGTGTTTAGTTACGTCTATCCTTGCTCCGAATAGTAGGGTTGGCAATACTTACTCAGGGAATAAAAGATGAATACTTAAAAAATCATTCATTATTTAACGTAGTGAAAATAAAGAATAAAACTACATATATTTGTCGAACATTGAATGACTAATAACCAATTATTCTTTTATTTGACGCAAATATATGACAAATACAAAGTTATTCTTTATTTATCTAGGTGAACAACAATTTATTATCTCATTCTCTCATTCTGCAACTCGTACTGTCGCACTCGTTTGTGGCAGAGTACGACAGCGACATAGGTGTACGACTCTGACATTGCCCTGAAGAAGGTCACACCATGATGGCCGAAACGTTGGTAGTTGTATCTACTAAGACGCGGTTTGTCCCGGACAGACAAATTCACAATATTCAACAAAGTTCGGACTAAGAAGTTTTTTTTAAATTTACGATGAATATTTATTCTAATCCACATGATATACTTCTGAAACACCTAATATTCCTCCTGACGTGAGTACACCGAATTAACAGGGTGAACAAAGAGCAGGAACTCTGTAGTTATTCAAAATATGGTCAAAATATAAAACATTATAAATTGTTTATGTACATACTTAAAAAATAATTATGTTCTCGACTCCATGAACGTTGCTGACTAATCTATTATGTACTACTACCTGATATCTACTATGTAGATCGACCAACGCCAATTATCAAAGGTGGAAACATGAAACTATTTAACATAAGAATATTGCGTTAGAGAGTTGCAATATCGCGTTGCGAGTGCACCAGTTAACCGGTGACCTGCAATGAATAAGACCAGAGGGAGAATACGGACTGCGCACGGTGGTCAAGGGAATTAAGACATTAATAATAATAATAATAATAATAATAATAAATTTATTGTCAAAAAAGCAGTACAAACTGCGTATGACCACGTGGAGAACAATAAACTAATTTTACTCTCCGGAAGCAAGCAAGGGACCATCCCATCAATTCCGATCAAGGTCCCTAAGACAGAGGCGGATTCAAAAATTTCAGCAAAAATTCCTAGATAAGATGAAAAGTTAGCTACGAGTTATAATACTAATAGAATGTAAATATGTATGTAATTTAACGCAAAAAATTTACAAGTACAAATTATTATCGAACTATCGATCATTCTAAGTATAGTGTTTATGCAATGGCATGATAAAGTACAAAACGGATTTATTTTATTAAAATCAACAAATTCTTTTACGTTGTAGAAGCACTAGTGCAGAGAGGTAGTTTTTAACCGCGTATTTGAAGTGGTTCAACTTCATAATATCTTTTATATTTTGGTACAGGGAATTATATAGAACGATTCTCGAATGATATGGTCCTTTTTGGCAAAGAGTGGTTGACACTCTAGGCCGATGAATATTATTACTATTGCGAGTATTGTGTTCGTGAACGAGACTGTTTCGTATAAAGCAAGGGTGGCACTTCAGTAATTCGGTCTTAACAAACACGACCGTTTCATAAATATAAATGCAGGGAAGTAAGATATTTAATTCCTTGAATAAAGGTTTACAAATGTTTCGGGGGTGAGATTTGCAAATTATCCGAACTATCCTCTTCTGAAGGTGTGAATACTCTGACCGGAATTGCCCCAGAAGGTAATGCCGTAACGTAAATAGGAGTAAACGTTTGCAATATATACGTAACGGGAAATACGTGGACTAACTGCGTTAACTAAGATTCGGAATGCGTAACACAATTTGCTTAATTGGGGATTAAGATTGTCAACGTGACAATTCCATTGGAGGTTGTCTTGAATATGGAGACCTAAGAATTTTGTATTTTGTAACAGTTTTTAATTGTGTTCCGTTTAAACAAAGAGAAACCTGGGGTAAAGAGTTTGTGATACTATTGTGAAATGACATAGATACATTTTTGTCAGTGTTTACAATGAGACGATTTGCATGGAACCAAGTCGAAAGGTTAGACAAAACGTTTTGAGCGTTGGCGTGTTTACATTGAAAATTTGTGTCAAATTATTTTCGCCTACTCCAGTGTCATTATTGTCTTCAAACAAAAAATAACTTATGACGTTTCCAAACATTAAATAAACGTTGCGAGATTATTGAATATTCTTAATATAAGAAAGAAGTCAACATGACCCGTCTCCCCTCGCGAGACTTTAGTGTTATAATACGCTGTACTCTTCGTTATAACTTTAAATAGACAAAACCACATCATGTTTGTGAAAAACTAGATAGAAACATATGAGAAAGCAAGTGTAATGGTTTTACACCACTAGTTTTCTGTGTTGCTGGATGTGTAAGTCAGTCACAATATTCAGGTTGTTACTTATGAATATAAAAACGTTATACTATACATTGCATTATTTTTAAGCATAATCGATGATATTAAATGTTCTTTTTCAATGTATATTCAATTTTGGCATCAGGAATATTTACTCACATAAAAATGAAGTGTTTGTGAAAGAAGTCGCGTTGCATAGAAATTATGATTGTGAAAGAATATTTGAAGGAAAATAAGTTTTTGCACTCACGTAATTTGTGACAATGAAAAAAGTGAATAAAGGTAGAGTATTTAAACGCAATGTGTACATATCCATCCAAAAAATTTGAATTACAATTAACATAAACCTTTTAGACCGCTATAGATTAGAAATTGACGGAACCAGCAAGAAAATACTTCTGTGACATGATCGTCGGACTTCCGGGTTCGGAGTCGTAAGAAGTGGTTAAGAGGATTTTTTTTCTTTTTTGGGAGGGACACATTAAAACATAATGTGTCTATTGATAATAGTCATAATCATTCTGTCCTTTTTTGACCGTTCGCAAAGTTTGTTTACAATTAAATTGTATTCTTAACTTGTCTTATTCTCTGACCCAAACTTTGTTTACATTGCATAATTATTCCGTATTGAATACCAGTTGAAAATGTCGTGTATAAGCAAAACAACTCATAGCTGTATGTGAACCAGCCAAGATTTGAAGAACAACATTTAATTTCCAGAATATTGATTGTTGAGGAAAACTGACTGCTGAGGAAAGTGTACTTACTGTTTTCTGAGGGAAATGAAATCCAACAATTTATTTTCTTTACAACTTATTAGCGACTATTTCGCAAAAATATTCCGTAAAAAGTTTTTTCTAGCATAATTATTACAAAATGGTTCTGTTATCTTCACACTTGGGTAAGCGAAATCACGAGTGTTTTGGACGTAATGATGAGCAAAAATTTATTTCTTCCCAACTTATTAGCGACAAATTATTTTGTTGTTGGTTTTTATTTTTGTAATTGCGGTTCTGCTAACTTCATAGATGTTATTTTATTACACAAAACACAAACCACTGTACAGGTTAGGTTAGGATGTTCATTTCAGACAGCACACTGAAAGTAACCTATTTCGTTTCCTCATTTGGTATTTGTATGTTTTCATAAAATTCCAATGTTCCCGCATAGTATCTAACCAATAAAAATAAGTTCCGAAATCAGTTTGATCATTTATTCCCTACAGTTTTATCTGAAATTTATAAAGCCAGTGCCTCATAGGCACGATGTCCGGCATTGAGACCCCGAAAAAGATATGTCTGGTGCTGAGGAATGAACTTTTATCTTTTTACTTACAATCAATTGTAAGTACATACAATATTTACATTTCAATCATTAAAACAATTAGCAAAATGAAAGTCTTAATGAACAACGAACAATATTCGTATTATTAGAGAAAAATGTTTGAAATTGACAGGACTGAAGGATCCGGCTGAGCCAGAAAAATTTGCAGGTTTTCACTTCTATGTCTCCGCAGCTTATATAGCTCTGATGATTGAAAAGTTAACCTTATGCCGCTTACCACTGCGGCTTACCGTTGAAATACGGCAATCTAGATCACGTAGAGTGACGATCTTTCTTCGGTGTACATTACGTTGACGGACGGTTGGAGGGAAGGAAAGAACAGTAGTTGGGAATTTTGAATATGAATTTAGTTGCCTATTTTGAACAGACCAAGTAGAATTTAATTCTCGTGTTTTAACTTATATGGGTTAGGAATGTTTGGAGAGCAACCAGCCGTTCGTTAGTCACCAGGGAAACGTAACTTAAAATAACGAAGTCATTAAGTCCTTTTAAATTGCACATTACATATGTATGCAACAGGTTGAAGAGCTGGAATAGTGATCAAATGTGTTCCACATATTCGAAAAAATGTTCATTTTCCTTTTGTCCCTAAACAGGTAGAAACAACCACATTGCCGGAGGTTTGCGTGTCAGGAGGAATGTCTTTGTACTTAATATACGGTGCATGTTGCAAGAAAACTACAGGGCTCCTAGTGCCCATCGTGTGCCATTGGCTACTCATCGTCGGATCCTTTGTGTTCGGGTGTTTGTATTTGCTTTACATTGGATTTACCCCTTTTTATTTTCTTGCTGCCATTTGGGTATACTGTCTGTTACGTTTATATATCTTAGTTCTAACTACAGAATATTTGTATCAACTACGTGGTGAAGAGCTTTTCGTGAAAAGTAATGAAGTGATTATACCTACATAATTAATTTTATTACTTAATGTGAACTTACCTAATGCACTTAACTTCATGTAATTGCTATGTATTCTTGTATTTAATAAATGTGTTAACTTTCTGCAATTGTTTTCTTAAAAATATACATGTAAGAACATATAGGAATTTAAAAAAATTATCATTATTAAATTTCTTGTTTTTTGCTCTTATTTCTTCACATAAATTGTTTCTTCTTCCTGAGAAATGTATGTATATTACACTCAAAATTTGAATTCAGAACCAAAGACTTGAAATGTTTGAGTCGTATGAAAAATAATTATTTTTTAACTTTGGCCACTCGAAAATAGCGCCAAGCAGTGAATTGAATCAGGAACGTCTGTTTTGATCGCGTTTCACCCAGATATTGCCTAAGAGACATCACCAGACAGGAGATAAGTGAACCCAGGCGGTTCACCAAGCTGTTTTACAAGCTCTACCTTCATCAGAGTGGCCAGCGACGAATGCTACGTGCAACTGCGCAACAACCGTGCAGGGGAAAGGAAATGAGAGAGAGTAACTAAAGCGTCATCACTCTCCCCTTCTTTGCGACAAGGAAGCAGTTCAAACACGGAAACAGTGTTACTCACTAAGCAGAACAAACGAGAATAACAATCCTAATGACCACTTTTGAAAATACTCATAATGCTTAAGATTTCAATAATAATTATAATAATAAAACATTTTCATTCTCAAAAATAATAATCATGAACGATCACAGAATAAGAAATAAAATGGATACAAGCTCATGAGTCGACAATATTGATGGATTAGCAAAAGTTTATACTTTGCCTCCTCAGCTACAACATATTTAATTCTCGGTTGTAAGATACAATTCTCATAATAGCTTTAAAAGATTGATCTGTGAGCCTTGATCTCAAACGAGATTTAGTGAGCTTCAATAACAAAAAACGTGTTTGCAGATGCAAGTACTGCCGTCAGCCGAAATAATTTCATCAGTTAACGCACGAAATTATCAAAATTTGGGAATAAGTTTTTTTGTTAATAATGTTAGACTGTAGTGTTTTATCTGTTCTCTAAAGAGTGCAGATAAAACTATGTAACATATTATAACAACATATCCCATTTCTATGAGGAAGAAACATTTTCACCACAGACATCAAAATGAGTTAAAAATAAAGTGAATTTGTCATTTGAAAATAAAGTGAGATCATAAAACGTTTTGAATCGTTGGGTGAATGTTTCCTTCAAGTAATCAAGCATATTATTATACTTCGTCATATTTACATTTTCCACTCTTTTTAAACAAGGGATTTTTAAAAATTTATTTTCTTGAACTCGCATAACCCTGTTCCTCAATGATATAAACAGAGTTTTATGGCCTTCATCTTTCCCCATTTTCAATAATTTAGAAAAATAGTCGCTTAAAATCGGGGTCTTCCACAATTGTGAGCGTCTTTTAGTCTGTTGCATTCATGTGCAAAATGAGCTGGTTCGAGTGACTACTACTAATCCTTAACTCGAATTATCGGAGCCCTCCCCCTTTTTAAAAAAGCGAACACAATACCCAACATATGGAAATATGTAGCTAGTATAACTCTCTAAGATCTTCAAATATCTCAAGCACTTCATTCGCCTTCCCCTCCAACCTGAGACGACTGTCCTCTTCAATGAGAAGAATCACTATGAGCGTTGTGATTCGAACATCCCCATGTTCTATTCGGAGAAGTATCTCGTCTATGACAATATTCCAAACGAACAGTTACATATAGCTTCCCTGTGGACTTCCCCTTTTCGTATCTCCCATAAGATTCTCACATCCCTCATATCTAATAAAAGACGTCTATGCACGACAAATGACCGAAGAAGATTCCTCGCTTTATCTCACAAGTCAAACTTCTGCAAACACTTGCACCACCGGTTAGCCTATCCTCTTGAATGCCCCTTCGTAGTCGACACTTACTGCCAGCACATATTTTTGTGTTCTGTACCTTATCGTCTTTTCTACTTTGTTGATCGCGTCCTGCGTACCTCGGCCCTTAACAAACTCATATTGCTTATGAATGAATTTGTCGGGCACCATCTTACTATACACCTCCTTGGCAATTAGCGTATCAAGTATCTTCCCAATCGCAGTAGGGTAATTGGTCGGTATGAATTGCATTGATGTTTGTCACGAATTCTATCTTTGAAGAAGTGACGCATGACTCCTATCTCCCACACCTGCGGAAAGTAGCCGCGTTGTAGGAGTCGTCTCAGAGACTTGTTAACGCAGTTCTATACGTCCCAGGAGCATCTCGTTAGTAATGTTGTTGTAACTGCTGCTCTTATTTCGTCTTAGTACTGTCACGGTGGCCTCTAATTCCACCCCTTTAACCCGATTTTCATAACATTTCTACATCTGTAATCTGTATGGTTTTATCGACAGTTTTCCCCGGTCCTAACTGAGTCCAAGAGAAATTCACTGGTATCCAGCCATCCTCGCGTTAAGGTCTCCTTCCCGTGTACATTGTCCCCATCCGTCGCTCCTTTTTACTTATCACGCCCATTAACACAGGAACGTCTCTCAGATACTTTCCCCGTAGCTGCTTCCTCCGATCCGTATTTCGTACTTCCTTCTTGAATTCACTCCGCACCCTATTACAATCTCTCTTCAATGAATTCAACGTCGCATCCCACCTTGGTTTCCCTGGAACGTATCCTGACCCTCCTCTCTTGCAAGAGGGTTGCGAGTTTAACAGCATCGACTGTTGCAACTCTCTCGCATCAATGTCGTCTTCGACAAATTGTGTGTGAAACACATTCTTAGCCTCTGCTCCGTCCCTCTACCTTTTCCAGTCGATTCTCCAGATTAAAAGTGCCATTATCGTTTATGACCTCCAGTACCAACCTCTCAACGCTGTGTAAAAGGAGGATGTGGTTACTCGTAATTTCCTCTTAGGTGTGCCATACTGTAACAGTAAAATCCTTCTCGCGATTTTGCAGTCACGTCGATGATACACTGTCCGTTCTCTGTGTTTTCAGTATTTCTTCACCGTATACATTACAGATTACTAAATCTATACAGGCGAAATATCATCGCCTCTAGCTGTTCTCCGGGGATATTGGTGAGAGTATCTCCCCATAACATGAAGCATACGTTCCAGTCACTACCCAGTATGACGTTATTTTCCCTATAGTCCTGTAGAACATTCTCAACTGTCCGAAAGATCTTTGTTCCCTTGAGTATGTGTTGTATATGCGGTGTACGTAAGGCGACACCGCCAACTAGAATCACGGGGGCATCCGCTCATCTTCGGTGCCCGCGCGTTGCGGAAACTACAAGAGGGAAGCTTGCAGTCCGGAACAGCGGTGCATACCTGGCTGCACTTCCCCTTCGCGTCACAACCTACATCGGCCGCTTTTCCCCTCGCCTTATAAGAAGGGGAAAAGCGCAGCGGAAGTTCCGCAGTTACATGCGCTTTCAAGCAATCTACTTGATACTTCTGACACAGCTGCGACGACTTCGCTTACATCACCGGACTACGCTACCTGGATATCGGCTGACTTGGAAACGGCATCTGAACATCTCCTGGCTTGTTTCGAAAAACCCAAAATACACGCTTGAAACGATCGTGCAGGTAACGGATTAATAAACACCTGGAACGGACAGTCAACTCCTGCTTTCAGGTGTCTCTTGCGCCTGCGCAGTTCTGCAAAATTGAGATTGCCGTTTAAAAGATATATTATATTTAATCAGTATCTCGTGGGAATTCACGGGCTGACGGTGTCTGGCCGACGTCGATAACAGCTGAAGAGAAATAGTTCCCACTTGTACTAACAGGGCGCGCCAGTGACCGGGTACCTTCGTACGTAGGGCAAATACTCTTAGACAAATGATGATCGTTGTCAGAATTGTCAGCTGTTGTTCACGAGGAGCCAGGAAGCGACTGATATTCGTATTGTATCTTCATTAAATTCATTTTCCATACTGAAACAACTTATAACTATTCGCATTATTGAATAGTGTGAATTAATTTAGTAAATTCAATGAATTATTGATCAAACCAATAAAATCTTGACAATTAAACTGTATTTTTAGAGCACCCAATCATATAATTTTTTCCTCATACAATAAGCTGTGTTTTATATGGACCCTTCTTTTTCTTGTTGGTGAATTGTTAGCAGAGGTTTGCTGTGTGCTGGAGAGGTGAACGTGTTTGGAACTCTTATGTTTTGTGTTAACACCGGTGAACTGGAATTTGTTAACGGATTATGAATTTGGACTCTAAGCAGTCGAACAAAGCTATTATTTTTATTTAAACAAAGCAGTATTTATTATAACTTGTTGTTAGTTCCTCCTTCATATACAAGTTATTTGGCGACGAGGGAAAAAGTGAGGTATATTTTCTAGTTTCTTACAATTTTGATGACATTTCAGTTTTAATTAACAAATAGCGTAGATGATCTCGCTGACGCTACAACAGAAGCAGGCCTTCCAGACACAACAACTGAAGCAACATGAGGCGTTTTAGGCAATATTGGAACGATTAGGACAAGTAACTCCGACCCAGTCGGCGTCACCATCCTTGCAACGAAGAAAAGGAGCAGTTGAGCGAACATACTACAAGGTTGGAGCAATTTTTTCTGTTTTATGGGGTAACCCAAGAAGATAGGAAACGGGTGTTTCTTTTATCACATATAGGAAATGAAGTTTGTTCAATGCTAAAAAAAGATCAGTATGCAAGATGACATCGCGCAAGTAATATATGAAGAGTTGAAAGCTAGTCATTATACTAGGTAACCTCACGTCGTTGCAGTTAGGAGGACACTCTTTTCTTGTAGATTAAAGCATGACGAAACGCAAACAGAGTGGGATACAGAGTTGTGTTGTACGTCAGGCACTGTATATTCTTTTGTGGCAAAGAACAGTGTATGACTTCATACGTAGACTCACTCATCAGAGACTTCATCGTAGTGCATATTCCGGAAGAAAGGATAAAATTCGATACCCTTCAACAGAGATAAGTCTCAGGACAAGATTTTGAGAATTGCTACTACATTTCAAGTTACGAAATATACAACTGCTCATATGGTATCAACTAGTGAAACTAATCAAGTTCAAGCACGAGTAGAAGTGTTAAAGAAACTGGAAAAGGGTGGTAGGATACAGTTCACGCAACCTATATGATATATGGACGCAAACAAAATTCATGTAGGGATGGATTCACCGGACATAAACGTAGTATCTGCCGATTTCTTAGGTCAATGTGCAGGATCTGTTAAAAGAAGTGTCATATAGCAGGTTTATGTCGTAGCAAATCTTTTCATCATAAAACTGGAAGTAGAAAGCATGGACATGCAGGCGATCGACTCAGTATTACCGCTTACGACAGAAAATTAGATTTTTGTAGAGTTACTAATAGGCAGAAAACCAGTGCGATTCCAGGTAGACACGGGGGCAGGAGTAACGCTAATTAATCTCTCAGTTTACGAAGCGTTAGGATCTTCCCGTTGTGCTCCAACCAGAAATAAATTATTTGGATAAGGTAAGCAACTCATTCCTACTAGGATAGCTTAAAGTGCAGGCAACGTGCATAGAGACGAAGAAGAATCTATCACTCATAGAAGTTAATAGGTACGATGCTATTAATATACTGGGTATGGATAGCTTCGAAGCTTTTGGATTTACAATTCACGTCGTTGGCCCTTTGACATTGGAAAACGGGTGTCGCAATTCACAATTTTTTCCCTCAGGTTTGGGCAAGTGCACCAACTTCACGGCTCACTTAACTTTCAAAGACGGAGCGCACCCTAGATGTATCAAGTCTCGACCGATTCCCCTTGCCGTAATGAAACAGTGAAAGACGAGATTGATCGCATAGTGGAGCAGGGCATGTTGTCGAAAGTTCGGACTAGCGAGTTATCAACTCCGTTAGTAATAGTAAAAATGTGACAGAGGAGTCAGAATATGTGGAGATTTCAAGAGCACTGTAAAGCTCAATATGCCATACCCCGCCCTGAGAACTTGTTCCAGAAATTGGCCGGTGTCGAGAGATTTTCCAAAATCGATCTCAAGAACGCATATTTGCAGATTCCTCTTGACGAAGAGTCGGAAAAATGTACGGTGGTGAATAGTCCGTTCGGATTATATATGTACAATCGCATTCCGTTCGGAGTAGCATCAGCAGCAGCTATTTTTCAAACAGCCCTGGGGCAGACACGTTGTAGTCCAGGATGCGCAAACTACCAGGACGATATAGTGATGACGGGCAGCACGGAACGAAAGCATCTAGAAAACTTAGCACAACTCTTCCAGAAGATAAAAGAATGGGGATTCAACGTAAACCTTGATAAATATGAGTTTTTCGTAACAAATATCAAGTACCTAGCGCACATTTTCGACAAATAGACGTTCGATCTACAGAAGAAAATGTCAAAGCTATCCAGTAACTACTACTTCCACAAAATACGAAGCATCTCCATGCGTTCTTAGGAAAGGTAAACTATTATGGGAAATTCATCCCTAACTTTTCTCATGCAGCAGCACCCCTTAACGAGCTACGCAAGAAAGAAACTAAGCGGGATTGGTCCCACGCAAGAGAAAAGATCTTCCAGCAATTGAATCGGAAGGTGCGATATTCTATGGAGTAAAGAAATGTATAGCTGTATGGAGCCAAATTCGCAATAATTACAGACCATAAGCCTCTAATTTTAGTATTTAACCCTGCAGCAAAAATCCCAGAAATGACCACCAGAAAACTTAAGCGTTGGGCGTTTTTCCTATAGGATTACACTTACTTAATACATTTCAGGTCTACCAGTCAGCATGCCACCGCAGACGCACTATCAAGAAAGCCAGCAGGCGCAGATGCGGAATTTGACACCAAAGAAATTGCTTGCTCGTAGTTGGATAGCTAGGAAGAAGATCACCTAGCCGGTTTCCCACTGAAAACTCGCTTCGTGGCAAGAGCAACAAACAGGAACCCACAGCTGACCCGCGTCAAACAGTATATCCGTACTGGATGGCTGCAAGAGGTAAGAGTGACGCAATCGATGTTACCATGGGTTAAAATCCAGGACAGACTTTCGATACGAAGAACAGTGTTGCTTTTAGCTACTTCAGAAGGAGCTCGTGCCAGTATCTCTAACGCGTTACAGGAAACAGTCCTTAAGCAGCTTTATGCAGGACACTGGGGGTGACTAGAACCAAACAACTTGCTAGACAGTACTCTTGTTTACTGGGGAATAGATCAAAGCCAAGAAAACATAATTGAATCTTGTGAGACCTGTCAAATCAACAAGCCAGAACCTCGTGCAGAACCAGGGAAATAGCCAACCCCGGAAGAGCCTTGGGACAGAATCCACCTCGATTTCGTCGGTCCAATTTTATGTAGTATGTGGTTAGTCGGGGTCCATGCATTATCAAACTACCCCTACATTGTAGAAATGCAAAATACAAACACTAGTTCTACCATTCAAGCCTTGCAAAAAATATTCGTCACAGAAGGTCTATCTAGAGACCTCGTCACTGACAATGGGTTTCAGCATACGTCCAGTCAGTTTGCAACAATCTGGAAACAAAACGGCATACAACATATTTTGGCGCCTCCTTTCTACTCTCAATCAAACGGAGAAGCTGAGAGGTTAGTGCACACTTGCAAGCTATGACGAAGTTTAGAGATGCGATAACACCCTACTTCACATTTTACACAGGATATTTTTATAAAAGATACCAAGTATGAGCTACTGTTTTCTTGAAAACTTTTTCAAAATCATCGAAAAAGGATGTCGGGAGTCATATTGGAGTATAAAGGTACCAGAGTTTATACAGTGCTAGTCAGGGAGACACATCGCCATCAGGATCAATTGAGACCTACAACGATAACTTATTATCTGGATACACGGTTATCGATAGATAACAGTAGGGATAAGACTCTCTTACATCTAATAGAAATTGCTAACCCACAGGAATCCTCAACCGGCATCTTCCGCAGCAGATCAACAACGTGCATTTCCCACAACAGCAGAGGAGAAGCCTACCACGGGAACGGAGCGCAAAGAGCAGCAAGGACGACAAACTCTGAATCCATAGCAGGAGCAACAGGGCAAGATCCTCCAGTAGATTTCATCATCAATACTGTTTCCCTCATGCTTAACATAACTACTGGCATAACTTTTAAACAATATTTATTAATCTGAACACTATCAATCCGAGTATTCGCAACGAGTAATGACAAATTTCATCGATCAGCAAAGATTGCACGATACGCCAGAGTACATCAACTTCCCTCGGCTCGTGTTAGGTTCTTCAGGGAGCCATATGTTGAAGGTGTGGGATTGTATGTATTGAAACATTTCCTGTGTTCCTATTATCCCCGTCGTTAATTTATTTGTATGACCTTAATACCCACAATCTGGCTGTCTTATTTATTTTCCAAATAAGTCTAAGCTCCTCACAGATAAAACTAAGAAAAGCGTAGCATCTTCGCTCCCACGATACCACTGAGCGGTAGGGCGCGAGTGCAACTCCTGCCCGGCCAGACTAGGTGAGGCTATCAGCTGGGGTTTCCCATAACTACTCTTGACAAATATCGGGTGTATACCATAAGTTATCCAGCTTCCCAACATCTCTTCTTCTCAATTCCCTCATCCAACCTATGGTTAGGCGGAAAGGCAAGTCTCATGACATGAACCTCACCAGAAGGCATCAAAGAAACAAATAAATAAATAAACAATGAATGACGAACAACAAATTATTATTTAATTTAACTTACAATGAATGACAATAACAAATTGTTCTCTTACTGTGCGACAATAGACATGTAAAATGCGAAGTTGAAGGACGCGTCGCATGAGTATTGAATTGCAACGTAAAATTTAGAATAGTTTTGAACCTATAGCACTGCAACAATATAGGAAAAATGTTCAATTCTGAAAAAATAATAAGGTTAATAAAACATGTAAAACCTTATAATTCGTTGCATTTTTTATATATATTTATACATATTCTTATTTCTTATTTTCCCCACATATTGTACTTTTATGTGTTTGATCATGATCTTTGTATGTCGAGGTTCGGTGTTGGTACAATACAATAAACAGTATAATATAAAGAATATGTAATCATACTATTCTGTTTTTGATTTATGAATTTTATGATTTAATGATTTATAAATCAAATAATATGACTGGATAGTATGACTACATATTTTGAATACAATACTATTAATTATCTAATCAAATTGAAACTAAATCATTCACTAAGAACGTCTCGTAACGACTCAATGAGTAAAGAAGATAAAACACTGTACTGCGAATTCAAAATTCACGATTTTGTTAATATAAGATTGGTATATAAGGTAATGAGACAAAATTGGGGGAAATATTATTGAAGATATAGTTTGAAACCATTAAAATTTTTCAAAATAGTATCTTCAAAATCTGACGCGTTGACACCTATGCAAACAATTTTTTTCGCGCTCGAAAGGTGACCTCGCAGTCCTTTCCTAGCCCCACATTTAATGGCGTTTGTCGTTCGATAGAACGTTGCATTTTTATGCTACGACCGAATCTATTTACCCGGGTTCACGAAAATGATATGAACCGCTTAGAAATTCGTAGGCTGCTGCCTCTAGTTGCGTCTTAAAGCAGATTACCTCCTTCGTTGAACCCATTTAGAACAACACACAGTCGCGTAAGAAAAAAAATCCTTCTCATTACTTTGTGCACTGACTTTGTACGCTGGAATTAAAACGGTTAGAAAAATAGTATATTATTTTCTCGTAGAAAATAAATTTGTAATATTCATTATTATTTTTGATTCAAATAAAATTGAAATCGTCATGAGTTGTAAGTAGTAATCGTGCCAGAATTGCTTCCGAAGTAGAGGACTTCTAACATTATTTGCTACTTCGGAGAAACCGCGTTGAGGTTCCTTTGTACACCGGTCGTTGTACAGTACATGACCATCACCTGTTCTCAGTCGGCAACCTAAATGACTGGGATGACAAGAATGACATGCGAAAGAGGTGAAATGATAAGTGGATGTTGTGGTGGAATGAATGGCAGTGGAGACAAGTGTGTCCCGAGATATCCTGCCGTGAACACCGCTTCGTCCACTCTTCGAATACTATTTGGATCAGACAGGGTCTGAACCAGCATTACCAGAGGCAGAAGGCAAGTACGTTAGGCACTACGCCACGTCATTAGTTAACATTATCGTTAATTTTTAATGAGATTAACCGAACAATATTATTGATAATCAATATAAATATGACTTTTCCAATGTGCAATAAAAGACAGGTAGTTTAATCAACCATCATTATTTTTTATTTTTTTCTCTCGTTTATATTATTTATATGCATTAAACAATCTTATCAAGTTTCAAATAACCCCATACTAACCGTGTGCTTAGTGCAGAAATTTATTTTTTGCATATTTCTTCTCTTTCTTGTCATTAAATCGATATCATATCATTCAAAACACCAGCACATAAATGTTCAGACGAATCAATACATTCTTTCACTCTATGTCCAGCCTTTGGTGTTTTTCTGCCAGTGGGGTCGGTGAGTCTCCGCCACCGCTCACTCGTATATCTGGCTCTCATCTTTCGGTCGCGAAGCGCCCTCACTGCTCCGGTGGCGGAATCCACTCTTCTGTTGTGGTCCGTCGTCCTCGCGCACACCTTGATGTCGTTCAACGAGCTGTCACACGTTACCTCCGAGAATGAGCCATTCCTAGAGAACTATAGATTAATTTTGTTCTTGTTGTATCTAAGTGCATTAATATTATCTTCAAAATTGAAGATGCAATTTATTAATTTATGGAATAGTTTAATGTGAGTACACATTGTTACTTCTGGTCGTGATAAACATGTATTCAATAAAAATTTCAACGAAATAAAACCATGAAATGTAAGAATAGTAAAAAGGGGATTATTTTTGTACGCTATTAACACGTACTCCTCTTGATGGAGAAGCATCATTTGAAGCTGATGTCCTTGTACACCAGAAAACATCATTCTCCAACATCACACATCAATCTCTGCGCTGATGATGTGCACTAGTAAAGACCTCATAATTAGCCAGTAATTAGAGAGAACAGGCTGCGTATAATAAATAGACACGAGGGAACCGACCACCTCATCCATTACGACGCTCGCGTGTGGAGGGCGTGAGGTCGTACATACACATGATGAGGCTTAGTTGGAGAAAAAAACACAATTTGTTACCACCAAGAGAGCGCTCCATCACTAGCTCCAACATATGCAGGTGAGTGGTAAACGCAGACAGACTTCCACAAATTTAACGAAACACTCTCAAAAAACAATGGCAAATAAAAAGAGGGCAATAGCGTTTTCCTGTGTCTATGAATATCTTACGTTTGTTATCGTATTAAAGACTTAGTGACATCTTATATACTCATGGTAACTCTGTAACGTAACGTTTAAAATACAAATCAATCAAAAATTAAATTAGTGATAATCAATTCATCCAAATGCTGCAGAGTATGACAATTTAGAAGTATGCAGGTATTATATCAAGATAGAAAAATCTATTATTTTGCTTACCTAAAACTATCTTCATTACCATCGTAGTTCAAATATTACAATGTTACGACCAAAACTTGGTAATAGGAGTATGAATACAAAGTTGGATGCCTATAATTGATAAATACAGTACAAACTCCTAAATATTTATCCCTGTAATCCCCGTCCAAATTTCGGTACTCCAAAAAAGAAAAAAAATACCCTGTAACGGGGTTACGACGGCACTGGGAAGAGAATTCGAGTTCTGAGTGACACCACGAAGACAATTTGATCCCTCATCAGAACAAAATCTCACAAATATTACAGTCTGTTTCATGTTTCCCGGCACAGTCATAAGGATAGTTATGTCTCAAAATATACTACTTTACTATGATAGTTGATTGTGTGGTTTAATTTGTGAAGTCATCATTTGAAAGCAAATTTGTAACATTAGATGAATGTTATTGTAAAAATCTAATTTTAAAAATTGTATTTTATTATTTTAGAAGTGGTAACCGATTGGTGATTTTCTAGTCGCTCGAGGTATAGCAAACCTAGTTATCTGACTTCATGTGAATACCAAATAATGCTATAATACGGAGTCAAGGGAGTTGGGAGAGGTGGCATTGTTCAGGATTTACCTGATACTGGTCCTCACAATCTTTAGAGATCAACCGAGAAGTCATGCAAAACGTTTCCCAGACTGACCG
The DNA here is from genome assembly GCA_002313205.1 of Laupala kohalensis. Taxonomy (NCBI): domain Eukaryota; kingdom Metazoa; phylum Arthropoda; class Insecta; order Orthoptera; family Trigonidiidae; genus Laupala; species Laupala kohalensis. Next base: position 114,416 of record NNCF01125867.1, on the reverse strand, counting down.
TGCGTGGTATAGAGTCACATCCCATACGAGGCTTAATTGCAGAATACGATTGTTCTAGAGGAGTGCGCCTCGAAGAGAATATCCAATCCGAAAGTGGAATAATTGTGCTGATAGGATGAATAGTCGAAAATAATTACTCTCTAATGGTGAACTATAAGATCAGGTGACTCGTGATTTCAAGAAGACTTCCTCCAATTAGTGGGGCTCTGTGGGAGTGGAGCATGTATTCCATTGCTGCTTGTGTGTACACTATGAGAATGAATTATAAGTGTTTCGCTGCATGAGAACAATCTGAAGCCAGTAGAGGAAATGATACATCACGAGCCACTGGTGGATATCAGTTGAGTAACTCTGTCCGAGTTCACCGAAAAATGCACTGCCAATACTTTTAGCAGTTAAGCAACATTTCCAGCGCATCTGAAGGGAGATTTTATCAGAGGAGATATAACCCTATATTGTCGTACATCACTCAATCAGGTCGTAAACATGTAAGCATTACTTGGATTAATAAGGTTACTAAATTCCTTCTGCATAAATACTATAGAATGACGAAATCCGCGATAGACACGTCAGCGTACAGGGAAAAATGTACTTTAAATTTACAATTCCAAAATAATTCGGAGGACTTAAAGGATATATAAGCGCTCCAAGTGTGGGAAGCTCATTACTACATTAATGATGCACACTCGGCTACATTTTGCGCAGCTCTCATCCTGGCCAGATTTTATGGGTCCAAAATTTTAAGCCAAAAACATTCTGAGAACACAAAAGAAATAAAATGACATTTTCCTGACAACTATGAATTAACTGCAGAATTAAAACCCTTGAGGGCTGATACAACGCGTTTGGCAGAATACACAAAGGGATATCCTAGAAGAAATTTACCGAAGGAAGTGGAGAAAATTGCATGAACATCCCCTCGAAATATATCTCTCCAAATCAGCGAGTGGCAGAATACCTTGACGCACTCTACCAAAGACGGGCTATTTGCAGCTCGGAACTTCAACAACACAAAAAAATTAAAAGTAGAGAACAAAAAATGAGGAATAATATTATAGAGATTCAAAGAAGAGAAGGAAAAAAACTCGGTGCACAAAAAACAGCCTAAATCCATTTTTCACAGACGTGAAGAAATACCATCATTCCATGTGGTCGGAAGCAAAGGACTATAACAAGGAAGAGCAATGGATATCATCCAAGTATTTCAGTTGTAAAGACGTCCTTATAATACTTAAGAAGTATCCTTCAAGATATATGTAATGCCCAAGTACAGACGACACTCATTATTACTGGAACTACCCCAGAACTAAATAGTATTCAGCGCTTAACCAGAACATGTACGAAAAACTACAGAAATCATCACATACACTCGAGTAGCACAAAAATGCCTGCAAGCTAAGGGAGGACACGGGCATCCCAGAAATCAAAATATTGCACAATAAGGTTTTACAGATGAGACAGTACAACCTTGTCCTTTTTTACCCGACTGATTCCTATTGAGATCACAAACGTTCTTGGCTTTGATAGTTAATAATACGCGATTGGCTAGTTCCATTCTTTCCTGGAAATCCTCAGCAGCTTTCAGCTCATTTACTGTAATTTTTCGGTCATGATTGTTGATGTCAGTTCGGTATCATAAATTCCCCGGCAACCCAACATCTCACCTTCCCAATTCGTTAACCCAAGTCCAAAGGTTAGTTGGAAGATCAGGTCTCATGGCCAAAAGGTACTGAATAAATAAAGATGTGTATTTGCTGTTGAGTTTTACTGTCACATTTCGAACAGTAAAAAAATATAACGTATGTATTATTTATTGTATATAAATTCTATCTCTATAATTTCTTTATTTGTTAAATATTTGCTGAATACTATGTAATTTTAGTTTTCTCCCAGTGAGTTCTGTTCTTCCCTTAACTCACTCGAAATCGATCCACTTTTCATCTTTTTAATTCCGTACGGGCTCAAATCACTATCCTGTCCACTAGTCTCCACCGCAGTATTCTCTGCCATGATGTCTACCCGAGAGATCTATGCTCTCTATTAAATTCTTAATTTATGTCTTTTTAATCCGTGTATTCGTGTTATTCTTAAGAAAAGTATTAATCCCCCGTTAAGAGGTTGACCAAATAAACAAATAATGTTTTTTGTTTTCGTCAACGATTGTCCCTTGTTTTCCCCCACACGTTCCCAAAATTGTTTCAAATTTTAATTTTATCAAATTTCCTTCAGATCAATATTATTCAGCGCTTAATGTCTTCTCTGATGCGTTTACTCGGCTCAAATCCCTCAGTCGTTACCGAGTTATTCCTGTTTTCTAAAATGACACGTTTCCCTCAGATATGTGATGCGTGTGAAGTTACAGTTGCTCTCAGCATTCTGCGAAGGGCAGATCGCTGGCCATCTCTGCTCTAAATAACTTGAATGCAAAATTAATTAGAATGATCCCTAGTCGAAAGATTTGAGCAGTGTATGTAGTGAACTTTACTGTACTAATTTTACTGTACGATATAACAAAACGATAAAGTGAAGTGTATTCTTCCTACCTTTATGGACAACTTATTAAAACTTGGTAATATAGGGGAAAATGGTATGGACTCACGCACATAATATCATAATATTAATTTGAAATATATTAAAAAAGAAGTAAGTGTGGCTAAGTGGGTAGAGAGCTGAGCTGTTGGCTAGATGGCAGGGTTTCGAGCCCCGGTAGTATATATGATTTTTATCACATCTCAACATCAAGGCAGACTCGCAGGCCTCCTCAGCCTAATGTAATAAGTACCGGGTCCTGCAGTCAATCTGACCAGAGCGAGACGCTGGCTATATTTCCTCCAACTAGTACCTAGGTCTTGTACTTGCAGAGCTCTACAGTCTGTAAATCTTACGGGCAGCTTCGGGGTCTACAAGGGGACAATTTAACTTAATAATATAAAACTATTATACATAAATAATACATAAAAGTGAAACCACTTACATACTTCTGCTCCTACCTCAACACCATCTCCTCTTCCTATCTCGACACCCTTTTATTCTCCTTTCCCCGTTCTTTCACCTACTGCTTCCTCATCTCGCACGTCCTCATCTATTCCTCCTGCCGCCCCCATACACAGTTACAACTTGCGCTCAGGAGTACGATGTGGTATTCGTAGGTGACATCCGCGTTGAGGTGCAGTGTGCGGGCTTGATCCGGAACTAGAAGCTGAACCAATTTCAAATTCCTCTCCACAATCTAACGTCGATTCCATTTCTCGTGAGTCACAAACTCTTTGCGAAAATAAAATAATTATATTTCATCATAATGTCCAATCCCTTTCAAACAAATTGACAGACATTGAAATTCTGGT